>CABFVZ010001075.1:39778-75495 GCA_902151445.1 Timema monikensis | reverse complement strand
AAAAAAAAATAAAGTGCTTTAATTATTGTTGTGAATAAATCAATAAAGAGACACATGAAATAAATAATTTGGATTTACATTTATATCTGAAGTTCCTTTCACTTAAAATAAAATAAATAGTACAATAATTAGTTGTTCTTTGATCTTATAAAACGTTTTGACCAAATTTGGTACCACATATACACCAAATAGGAACATCATAAATAGATATTTTTATTATTCCAAAATATAGATCTTGCTTATGTCTGACACGCAACAAAAAAGCATATCGGTAAGATATACATATACATTCCTGTGCACATCTATTTTGGAAACTTAATTGTGAAAATAATATTTGAACGTTTGTTAATTTATATTAAAGATTATTCAACGTTGAATAAAAATTGAAAATAAACATATTTTATTTATCTTTGTAGGTACATGATATTCATTCTTGAGATTGATCCTTGTTTGTCAGGTATCTCCAAGATTTTCATTTAAAAAAAAAACCTTAACTATTAGCATATGATAAAAATCATCATCATCATCATCATCATAATCATCATCATCCATCAACTGTTTCCAGTTTGTGGCCGGGTAAGTTTAATAAAATGCCTCCACCTTCCTCTATACTACCACTCTTCCTCCTTGTAATTTCTTTCAATTTTATCTTCTCACTTGAACATTTTCTGTTATCTGTTACCCGCCTCGGTGGCGTAGTTGGCTAACGTGCTAGTCGTGTTGAGCTTGACTGCTGGAGACAGGGCGATCGAGGTTCGAATCTCTGTCGGGTGAAATGGGGGTGGTTTTTCCTAAATGGTTTTCCACTCTCCCTCTATGCGAATGCGGGTTCCCTTCCTTTAATTCAATCTTGCCAATTCCTAATCCATTAGCGTAATTAGTACTTAAAGCGTATAACCCAAACGGGTAGTAAGACGCGGTGCTAATAATAATAATAATGTTATGTGCTCCTCCCATCTCTTTCTTAGCCTCCCCTGCTCTCTTTTCCCCACATATTTCATGACAAACTAATTATTTTAATTGACATAAGATTTAGAATGTTAAATTAAAGTTACTAATATCCCATTGAACACTAGTAATTAATCAAACAAATATTTAATAATCGATATGATATAGACCTACACTATATCAATTTATTTTGATTTGTCACAAAACTTACTAAAATGTTCATTGAAAAATTGAACTTTGTCTACAATTTACATTAATAACTCCCATGCTTTTACAAAACCGCTTTATAGCATTTTTAACTCTAATAAAATACTTTATCCCTTCTACCATTTAGTTAAGAACTCTATCAAAAAACTCTCTAAATAATCTTGCCAAACATATAATTTATTATCTATCTTGAAAATTTATCCAGTCAAATCAATAAAATCAGTGAAATCAGTGGTTGATTTCTCAACAAAATAATTGTATCTTCTTATTAAAATATTTTTTAGATGAATACCTTTAAATAACACATTGAAACTATCCGTTTCTATATACTAAATAGTAAATTGTTTGTGACAACTACAATGTGTTTAATAAAAGTGGATTTTTATATTTTAGCAAATGCAACTGTGCTAAAGAATATAGCTTATAATGTAAACATTTTGTTAAAGAGAATTAATACAATATGTGCCATAATTTTATATGTGATTTTGTCCAACAATTTTGACAAGTGAAAGCCTGATCTTTTTTTTTTGTTTATAAAAAACAAGTCATAATTTGTTTTTGTCTTTCAGCTTGGTAAAATCCATTTGGTCGATGACACTTGATACCATTTCTTTCATTAAAACTTTCCTAAGTTTTTACTGTTGTACATTATCATTGCTTGTTGAATATGTTTGTACAAAGTATCATAATTTGTGTTAGTTGTAAATGAGTGAATTTTTATTTATTCATTTAGTGATAGTTCCTAGGTTGGTGAACTGTATACTTTGTACTTAGTCTCAAATAAATCCCAGTCATAGGTTCTTTCTGGTGATATTTTACTTAGTTTAATATATAGTTTTGATCTGTTATATTTGTGTCATTCCTTGTTATGTTATTGAACAACTACAATGCCACAATGGTCTGAAGGGTATTTTTGTTTAACATATAATCATAAAACATGAAATATAGCCATAACATTGATCAGAATAACAAATCAAAATGTATTTTATAGAAAATTACTGTAAATCAAATAATTTTTTAATAAAGTAAATTGATAAAACTAAAGAAAAAGAGAAAATAAACTAATAAGAGTAAATTTGATGAAGAAAGCTCACCTAGGGAAAGAAGAAAAATGTGGGAAAAATCCAATGCACAAAGGTGATATCTTTTTTCCTTCTCTCTTCTTTAGAAGAAGTAGTCTAAACACACATTTAAACACTAATTTTAACACAAATAGAATAATATTTGGGCATTGATGCATTTATCAAACGCAAAGAAATAAAGAAAACAGAGTAAAGTTGACACAAACAATGGATTACTCCATTCTTTCTTTATGTGTAATAAAGTCAACAATGCCTAAATGTTATTTTATTTGTGTTAAAATGTGTGTGTGACTATTTCTACTATAGAAGGCAGAAGAAAGGAAGATATCACCTTTGTGCATTGGATTCTTCCCATATTTTTCTTCTTTCTCTAGGTGGGTTTCTTTCATCAAATTTACTTCTATTAGTTAATTTTCCCCTTTTTTTAGTTTTATCAATTTTTTTATTATAAAATTATTTAGCCATTGGGCCCCCTCATTTCTAAACATTGTAAATCAAATAATGTAATGTGATATTTGATAATGCATTCCAACTGTAAGTGTTTATTGGCTTTTGTCGAACATACACAAGATGAAAGGAAAATTGTTCCTCTTTTATTAGTTCCTATGTACATTATTCAACATTCTTTACCAATTTTTTTTTCTTCATCCTACATCTTCATTTTGCATTCAATACACCCTTATGAAATTTTTGATAAGAAAACCTTGGTTAAAATATTTGGTTGTAATAGGGATGCATGTATATTTGGAAATTCGAGTTCAAGTCTAGTTTTAGTAGTTTTTTAAACAAGACTAAAAAAAAGTCAAAACTTGAAAAATTCAATAAATCAAAATTTAAAATTTCATCTTAAAAATTTTGAGTGTGATTAATTTGATTCAATTTTAACATATTATTTCATAGTAAATAGAGTACAAAAATATTTCCAGTTGTCTGATTTATTAAACTATAACTTGAACAACCATCAGAATATTAAATTTAGTTAAAAATAAGAATTTGTGAGATCAAAATTTTTTTACACAAAAAAAAAAATCTTTTTTAATAAAAATAAATGTGTGTTTATGCTGTATACTGTGTACATAATAGAGAAAATTCAACTTGGAATCTTTAAAGTGCAAAAATTACTCAAAACTTAAATAGAACTTGATTCAAACTCGACTCAAAAAGTAAAAATGCCTACAACCACACTCTAGTTTGTAAATACTTATTTTCTTGTTAAATAATCTTTGTTGATTGGCAGCAGTCTAACATGTTAATTGTCCCCCTCTTTTTATTGTAAAAGTTTTAATGTGTTTGCTCCTACTGTACCTTTTTCTATGTTTTTCATGTTTACAATTTACATGCATATTTTCAATTCTAAGAGTAAATCATTTTATGGTCTTTGTATGAGTTATGGAGCTTAAGATTGTTACTAAAGACTATATTTATCAAACTCAATGTATGCAGCTTATTTCTAAGTCTAATGGATCGAAAGTTATTCTAAACTACATACAATCCACCCTTCGTTGAAAGGGCTTTGATTTGACAGAAAAGTTACTAGATCTACTTTCCCATATTCATACATCAAGTCATATGATCTGTATCACTTTTGATAGATATCACCAATACATATAAGATTACAATAATTTTTTTAGTACAAATTTTATTAATTTTGGCCTAAAAAATGTTGTATTTTCTAAGAGGATCTCTCTATTAAAATTGGACTGTAGCTCTTTTGCAAGCCCCATTAAGGAGTGTAGTCAAGAAATGTAATACTAAGAAAATACTTTTCTTATGTGCAGCGCTATTTTTGCAAGTTAGATTGTTATATTCGTTCCTAGTTCTTAAATATATATTTAAGTATAAAACGTATACTATGGTTTTTTTTTGTATATCGAAATTTAGCTAGTTAATTTTGTCAGATAATCTGGTATAAACATTTAAAGGGATTTGTATTTCTTATTTTACATTTTTAGGTAGGCCTACTTATTTATTTATAGAAAAAGATGCATGTTATGTATGTGGGTGCTAACAGAGGTCACATTATAAACACGAATATCCTAGGTAAAGTTCACGCCAGTTACCTCGTAACTCTCATGCTACCTCGTTTGTCTGTAATGGCGGTTTCGCACTTCACTTGTTTCTCAGTTGTTTACAATGATCTCCGGCGCACAACAAGACTTGTACCATGATACATATACTACAGTCCTCCCCTCACAGTTAAATTATACCTATGTGTTTTTGGTTTGTTCCCCTAAAACTATGCAGTTTCTCCCCCACTCACAAATTTCAATTTTAGTCAACATAACGAGGATTTGGCCGCCTTATCCTTTGTGGCCTCAACAAAGGTGGCTCGTGCATCCTTCCTCTGAGTTGCAAGGAGAGTGGCTGATGTGGGTGCTTGGTGTTCACTGGCTGTAAACAGGGTGCTTGTTGTTGCTGCTCCTTACAAGGCCTTCCCCGTTTTTGTGTTGCCTGTTGGTTTTGCCCACTTGTTTGTCCCGGTTCCCAGGACTTCTCTCGCTGTGGTATCATCTCATGGTGTCGTTCCAACAATGGAGGTGGATCCTGGTCTGGTTCTTGTTGCCCCGGTGTGTCCTCCCACTGGAATAGTTGTAAAGGCAAGTGCTGTTCTCTCTGAGAATATTGCTGCTTGCCTGTCTGGAGTGACTCTGAAGCCTGTCTGAGCTGGTCAACATGCCTTCTCTGTCTACGACCATCCTTGTTGGTTACTTCATACATCCATTCTCCTAAGGATTTTCCCACTGTGCCCTGGGTCCACTTGGGGTGGTTGGCAGAATATTCCCGAATCCACACTGTATCTCCTAGGTGGAACTGTCGCTTAGGGTGTTTGTTTGTCTCTTGCTTTCCTTCCTTGTGTGATGTGTGGTCCGGATGGAGCATTTCTAGAGCCGTTTGCAGTTTACGACCCATAAGCAATTCTGCCGGAGTCACTCCAGTGGTTGCGTGTGGGGTGATTCTGTGGCTAAAAAGGACACGCGCAAGACGTGTATGCCAATCTCCCTTTACATGTTTTTTTAGGCCGTTTTTTATAGTTTCTACTGCCCGTTCGGCCTGCCCATTACTTGAAGGGTGATATGGCGGTGTTCTCACATGTACGACTCCATTTTTCCTCAAGAATTCAGAAAACTCAGCAGACACTAACTGTGTACCATTGTCGCTAACTAGTGTGTCTGGAATGCCATGTCTTGCGAAAATCTCTCGCATATTCTTGATAAGTGATCCGGCTGTCATTGAGCTTATTGTGGTGGCTTCTATCCATTTGGAATATGCATCCACTACCAGGAGTAGTGTGTGTCCTTCTACTGGTCCGGCAAAGTCAATGTGAATTCTGGACCACGGTTAGCTGGGGTTTGGCCAAGGGTGAGTTGTTGCCTTGATTGGGTTATGTTTAACTTCTTGGCAGATATTGCAGCTTCGTACAGTCGCTTCTACTTCCTTGTCTATGTTTGGCCACCACATTGAACTGCGTGCTGCATACTTTGTGTTTATGATTCCCAGGTGTGTGTTATGAAGTAGCTGTAGAGCTGCTGGTCTTAAAGAGGTTGGCATGACGACTCGAGATCCTCTGATCACACACCCTCTTGAAGTGTTCAGTTCCTGGCGTAACGTCCAAAACGGTGTTAGGTCTGGCCCAGGCTTACAATCTGGCCACCCCGTTTCAATCAATCTTTTAACTTTGCTCAATACCGCATCCCTTTCCGTTTCGTACGCCACTTGGGATGACGATATAGGTCCTTCACCTAATATATCCAGTAAGTAAACTCCCAATGGCTCTGGGTAAGCTTGCTTTTCAGTGAGTTCTGGTAGTCTGCTAAGAGCATCTGCATGCCCCACTTTCTTGCCCGGTCGATACTGCAGGTCATAGTCTTAGGCTGACAGGATTAGTGACCATCTGAGCATGCGAGGCGAAACCACTGTTGGAATGGGTTTGTCAGCAGCTAAATGTCCTAAAAGTGGTATGTGATCTGTCACTGCTGTAAATTTGCGACAAAGGAGGTTTTGACGAAACTTTGTCACCCCATAGACAAGAGCTAAGCCTTCTTTGTATATTTGTGAATAGTTACGCTCCGCTTTGGTGAGCGTCCTAGACCCAAATTCTATTGACTTCTCAGTCCATTTTCCATTATGTGAGCTAGTACTGCTCCAATTCCATAAGGGCTGGCATCACAGGTAAGGACAACAGGTTTGTTTGGGTCGTTGTGAACCAAGACCGGTGCTGATGTTAGTAGCCTTTTAGCTGCATCCATGACTTCCCTATGTTCCTGCGTCTAGTTCCACTCACTGTGTTGGTCCAGTAGACGGTGAAGTGGTTCCAGGATAGTAGCTTTGTTGTGTAGAAAACACTCATAAAAGTTCAGCAGGCCTAAAAATGACTGCAACTGTGTTTTATTCACAGGTTCTGGGGCATTCTGAATAGCACTCACTTTTTCAGACATTGGGTGTAGGCCTGAAGCATCAATACGATATCCCAAAAAGGTTGTTGCTGGGACTCCAAACTGACATTTTGCTATTTTCACCCGAAGACCCGCATCACTGAGTCGTTGAAGCACCTGACAGAGTTTGTCCTTGTGTTCTTGGAACGTTCTACTTGCCACTACTATGTTGTCCAGTAGGATTGCCACTCCCTTCATATTTGCGAATAAGCTAGCCATCATTCTTTGGAAAATGCCTGGTGCCACTTTAATCCCGAATGGCAAGCGGTGCACCCGGTGGAGTCCCCTGATTGTGTTTACTGTTAAAACATCTGCAGATTCCACGTCTACTTTGAGCTGCGTATATGCTTGCTCTAAATCAATTTTTGAGAAAATGGTTCCTCCTGCCAGTTGTGCGAAAGCCTCTGAAGCTGTAGGTAAGGGGTATGTATCAGGCCTTAAGGCTTTGTTCAATGTTTCCCTGTAGTCCCCACAAAGACGAAGCTCCCCATTTCCTTTTTCAATTATAACTAATGGTTTGGCCCATCTAGAGTATGTCACTGGCTCATACATCCCCAGATCAACTAGCCTTTGAATTTCCTTATCCACTCTGTCTCTTAACGCGAATGGTACTTGCCTGGCCTTACAATATTTTGGTGTTATGGATGGATCCAGCTCCAGTCTCACCATGGGTCCATTAAACTCTCCAAATGTGGGGTCGGCCACTGCCGGGTAACTTTGTACTACAGTGTTTAAATCCTTAACTTCACTCGGCGTAAGCAGGCTATTTTGCACTGTGACCTTATTGTTTGTCCTGTATCCAGGTACCAGTAATTCTTGTTGAATATTAATTCTAAAGTGTTGCCTATAACATTTAGCCCGTGAATTGTGAGCCCAAGGGACTCAAACCACGGTCTTCCAAGTAGACTGGGTCCATGGCCTGTGGCTACTGCCAGGGTTAGGGTCGCTCATTTTTCTTTAAATTGAACCTCTACTGATTTTGAGCCTAGTAGCCTAAGTGGTGTGTCAGCTGCCCAGGTACGCAAATCCAAGTCCAAGGACTCTAACTTGGGTTGGTGCGGCCACAATACTTTATAAGTTTCCTCTGAGATGAGCGTCAGGGCTGCCCCTGTGTCTACCTCCATGGTGTGAAACATACCGTCTATGCGCAGAGAAAGTCTTATTGCTGACACTGTGGGTTGCCTCTTGGTGTCAGGCACACTATGTTTCGATAAGTCTTTAATATTATATAGTTCCAGCCCCTCTATTGATAGCTCCTCGGAATCCTGTTTATGAGGCTCTGTTATATCCGTTACCTGATGTGCCCTTGCTGTATTCCTATCGTGTCTCGTCTCCGAAAGACAAACAGGCTCCACATGCCCTCTTCGATCACAAGCTGTACAGTAAAGTTTGTTTTGATCCACTGTATAGCGGCGTGTTTGATGTTGCCCTGCACATCTCAAACACTGTCCCGGAAAGAAATGCCGTGCTCCTCTCCCTCGGTTTTCCTGGCCAGGCCCTACTTTGATTGAGGGTGGATTCCCTACTTGCGGTTGTGACCCGTGGTTTGTGTCCTGCCGGCGCGTTCGCTGGAACGTAGGTTTATATTGGGCCTGGCTACCAATCCCATATACAGCTCCGTGTGTTGTTGCTTCATCCCGTACATCCTCTACATATTTTCTGGCCACTTCAGCCGCTTTGGCAGCTTCTATTGCTATTTTAAATGTCAGGTCGGGCTTGATAAAAAATTGTTGCTGTAACCGAGTGTCAGCCAATCCGCAAACAAATTGATTACGGAGCATCTTTTCCATTACCGCCTCACCACCAAAACCACAACCATCGGCGATTCGGCGAAGATCAGTGGCAAACACATCTATACTCTCCCCTATCTGCTGGCGTCAATGGGTGAACAGGTGGTACTGCACTGTCTCGTTTGGTCGAGGCGCGAACCGCGTAGTCAGCCGATCGATCAATTCTACAAATGGAATCTCACTCAAATCGCGTACCCCAAATTCGTCACTGAGGATTTTTAACGTACCTAACCCACAACTACACAAAAAATGGGCTCTCTTCTGCGTATCATTGACGATGTTTTTCGATAAAAAAAAAATTCTTTAATTGCGTCAAGTATAGCGGCCATGTTGAGGTCTCACTCACGTTGAATTTCTGTCGTTCAAACATAATGGCCAATAATAGTGATATTCCAACCAATTAATTATTAAATTATACCCGCACACGGCTTTGCTAAATATTATAAGTGTCTGTTTCCACTATCTCGTCGCCATCTGTTATGTATGTGGGTGCTACAGAGGTCACATTATAAACACGAATATCCTAGGTACAGTTAACACCAGTTACCTCGTAACACTGCCACTACCTCGTTTGTCTGTCATGGCGGTTTCGCACTTCACTTGTTTCTCAGTTGTTTACAATGATCTCTGGTGCACAACAAAACTTGTACCATACATATACTACAATACACTGGTACAATATGGCTTTTACAGTATAGTAAAAAAAAGGACAAAACTATCACATAATTTGTATAAATCATATTTTTACTGAACAATCCATATTGTGCCTGTCTTTTTATTATTTTGTTCATACATACATTTTTACCCTTTTTCCATGCATGAAATTACCTTGGTTATTTTAATCATTTCAAGTGTGAAATTGAAGAATTTTTTTCCTTGGAATTCTAGTGAGCCTTATACTTTTGGTTTGGATTAGAATATATAATATATATATAGGCTATATATCTAAAAGGAAAACTTCTTTTCGCTTTATGGGGTGATTTTGGTTTGGATTGTAATGTTTCCAATTAACTTTTTAGAAAATAATATATTTTATAATTAGTAATTTTCTTTAAATGTTGTTCAAAAGCTATTATTTGTGATATTGTGTTCATTAGTTTCCAACATTAATAAAAGTATGGTTTGAATACCATTGCAATCAAGGAAACCTAGCATTTGAGCATATTTTACTAATTTTTTTTTATCTATCTTGAATTAGTTTAATTTTTGTTGCACATACAACAATTATATTATATTTACTATTTTAAATATTGCACATGCATTTTTTCTTGTTTGTAAATGGTTGTTAAAAAAAACAATTTTTTGTTGCAAACTTTCATAATTTAATCTTTCATGAATGGTATACACTGATATTTCTTCGAGATTTTATCCACATTAGTCTTGTAAATACTGTGTATATATCATATATTGTTTTTTGATAGCAAAATCTGTTATATGGAAGTAACAATTTATATTTCAGGATAATATGTTAGTGGGTGTTTTTAATTGATCAAAGGTCTGGGTGTCCACCATGAAACTCCACTCAACTGAACTGTATGTGCTTGAAATGTTGGTGTCTTTTGTTAGACACCCTGTATTTACGATTTTTATATGAGTCTCAATCAATCATGATTAATTTGATGTTAAATGCATATTTCCTAATCATCAAAGTGAATTAAGTCACAGACTTGAATTTATATTCAGCTAAAAGTTATTGTACTGAGTCACAGTGGCTCTAGTCATTGTAATTTTAAATTTTGTGGCTACCAAGGTGAGTTTATCTTTAGTGATGTATGCATCTCATTCGATTGCAATGGTTTTCTTAAGTCTGAAAATGCCAAATATATGAATCTTGGTATCTATTGATATTTTATTAATAATCCAAGCTGTTTTGCTTGCGTCACATCTACTTTCTCACTCTCTAACCCTCTGTTCATTAGCTGTAATTTCTTGATTAATTTATTAAGCCAAATTTCACCAAACAAGTTTGTATCAAAAGATTAAATAGCTAAGATCAAGGAATAACCATGCAACCATTAGAATTAGGTGAGTTGGTTTGGGTTTGACTGTGCGTTTGTAGCCACAAGATGGTATGATATTTCTTACATATTTCCTTAAAACATTAGCGACACTGTACCCCACGGGTGGTGCTGGTTTCTTGTATAGCGTTAGGGGCCACTGATGGTCGGTCATACACTATACTGTTTATATAACAGCTCAAGCCTCTGCATTTAAATTTGGTGGTTCTATATTGCTGGTACAGCTGTAGGAACAGTACATCTTTGTAGGTTTACCACCAGTGGTGCATTGGGCAGTATATTTGGAAACCATTATCATACACATGGTTTTTGGTAAGAGCAAACATTATTTTGACATCTTAACTTATTTTTCTCACTTTCAATTTAAATTACACAGCATGCCACCAATTAAATATAGTATTTGGCAAACCATTCCTCACTGACCACCAGTGGTACATGAAAGAAACTGAAAACAAGAGGTTCAATATACCAAAAATACATTCACTTCTATTTATAAACACATTAAATCATTAAAAGTGCATACAAATAATAACTTATCCCAGAATATTTATTCTAGCGTTGGGTAATGTCATGAACATGTTACATTTCTATCTACATTCAGTTGTGATAATTCATCTGCTTTGGTGGTTGCGTGGTCTGTGTTACTCTCACAATAGACTATACTGCTGATGATGGGAATATCAAGGTTTGAATCTCGATCGGGTGTATAGAAGGGATTTTTTTCTAAATTGTTTTCCACTCTCCCTCCACACAAATGTGGGTACACTTCATTTAAATATAACCTTCCATAAAACCACTAGCATAATTAGTACACAAGCTATAACCCGAATGGGTGCTAAGATGTGGTGCTAAATAAAAAGTTGTGGTAATTGAACTGGCTTTAGAGTTTACAATATGTAATCATCAGCCAACCTTTGCTGCATTTCATTAACTGCCATTTACCCTATACACACATGTATTTTTAAGAATGCTTTTTATTTTTTAAATTTTCCCAGTTTGAAATTACATTTCCAACAAACTATAACTGATCTTAATATTGTTTTGTACACTATAACTATTTCTGTAATTGATAGATTGTATGTATACATATAGGGCTACCACTTGTGCTTGTTTACATATTTAATTATGTTTAGATGGCAATTCTAAAACACAATACATGTTTAAATACTTTATAATATCCTTTGAATACATTTTAAGCCGATCCTGTTTTAAAAACCTTCATGTTATGTATTAGTTTAAGAGATTATTAATTTATAATTGGTCCATTATTTAAATGATAAAACTTAAAAAGTGTGTTTCTCTGATACATAATAAGGAAATTAGGTTTGAGTGTTTTAAATTGTTCATTATAATATTTAGTGTAGTTTTATATAAGTCACTGCAAGAAATAGAATGTGCTGATATATCTACCATATTAAGATCAATTATTTTTTATTCAATGATTTTTGATGCTGTATTTTTTTATTGTTATACCTTGTTTTCATAATGGTGCAAGTGCATTAATTTAGATAATAACTGATAAGTTATACATTTATTTGTTAATCACTTTTAAAAATTATGTAATAAATGTTGCAGATATGCAAAACTCATGTTTTGAAAATAAAATTGTTATGTTTATGAGGAACAAAAAAAAAAGTTTTTTTTTTCATATTTAAAAATATGAACCTTATCTCAAGGATATATTATTCTTATGGTCTGTCATCTGAATGGGCATCTACTATTTGATGATTTTATTATTATTATTATTATT
Source organism: Timema monikensis (assembly GCA_902151445.1). NCBI lineage: Eukaryota > Metazoa > Arthropoda > Insecta > Phasmatodea > Timematidae > Timema > Timema monikensis. The sequence goes on along the minus strand of CABFVZ010001075.1, from coordinate 63,267 downwards.
ATTATTTAACACCGCGTCTTACTACCTGTTCGGGTTATACGCTTTAAGTACTAATTAAGCTAATGGATTATGAATTGGGAAGGTTGAATTGAAGGAAGTGAACCCGCATTTGCGTGGAGGGAGAGTGGAAAACCATTTAGGATAAACCACCCCCAGTTCACCCGACCGAGATTCAAACCTCGATCACCCCGTCCTCAGCAGTCGGGCTCAACACGACTAGCGTGTTAGCCAACTACGCCACCGAGGCGGGTTATTTGATGATATTTACTTGGTTTTGTTTGAAGTGAATACGGATTAGATTAAAACAAAGTTAGTTTAAGACAGACACAATAAAATACAACTTAGGTTACAACTAAAATAAGTAGAAGGGACTAGGTAGGGAGCACAGACTAACGTAATCTAGACATGCGTTTGCACTCTCCATTAAATTAAAGAAAAACCTGAAATATTTAAAATGGTATTAAATTATTCTTAATTATCACGATTTAAATCTAACAAACTTTTGCTGAACATTTTAATGCTTTTGCTGTAGTAATATTAGTTCTTAGCTAAATTGAATGGGTTTTTTTTCACTCTCTCTATCTCACTATGTTCCACTTTATCTTTTTTTTTTTATTTACTTTAATTTATTTCTTCAGTCCCACCCTGTGTTCTTCAATTTCAAAAGTAAGAGAGTCGCATCATTTTATAGTCCTCCCGACCTTCACAGTTTCAATGCTATGTGTTGAGCGGGATTTTTCCTAAATGGTTTCTCAATCTCCCTAAAAATAAGTGTACATTTCCACCCAAATTTTACCTTTCTCATCCTCAACCCATATGTGTAAATAAACGCGTATCCTGTATGGGTAGTAAGACGCAGTGAACAACAACCAAAATTATTTCATTCTGTGTGATCCTTCACCATAACTTTTTTATAAATTGAATTAAAACCATTATTATTCACCATAATTAGACTATTATCTTATTCCAGGCCAGGAATTCACTATATTTTAAATAGGCAGCAGTTATTTAATAACCCAAACATTTAAGTTCTACAGAGTTGGTATACTTTCCTCTGAGTTGTTGAACCCTCCTTGGCATACAATTTATTTAACAGATAAAATGTTACATATAAAATATGATACCCATAAGTGGGTGTTGGGGTGCATTTTCTGATTATACAACAAAATAGAATAAATAAATTAGTTAAGAAGGTAAGTTTAGATGAACTATATATCAGGTTGGTCACAAATAGCCTTATTAAGTTTACACATATTTATAGAACTTTAAGGTAAAATTAGAACCAATATAATAAACATCATTAGAGGGTCAACATAGAGTAGTGAAAACCTATGAGGGGAACAAGGTTATTTGCATAGATAGTTTCAAAGGTTTAAATCTGGCAGCTATAACTCAGCTTATTTAGCTTAGTGCTTATAAAAGACAAGGTTGTAAGTAGAAGCTACAAAAGGTCTATTCATCATCGTATTAATTCGAATGAAAACTCATATAGCTCTAGATATCCTGGGAACTAGGCAACTATCATCTTAAAGTTACTGGCCCTTATGAGTTTTTATATACTGCACGAACGTCAAGACCACTGCTAGGGGCAGCAAACAATATCCCATTCACTAGGGATAATTATGTCCTAGTTAGGACAGGACTGACATAATCATAACTTCTCAGAAATTCCCCCTTCATAAAAATTCGAAAGAAATGTATACATTATAACGCGGATGCATTCTTTCAAAGTATCTTAAGGAACCAGTCTAAGTGGTTTTAAATACAGACATTTGTTAATGTCTTAAGAGGCCAAGCTAGGACAAATCTGACCAATCGTAGTAAGACGCGGTGCTAATAATAATAATAAACAAAGGGAATATGAAGCAATTGACTGAGGCAAAGGCCTAACTAAGCCATGAACTCCTAATAGCTAACTCCAATTTTCTTGTGCTGACGTTCCCCAGTAAAAGGAGACAAATTCCCATTCTAGTACTAAAGACTATTTTATAGTGGCTAAGCTTATTATACAACAAGACAAGCAACAAGGAGTCGTTAAGCGACTATTAAGTAATGACTAAAGTCATTAGAGGGGTGTTCAAAGTTAGTTAACTGTGACTACAAAATATACAGCCAACTGTTTATCCTAATAGCACTAACCGAGTCATGAAGCGGCACAAAGCCAAACAGATCTAGCTAGACCTACAGTAGCTCCATGGCTTCTTTGGTGCTGACTGACAGCTCACAGCTGACCTCTGACGGTCAACATTTAGATATACCTAAATTTTGACTGTCAGAAGTGACAGCTGCTAAACACAGGTTTTTGCAAATCATATGGTTCGGAGTAGGGATACATAATTTGGTCTGGTAACTTTTCAAAGTCGTCAGCTGTCTGCTGTGAGCTGTCAGTCAGCACCAAAAAAGCCATGGCGCTACTGTACAACGTATACATTGCCATAACAAACAAGTTTGGTTCGGACGGAACAAAATGCCACGCAGTCAATTTATAGACATGCCTAGACATAAAGAACTAATAAATATCAATTATACTTCAATATATATAGGCGGCTGAGTCGTTAAGCGACGGATTACTACATAGCAAAATAAACCAAATTCTTGGCTAGGGTAAACTAATCATAGTCAAAATGTGATCCTAAGATCCTTAGAGGGATTGTAATACTTGTGTGCTAATTAACGGACCATCTCTCCAAGCCCAGTAGATTGAACGTTAAGTTCTCAGGTTAAATTTCCTCAAAGTGTAGGGATACTACCTGGCGCTGATCCTAGCCATGGCTGAGTTCGACACCATAGCGTCCTGGGCTGATAACTCTTGTTGCTAGTAGTTTACACGAAGAAAGACAAAGTTTTTAATATGTTGAGCTGAGAAAAAAATATAGTTATGTGTCTATTTCAGGCCATACATAATGTTAAATAGGCATGACATGACACCTGTCTAGGTCAGGAGAAAAAGTGGTCTCGACCAATCACGTCTTGGAGCGACAGCGCTCGAAGAGGCCGATGTCTGAAACGGGTATCGGCGCATGCGCTAAGAGCAGGTGATGAGAGAACGAAAAACAATAAATAATTTATTTCAATATTTTTCCGTGAGCTGCCATTCCAGTAGAGTTAAATGTGGCCCATCTGTGACTATCATACAAAAAACCACTGCATCGGCTTGGCCATGGTAAGTCTAATCTCATCCGCTGTTCTTGCAGAGTCGGTATTTACTTAGTCGGAGGTTGAAATAATTAAGTGTGTGTAATCTAATTTCAACTATCCCGATACATTGCCAGCCTACATAAACCCCTAACTTGAAAATACTTATGTACATGAGCAATACGAGAATGGTGTGTGTGCGTGCGTGCTTGCGTGCTTGCGTGCGTGTGTGTGTGTGTGTGTGTGTGTGCAGAGCTGATTGTATTTTTGTTCTCAAAGACTTGACGGACCAAATATTCACACACATATTTCTTCTAAGACAATGTTTAGTACCCAACTTGTTTGCCGTTTACAATCCATAATAGTCTTTTTAAAAAAGAGCCATTACATTTTTTAAATATATATTCCTCATAAATTAACATAAATAAATTACACAAAAATACTTTGGTAAAGCTATAAAATTATATAATGATCCAATACCATTTGGGTTTTATTTCTGGTTAGATGGAATATCTATTAGTTATAGAGAGTGCGAGATAATTATTGTCAATGTTATTTAAAACTTGGCCATATTTGATCAAATTCAAAACAAAAGTCTTATTTTTGAAATTTCTACATAAGCTTATTTACATTTAAAACCATGTTGTGTATAATTAATGAATAATTTTTCTCTGAAAATAGTACTGACCAATATTAAATTTCGCGGAAATACGCCAAATTTATTTTTTGATAGAGAGAATTGCATGTGAAACTTAAAAACTAGTAATAAACGCAATTCCGGAATTATTATTCATTTTAAATACAGCTTCTTTTTACTTTCTCTCAATCCTTCGGAGAGATAAGTATTGTGACCACAGAAAAAAAAAAAATCAAACTCGAGATTTTGATAAATGTCGACGTTCCATGACTCCTAGAAACCGAAAAAGTGTTTTTCGCGATGTTATCTGTCTTCCCATATCTCCGACAAGAGCCAAAACCATTTCACTAATTGGGCTCTAACTTGGTATCTGGGGTTTTCATAAGGTTTCCCCAAGGGCATTTTGGAATTATTTATCTAATTCTAAAACTAACGACCCGCTTCGGTGGCGTAGTTGGCTAACGCGCTTGTCGTGTTGAACTCGACTGCTGAGGACGGGGAGATCGAGGTTCGAATCTTGGTCGGGTGAACTGGGGGTGGTTTTTCCTAAATTGTTTTACACTCTCCCTCCACGCAAAAGTGGGCTTACTTTCTCTAATTCAACCTTCCCAATTCCTAAGTCCATCAACGTAATTAGTACTTAAAGCATATAACCCGAACGGGTAGTAAGACGCGGTGCTAAATATTATTATTATTATTATTATTATTATTATTATTATTATTATTATTAAAACTAGCGGTAGTTTATTGAAGGCCAAAGAGAGAAAACATAGATTTTCTCTAAACCCGCTTTGACTATTTTGATAAATCTTTGTATCCAGACAATATTTGACATAAAATATGGCAATTTTCATTTTTATAAGAAACTTATTTTTAAGGTACTTTTATATAAGCTGAAATTTTCAATATAGATCATAACTTTATAACTATTTAAGATACTGTATACGAAAAATTTATCATTTTATAGATGTAGTAGGTTTATTTGAAATATGTCCTTATAAAACCACTTGTTGTTCATCTATAGTTTTTTTGGTGAGGGGGGTGGGGGTGTCACTACGAAATGATTGAATTGGATTGTTATGTTCTTTGGTTGACAGAGATATTACTCTTTTCTCAATGTTTCTTTAACAGTTAATATTAATTAATCTATGCTATATAGTAAATTTTAATAAAATCGTGACTTTGTAACAATGTTTGATAAGTGATCAAATTACGTTTCTTTGGCTACTGTAGGGCTTTATCATTATTTGGAAGAGTTATTTTAAGTTTTTATTTATTATCGATAAATGTTATCAACTGAATTGAATATATTTCAATAACTTTAAATCTTACAAATAAAAAATTACACACTATGTCTCGGGGAATTTTTATTTTTTTGACAGAAACAGAGTTTTTCAGTGACAGCCATGATTCTGCTACATTTTGAGGTTGAGTTCTATGTTGTTGGGCAGATTACAACGCAAATCATACTGAGATCTTGAGAACTACAAGACCTGACAATCCCTTGTTCACACGATTAGACTATAATGGCTATAACCAACAGATAAAAAAGATTTATTTTAGATTGAGACACTTATTTATTCATCATTTTATAAAAATAAATAACTTTATACTGTCTGTAAATTTAAATTTATGTTCTATCTTATCGTACAGCCACTATTTATAATTTGTTATTAATGTAAAATCAATTTAACAACACAACCATTTGTTAATCCAATTTCACTTCAATATTGTGAAATAAACACCACTCAATCTTTTTATACTAATAATTTTAGCTTTGTAATTCACTTCATAATTTTATATTCATACAATTCAATAATTATATTCTTTTTACCATGTCAAAATGTAAGTTAATTTCATTATTTAACATTTAATTGTATTTTATCTAATCATATTCATAATTTTGTCTACTATACGACTCACCTTTTTAGTATTTACATCAAGTGTGTTAATCACTTTTATGTATTTGACTACTTGATGTGGTGCATAATTGCAAAACAACAAATTTGAAATTAGTTTATTCTAAATTAGTATCTTTCCAAACTTTTTTTTATTATTATTTGTGTATTCACACTCATTATTTAGTTTTCGTACGATCATCTGGGATAAACTGTTCATATTTAGAAATAAAATAGTTAAACCTTTACCTTTCACATCACTTTATATTCTTTGTCAACACCAGTGGACACACACCTAGACTGGTATGCTGATGCTAGCAAGGCAAATGAGTCCCAATAGGGTGCGTTCAGCTCTATAAGCAGTATTACACTCTCCTCAGACAACTGCAAGTAATCTTTTCAATTCTGACTTCTTTCCGTTTTTATTTGGATCCAAATAGTCAGTTTGGGTACTAAAACTCCATACATGGGGGATAAATATTCTTCATAAGCTTTATAAACTATGCATAAACATTATCTTTAGTAAATATAGCAATGGCTAAATAAAATATTATATTTTTAAATAACTCCTGTCAAATAAAACGACACCATTTAGTAATAAAACACCCAAACAAGTTAACCATTCCCCGATCATAGTTATATAACCCATTTTTCCACCTCTAGCTCCACCGAACAGATGCGAGTCAAAGATTTACTAAATCGAATTGTATAAAACCACAACACGAAGCTGTGTGTATACGAGCCTATATTATCTCACCGCAATCTACGACTGTGATTAAAAAAAAAAGAGACTCCCTTAAAATTAATGCAGAGACTGCTCCAGATATCCATGATGGAGAGTCGAAATCCTTGCACAAGCCCTGTAAGATTGCAAAGGATCACAAAATATTGCTCAACTATACCTGCACGTTCATCGTCTTTAAATAAATGTCTAACAAGGACACGTATGGTCGATGATTCAAGGATCTCGATCAACATAACTTTATCGGCTCCAACGAATTGAAAGGTCATATTCTTCTTCTCATGGAAGAGCAGCTATGAAGTTTTGAAACCACTCAAACAATCCTCATTCATCAAAGTACCATATTTGTTTTAGAAAGACTATAGTAGAGAATAATAAATGCCTTTGGGTCAGAAATATGGCCACCATTAACCTTTCCCCATTCGCTCCACACATAGAATTCATAATGGTAGATCACCTACGAGAGGTGATTAAACTCTATTTCATACCTCATCATCGGTGGCTCATTCCTCCAACTCCCAACCACTTGAACTCATACTGGTAGTTACCCTTCAAAAGATAATATAACTACCCTTCCGCAGAATGAAACAACACTTGAAATCATATCGGTAGATCTCCCAGCCCCAACGCTTTATCCCATCCAACCATCCCATATCCTTCTTCTACCCCATCCTCAATTCTTGAACCCATTCTTTAACCTGTATGTTCAGTCATGCACATCAACAATCTGCTCTCTGATCCTCTACAACCTAACTTACTGCTCGCAGGCTTCTCAAACACAACAACTAAACCCCCGATGGAAAGTTACCTCTAGCATCCTGATGCTAGACAGATGTACCCTGTCAACACGTTATCATCCGGTCCTTGTACCAGCCGCCCCTTATCCCCGCCCTCTCTACCATCCAACTCCATCCTTATGAATACATAATACCGTGTCTTGGGTTTTACGCTAATATGATAAGGGTGAGGAAGTGCACACGCAATTGCGTGGAAAAATCACCTTCAGTACACACAATTGGGGTTCAAACCACGCTCTCCTCTTCATCAACAAGCGAACCAAACACGAGAGTGACACCTTAGACCATTCAGCCACTGAAGTGCGCTAAGCCTCACAGTGATTTAGGGACCGCTATCCCTCTCTACAAAATTCTACTAAAATTGGTTGTATGCGCAGATGTAGGTATCCGCCATACCAACATGGACCACGAGTATGCTAACCCGAGCGTATCACAGCCGAAACAATTCCCCTGAACCTTCTCAGCCAATAAATGCGGCGAGAGAAGCGGTTACGTATTGAAAGCACACAGGAAGAATCTGTGTATTTGCTGTGGAGTATATCATAAGCGCAACATTGTGTGTAGTCTCTAAGCTCCATATGCCAACACTTACCCTAACCTAACCTAACCCTGTAATTTTATTATGTTATTGTAATTATTGTAAAGAGTAATAGGGTTGTTTATGATACATGTTTGTCATGTTTCCACGTTATGCAATTTTTTTTCCTTGTGCACTTTTATTAGGATGTTTTCCCCTCTTGTGCACCTTCGATGTTCTCCAGGGAGGTTTGACGTGTGACTCACTGAAGGTCATCTACGTTGCTAGCTGTCATTTAAGTCTTACCAGCGTCTGTGGTTGAATGGTCTAAGATGGCATCCTCGCAACAGACTGGACTGCCAATGACGGAGAGGTCAGGGCTCTAATCCATCCAGGTGTCCTGAGAATTTTGTTTTCCCCTCACTCTTCATACACGCAAAATCTGGTAGATTTACTCTAAATTATACCTCCCTTATTATTACCCCATTATTGTACGCGTGTTAATAGCTGGAATGGGTAGTAATATGTGGTGTAGGCCCAACGTAAAGAGAAAAATTGTCACATTTAAAAATTTGCTTTAGCCCTATCGATCGCTTAGTGGTTTATTTTCAAACGTAATTTATTTCCCATTTCATCTGTGCCATTTGATGTTTATTTTTCAGCAGGAAAATACAATTAGCATTCATGTATGTGGAGGGACTTTTTTACCATCAAAACTCTTCTAAACATCAGGATTCTGGTAGTAGAATAAGTTCGGTGCCATGTGAATAAACATCATTTGCAATCAATGCACGTCATCTGAGCGATGAGCTCTATTAGGGTTCGCGTTGGTCTCCCTGACATCCCGTCCCTTAGGTAAGGAGACTCCTTCTGGCAGGAGACCATCACATTATCCGTCTCGAAGTGAATCCAGTCCTTACTCTGAATAAACTGTTTCAGGAACGAGGCCGTGGAGCAAGACGAGTCATCTCTTCCAATGACGTGGTCTCCTTCATAGTTGACCATCCTTTCTCTGTGGATGTTCCACAAAGGTAGTCTGACGGCACGGTCTCCGGTGTGAATGGCAGCACCCCGAACTCGTGTCCATAAGGAATCCAGAGGTGTGAACGCTGCAGCACCGACTGTACCAATGGACTTCCCTATCCCTGGACTTGAAGAACCCACACTCAAGACGACCCTTGGCTTGAAGTGATTACTGTAGTGCAAGGCGTCGGCCAACACAAGCTGTCCGGCGACGTCGGAGCTACGCAATTGGACGACGGACTCGTCCATTGCAATGAGCCTCTCCCCTGGTTTTATGGCGTTACACCCTGGCATGTTCTCTACCAGAGGGATGAGCGTCCTTAAGTTGATAGGAAGCTTGAGCTCAGCGACGGCGCGGGTCACTGCCGCAACACAGGCGGCACCCCCGATGTCACCTCGCATTCGACCCATCTCGCGCTTGTCCCTCTTGAGACAAACACCGCCGCTATTGAAGGTGATGCCACTGCCGACAAGTATCACCGGATTTTCACCCTTGTTCTCTCCGCCGTGATAACTGAGCTCCAGGAAGATGGGTGGCTCACAGGAGCCCCGGGCCACTCCGAGGAAACCACCCATGCCATGCTTCTCTGCCCAATACTTCACCTTCACCTCCACGTTTACCCCTGACTTGCAAAGTACGTCCACAATGTTTTGGGCGAACGTTGTCGGGGTCAACAGGTTTCCTGGAGAGATGAAACAAGATATTATCTTTAGCGGGGAAACATAAAACGTGATTTTTACTAACAAGATTATTTTTTTACTGTGCATTTAATTAAGTAATAACTCTAAAAGCGATATATTAAACATCTTGAAGCTACACAAGCTTGTGATGAAATATATTATTATTATAATATTTTAAGCGTATAAACCGAACGGGTAGTAAGACGTGGTGCTAAAAAAAACAGATTTAAAAAAATTAAATATTGGTTTTATCTAAATAGCTTAAATCAAAATAAGATATCTTAATACAATACTATATAGCTAACATTTAATTTTGTCTTTGTAGTAAACTTTAAAATATAGTGGCTCGGTACTGTGTTAAACTTAAACCTTTTAAAGTTTCCAAAAAAATAATATTATTGACATCTATTTTTAGATTAACCTGACATTGAAAATGTTTATGTCAATTCTAACAAGTGTATAGCTATAAGCTCTAAATATTGATTCAATGATTTCATATCGCAACAATTCACGACGTATAAGGGGTCAAACTTGCTGTTTTATACTTTTTACATGCCATTGTTGAGATAAAGTAATTTATGTATGGGGCTGTAATTTAGTATAACTATATATTCATTATATTATATGATTATATTAACTATTATAATATAATACATAGGACGATAATAATATAATATTAATAATATACCATTTAATTATATCAATACTAATAATATTATTGTATATTAAAAGTAATATATAATTCATAATAATAACAATAAAATTAATATCATAAATATTTCATTGTGGCACCTTACATGAATGTCTAGTTATACTAAATTACAGCCCCAAACATTAATTTGTAGCCCCATATAATTGCCTATCTTTTTTTTTTTAATAGCAACGTTAAAAAGAGGCTCAAGTTAATTAGGTCCAACTATATTAAGGATTAGGCTAAATTTAATGATATTTAAAATGGTTGAAAAAGTCTAATGGATGTGAGAATCGAACCCGGGACTCTTAACTAAGCGCACCAATGTCCTACAACTGATTTATCCTGGATTATTAAAGTGTTCAAGGTTATTCTTCCTTAAACAATGAATGGATAATGAATTTAATCACGAGACAAATTCTGGATAGCTTAGGGGTAGAACATTGGTACACCAATCCAGAAGTCCCAGGCTCGATTCACGTGTCACCTCTGACAAGACGTGTATTAATCACAACTTGTGAATGTGGGGAATGCCAGGCCGCCACCGTGGTTCGGATTCCACGTTAAACTGTAGGTCCTTCATTTCATCTCACAATCACCCTACCATTACACATTAGTGTAAGTGCGTATAACCCGAACAAGTAGTAAGACGCGGTGCTAATAATAATAATAATAATTCACGTGTCCAGCTGTCATTTTCAAACAAATGGAAATATATGGTTCAGACTTAGAAACCCCACTTAAGATTCCAATATAAAGGTGATAGGCTGAATAAATAGAAGAATTATTAGAAAATAATATTAAAATTTAATCTTAAGTTCACAATGATTATATTTAAATAGTGAAAAACACGTTAACCAATGATACAACAAACATGAGATAAGTGAGATAAAAATGAACAAATTGGTATATTAAAATAAATCATGCATATAACAAAGATATTAAGCCAATTGGTGACCATCAGTCAAAATAAACACATAAACAACCTATTAAAATAATTACTATCAGCACAAAAATTTATAAAATTACACACAGTTAAAGTCTATATAATGGAGATCGTTGTTAAATGGAATCAAACTTTGAGAGAATAGTATCTTTAAGTTAGAACATATTGTGATAAAAGTTTTAGAGCGAAAGGCACGATAAATGAGAATCCAAGTCTTAATGTTGTTCTGTCCCATACTCCTTGGGTTAAGTAATCAGTGTTTAAAAAAAACCGATTAAATTCTGGCCGACATGTTTCGGTATAAAATACCATATTCATGGCCCAAAGTCGTCGTGCGGGACACAAGTTACTGTTACGACATAGATGTTGTGGGTTTCTAAGTCTTAACCATATCATTTCTACTCCTTACGTAATTTTGAATTTAGAATGTTTTCTAAAATGATAAATGGAAATATGTCAGGGATGGCTGTATCCGTAAGCTAAGATAATTCCATCTTCATAAATTGAATTAGTGAGCTTATAAGCACATCTCAAAGTTTCTTTCTAGAAGGGAAGCTATTTTAATATTTGTGGCTTCACCAGTCACAAGACTATTGCTCTTCAGAAATCTAAGACGTGAATCGAATATCAACCTTCATGTATAATCTATCTGGATTATTTCCTTAACTTGCATATAAAATACACCAATATTGAAGGCCTGGCTAGTAAACATATAAATAGTTTCTAGAGCCACAGAGATTAATTTTTGTTCCTAAATGAAACATGTTGCATAGTTAGAACTATAATTGTGTTCTTGTAAAAAAATAAAAGAAATAACTTAAATCGATATTATTATTTAAAAAAATGTTGTTTCATGGGACAGAGAAATCCTATTTGATTTGTTTTAATTCACTTCACAACTTTTTTTTTTCTACTTTAACAATACTTTCACTCTACTTTCCTCCTATAGCGCGTAAAAAAAGGCCTATTACTTGTCGGACAAGGCCGTTTCAGAACTAACATATCTGATTGGTTATGGAACATATGATAATAGTAAAATATTTTCAGTCCTATTGATCATAAATACAATTTAAAGTAAAGTAAATAATACAAGCAAATTAAAATAAAATGGGTCAATCCCAGCCTTCAGTTTTGTGAAGGATATATTTGGTGGGCAATTTACACCAATAAGTGTTTAAAGTGTTTAACACAACGAGTATTAAAACTCCAATCAAGACGTCATCAACAACCAAATATATTTCAAGAAGGCCTCCTTATAGAACCGGGGTCAGCAAACGTATATATATATATATCGTGGGTTGTGTGGGTTTAAAAAGCCTGGTTGGCCAGTTTAGAACACATGTTGAGAGAAATGTTTCAACTTTATATTTCTCACATAGTAATTAGCTAGTTGTCCACTTTATGAATACAATTGTTTGTTTGCTAAATCTTTCACGGGCCAATCAGTAGGCCCTAAGTTTCCGAAGGCTACCTTAGATGTTCAATATTGGTAATTAAAAACTTTTAAAAGTTTATCTATGTTAAACATAAGTTTTATTAAAGGTTAAATCTAAAAATTTAGCTAGAAAAAAGTTTTTTTTTTTACTTAACTCCCACTACACGTCCTGAATATGCGCATTTAATTTTAATAACTGAGTAGGGCTGATTAAGTTGATTTGAGTAGAAGTATGAAACCATTTTGTAATTATTTTTTAAAATTATTTACGTTTTTTGTTTGATTAAATCCATATTTAGTATTGAATGTTAAATTGAAAAAGCTAGTTTCTTATAACTAAGGATATATATATATAATGAATATGAAATCATGCATACATCTAAGCCTTTAAGAATAACTGGCTTAAGCTAAACACGACATAAAGCCTACATTCCTGTCAAATAGTGACTCAGTGGTAGTTATGTTTGCATTCTATACCCATGCTTTTTTCTTACTCAACCTAAATTTACATGGACATATTGTCATATTTCCTCCCTCCACCGGTCAATAGACGTTCTGGTGACATTGATCCATATCGATTTAGTGTAAAAAATCAACTAGGATGTTAGTGTTCTACCTGGCATATCCATGAGATGACGAGCATAGTTCTGCGCCGAAGCCTTCACGAGCCCAATTCTCCACTGTTCCCAGTTTGAGCAGAGGTCGTAGGGCTGTAAGACCGGAACACTCAACCTATGGTCCAGATTCTTGAACTCTTGGAACACGTACGTCCCCAGTATTGAGCCTTCAGCAGCCGACTCGGCCAACCCGCTGAAGTCCTCTACCTCAATCTCTCTCATTCCGAGGGTTTGTAGCTCGCAGCAACCGACGGCAGAAGCAATCCTGGCCGCCTCCTTACGCTCGTCTATATCCTCTACTACATTGTAGCCTGAACACTGACCACCGAGTCCGACCACGGCTATGGAGTTGAACTCGGGATGTAACCCGTGTAAGACCCTTATGTCACCTTGTTTCGGAATAGATGCTGTCTTTAGAATATCCATGAGGAGACCTCTCGTCTGGCTGTTGATTTCCTTTCCAACGTCAGTCATTTTGACCCCGTTGTGGACGTCTTTACCCGACCACACACCTAAAACTAGACCTTTTCCGTTGTTTGCAGAGCCTGTCTTGTAGCAAGATGCAGCGTTGTTTGGGTCGCTTGAGTTGCTTGCGTTAGTAGCATTGTTTATATTGTTTGAGTTGTTTACGTTGGTGTTTGAATTGATATTGGTGTATGCAATGGGGTTCGTGTTGGTGCTGTTGGGGCGAAAGTTAACGAGCCGCACCAATCTTTTTACTGCCGTCCTCATCTTGAGCTGGGAATTTTATTTGTACTGGGAATTTTATTTACTGGGAATTTTATTCACTTTTTTTTAGAAATAAATTTTGAATACGTTGAAAAATATTAAATGGTTGTCATGATAACATTGAACATTGGGCTGTGGTTTTTTTGATTGTTTGGTTTGACAATAATAGGCAAAGTCTGGTTACTTTATAGACATTGAAACTTTTTCAGGAATTATCCATGACAAGGTCATGATAAGGGTGCTGCTTATTTGACCCAAAAAAGAATTTTTGTTGTGGAGGCACCCTGCCATTGTGTTTATATTCATAAAACAGTAATACATAATTTTAAAAATATATAATTTTCAGATAAGGTTTGGGGCTCACTATTAATATTTGAAATTTGATATTCTCAACAACAAAGAAAGCACAAATTAGCTATCTATATATTTATGTATATTAACAGACATATAATAAAATAATATGTTTAAAAATTGTTTTAAACAAACATTAGTATTAGGATAACCAACTACATTGTCTCATTTCAGGGTATTTGTGTCCGAATTGTTTCACCAATAAAAACAAGTACTGTTGTTTTCTTCATTTGTGGTACATATACGTTTCAGTCGACTTTTCATTCCTTTATCGTACGAGTTGTGCACCATCTTCCACTTTGTTGGAGCTGAAACTTATTCGTTAAGAAAAGCACACAAAACAAGCTCCTCTGATTGGTACAATAGGTGGACAATAAACTTCTTCATGGTGGTTTTGACAAAGCTTGATTTACGATGTACTTTCTTGTATTATTATTTTTTGATGCTTTCAGGTGCGTTTCAAGGTATAAAACAACCTGAGGCTGCTTGGAACAAAAATTTTATGTAAACTATTACTGTAAAAAGGGAAATGTCACACATTAACTTCTCTCCTCTCTTCGTATGTTTGAACTGATGTCTTAATAAATTGCTCTTCCCATCCACCCTTGCACGAAAAAGTACAGCAGGTTTTCTGAATGATATTTCCTTTTCAGGAATATCTCCTAGGAATAATATCACAGTAAGGTTTAGAAATTATTCCGTGTAGTCATCTCTAGGTTTAACTTTTCAAGTTGTTTCTCTGGGTAAACGACATAATGTCAGTGATAATAATTATGACTTCAATTAGGGTATAAATATCATAAGTGACCGGTTTAAACTAAGTATATTCAATATTGTGTTTTAAACACTTTAGAATATTTTAAACAATAATTTATCTGGACTGGATGAACTTCCAAGTGCATCAACAACTACCACTTCCAGAATAGTCTCCATTATATATTGACAACAAGATAACCATAGCATTTTTGTCCATCTTGTGTTCCAAAAGAATACGTGTCCTGTTTCTTGTTCCAAAATTTACTGCAGTCGTGTCAAAGCCCATACATATTATTTGATCAAAAAGCTACCACGATAATGCTATTTCAAAAACTTCTGAAGCTGCTGACTCTCCTGTTGCAGAAACCAGTTTTGGAAATGCGAAAAATTGATCAACACTCTTACCAGATACCACAGTTGGAAGGCGATCCACGGTTTCATTTCCGGTTACATCCTCTATCATTTTCCATCCCAGTGGATAGTGAGGGGGTCTTTGGTCATACATACACTCTTAAGACTCCGCAATCTTCTGTAGACACTTTTACGACGGATAGATGAACTGTTAATATTATATTTTGAAGGATCGTAACGGATCGTCACTTAAAAGTACAACGGCTGCTTTTCTATCACTTCATTTTGTAACATCAATATTAACAGCCAAATCATCATCAAGAAGTTTCTTCCTACCTTGCCTTTTGGAGGTGATTCAGAGGTTTAGGAATCTTGATCAGCAGAACAAACTTGTCATATAAATCGATCTCCTCTTCACTCGAGGAAGAGAGCTGAATTGGAGTTCACACATTGATATATTTTACTATCCCCTCTTCTTAATCCTGCATTCTCTTTACATTAGCTTTTTCCTTTTCAGAATTAGATTCTTTTTTGGTGAGTGTTTTATATATGCTCCTAATCTTGCCAGGAAGTCATTTGTCTCGCTAATCAAGAAGAAATCCTTTGTATTCCTGAATACGAATAATTATTAGAGAATCAGCATCGGCAATATCAAAACGATCTTACAGTTTCTTCTGCCATCCTTGTTTTCTTTGTTTTAACCCTTCCAAAAGCTAAGCTTTATTTTCCTTATTTTACTTAGTCTTTTCCATTTAATTAAAAGATCTTCTATGCTGTATATCACGTGTTTCTTGAATTTTGTGCGTATCCTGGTCTTTTCCCAAACAACTAAGACATCATTTGCAGTACTTTGGACAGAATCTTAAATATTTTTATCCATCTCAAATTTGTTGTAAATAGACAGGTGAAACAATAATTTTTTTTAATTTAAGTTTGTTTTGGCTTAGGGTTGATGACATCTGACCGACCATCTATATTTTTGTCGCTGTTCTTGTAGCAACACCTGCTTTTCTACTTAATACCATAGTTAAACTTTAGGTTTTTCTAAATGTATTTATTACCTTCCACTGCATACACCTTACCTGTTGTAGCAAAACTTAAACGCAAGCCACCTTACTACTTAAGGATAGCATTGCAGACTAATTTTTATATAAATAGAACCTCTTACTTTCAAACAAATATAACAATAAGATAGCTTGAATGCAATGCTACTAGAGCGCTACATATAGTGGCAAGAGCAACTTCCGTCTAATATGTCAACCTATTGGCTACAAACCAATGCTGAATGGGAAAGGTAATGGTAAGGGGGAAGATGGTGTGTATGGGAGAGGTGTGGGACGTGGGGTGGTCTCGGGAGGTGAAATTACAGTGCAAAGGTAACGAACAGTTCGTGGCTCAGGATGTCACAATATCTGGTAGATAGATCGCTTCAAGTTAAAATGACCAATTTTACAAAACTTTGATGTATGGTAGCGACCTTGACAGTTAAATTAAATTTAATTTAATAACATTTTGCTTATACGTGTTTTTCAACAAGGAAAACAAAATAGCAGGATGTCTCAATGCAGTGACACAGGAACGTTTTTATTAGGAGGTGGGGTGAAATTAATCCTGTGCTTTTATAGGGGATCCAATTTTTTTAGATTAAAAAATGACCAAGGAAATGTAATACAGCTGTCCCTCGCACTACGCGAGTGATTGATTCTGATAAATAACCGCGTAACACGAAAACCCGTAAAGGGAATTTATTTTAACATTGGTGAGATAAGGATTACTCCAAAGGAAAAAAGTAAATGAAAACCTAAAACGTGTAAATAAATGCAATTTTTTAAATTAATTTATCCAACTTGTAAAATACTACAGGTAGCCTACACCTTTTGTCAATCTTCAATCCCCTGAAATTTGTAAACAAATGCAATTTTTAATTAATTTATCTAATTAATACAATGCTACAGGTACACTTACTGTTAATCTTCAATCGCATGATAAATTAACTGGATCTGGCAAATCTGGATTATCACTTTCTTGAAGGCCCTGGGAGAGTAATCTGATCTACTGAAGGCTTTGAGACGGTAATATCTTGCTCTCTTGACGGCCCTTGGATGGTAGGCTCTTGCTCTCTTGAAGACTCCTGTTCTCTTGAAGGTTCTTGCCTGACAGATCTTCCTATCATGAAGGCCCTGAATCCTTGGACTGAAAATTTTCCACTTTTTTGATGAAATGGTCAAAACTCAACTGACGGGCAGTATTCTTCCTCTCTCTATAGAGTGATTTTTTGCAAACCAAAGAACTTAATTTCTCTGGCAATTTTGGCACATCTATCAATGTTAGGATCATTCTCTTCAATGATTATAATTGCACTGTCAATGTGGTTGAAAAATTAAACAATTTGTTTGATAAGCTCAACAACATAGGGCCCTTCCTCTTCATCCTTTATGCCGTACTCTATCTAGAAGTTCTTTATTGGTGAGGTTTATTGAGGGGGATTGGAGCAATTCATCCTCCTTTACCTGGTTTACGTCCTAAAATCTAAGCTGGCTATGTCAACGATATCATGTAATGAACTGGTAAGCTCGTGCTCAGGATCAAAATCATGAGAATCGGAAACTTCAGAGCAAATATTTTTCCAAACTCCCTTCATACAGGACTGTTTAACTTCTGCCCCTTCATCTCCAATGTTGTCAATATCACCCCCGTGACACCAAACTGTAGAGTAAAGATCATTGTCCTCACTGGAATGTGCGTGCACAAGGTCACAGAACCACCACACAGGGTAAGTGCGAAATTACAGCCACCATGCATTATTTTTTAATCACGTTATAGTGAAAACGCGTAAAGGGAGATCGCGTATAGCGAGAGATACCTGTATTTAACGGTCCTATTGTGCATTTTTATAATTTATTTTAGTCATGCCAAACATTATAGTTAAGCACACAAAACAAATTAAGAAAAATTATATCTAATGTGATTCAACTTAAAATTATGAAACACCGAGAATTAAAGTAGGTTTCCAAACACCTTTGCCTTATATTCGTTCCTAGCTATAAAACCACTAACGAATTTTTACCATTTTCAAGTTTGTTGAGCCTGTCAGGATATTCATTCAGCAGACACAGGTGATTTAGTCTACGTTGCCTCATCGTGAAGCGAAGCTAGTTTTTTTACACGTCCAAGCATTGAAAAACTTCTTTCTCCAGTAAATGATGTAGATGGTATCACTATCATAGTTTTCCAACAGTGTGTGCTCAAAGAACATATTATTTTTACTATATTACCTTAGTGTGAACTTTGTATATTGTCTCAACAAGATCTTTATATTATCTAAAAGTTTTTCTATATTATTTTGGGGTGGGGTAAGAATGATACATTTACCCCTCAAATTTTAGGGGCGGTAAAATTTACCCCCGTATTCCCCCGTTCCTGCACCACCACTCCAATGATATTTCAAAAGATGAATTTTAAGCAGCACCCTATAATAAATAAATAAATAAATATATATATATATATATATATTAAATATGACATATTATAGAATATTTAAATTTTTTGAAGAGATCAAATTAAATATAGGAATCTTGGAATAGTTTTACTTATAAATAAGAACACGTTTTTATTGATACTAAAAACCAACAATCATTCATTGTGTCTCTCAAAACATAAGCAACACGAAACAAGTCAACCAATTGTGAATAAGACCGAAAAAATTAAAACATATTTTGAATAGTTACAAAAAGAAAACAAAATATTGGAATTCAAATTGTTTAAACAAAAATCTCTGGAAATCAGTAAGCTAAGGAGCATAATTATCTTATATATAATTTGATATACCCATTTCCGGTTATAGAAATAACAAGGAAATGGATGAACCAATTTTGACAAACGAGCTTTCATTTTAAGGGCTAGGAATCAAGGATACAGTGAAAAAGAGTATTTTTACCCAAAAACCCACTTTTCCAAGACCATTGAAACTGTCATTCGCGTTATTTGCTGTATGTCTGTAAATCTATAAATAAAATATGTATCTTTGGCTAAAAATAATAACGTAATCTTTATTGTTGGTCCTAACACAGTTATCACATCTTTCAATTTGTAGTGTCTTAGGCTCTACCCAACAGAAACATATCAGTTTTAATCCCTACTCACCTTAGACATGACAGTGTCTTTGACTATAACCACCAGAGACATAGCAGTGTCTTAGGCTAAAACCACCAAAGATATAGCAGTGTCTTAGGCTCTACTCACCAGATACAAAGTAGTGTTTTAGGCTATAACCACCAGAAACATAGCAGTGTCTTAGGCTCTACTCACCAGATATAAAGCAGTGTCTTAGGCTCTACTTACCAGAGACATAGCAGCGTCTTAGGCTCTACTCACCAAATACAAAGCAGTGTCTTAGGCTCTACTCACCAGATATAAAGCAGTGTCTTAGGCTCTACTTACCAGAGACATAGCAGCGTCTTAGGCTCTACTCACCAAATACAAAGCAGTGTCTTAGGCTCTACTCACCAGATATAAAGCAGTGTCTTAGGCTCTACTTACCAGAGACATAGCAGCGTCTTAGGCTCTACTCACCAAATACAAAGCAGTGTCTTAGGCTCTACTCACCAGATATAAAGCAGTGTCTTAGGCTCTACTTACCAGAGACATAGCAGCGTCTTAGGCTCTACTCACCAAATACAAAGCAGTGTCTTAGGCTCTACTCACCAGATATAAAGCAGTGTCTTAGGCTCTACTTACCAGAGACATAGCAGCGTCTTAGGCTCTACTCACCAAATACAAAGCAGTGTCTTAGGCTCTACTCACCAGATATAAAGCAGTGTCTTAGGCTCTACTTACCAGAGACATAGCAGCGTCTTAGGCTCTACTCACCAAATACAAAGCAGTGTCTTAGGCTCTACTCACCAGATATAAAGCAGTGTCTTAGGCTCTACTTACCAGAGACATAGCAGCGTCTTAGGCTCTACTCACCAAATACAAAGCAGTGTCTTAGGCTCTACTCACCAGATATAAAGCAGTGTCTTAGGCTCTACTTACCAGAGACATAGCAGCGTCTTAGGCTCTACTCACCAAATACAAAGCAGTGTCTTAGGCTCTACTCACCAGATATAAAGCAGTGTCTTAGGCTCTACTTACCAGAGACATAGCAGCGTCTTAGGCTCTACTCACCAAATACAAAGCAGTGTCTTAGGCTCTACTCACCAGATATAAAGCAGTGTCTTAGGCTCTACTTACCAGAGACATAGCAGCGTCTTAGGCTCTACTCACCAAATACAAAGCAGTGTCTTAGGCTCTACTCACCAGATATAAAGCAGCGTCTTAGGCTCTACTCACCAGATACAAAGCAGTGTTTTAGGCTCTACTCACCAAATACAAAGCAGTGTCTTAGGCTCTACTCACCAAATACAAAGCAGTGTCTTAGGCTCTACTTACCAGAGACATAGCAGCGTCTTAGGCTCTACTCAACAGATACAAAACAGTGTTTTAGGCTCTACTCACCAAATACAAAGCAGTGTCTTAGGCTCTACTCACCAGATATAAAGCAGTGTCTTAGGCTCTACTTACCAGAGACATAGCAGCGTCTTAGGCTCTACTCACCAAATACAAAGCAGTGTCTTAGGCTCTACTCACCAGATATAAAGCAGTGTCTTAGGCTCTACTTACCAGAGACATAGCAGTGTCTTAGGCTCTACTTACCAGAGACATAGCAGTGTTTTAGGCTCCAACCACCTGAGATATAGAAGTGTCTGGGCTTCTAACTACCTGAGACAAACAGTGTAAGCTCTAGACGAGCATATGGGAAACGAGTTTGGGTAGTAAGTTATGTGGGATCTTAACGCAACAGTAGGAGAAGAGAGAAGAGGATTTGAGGATGTGTTAGGGAAATAAGGATGGGGATAGAGAAACTAGTAGGGTAGAAGGCTGTTCGAGATATGGGCAAGAAATAAAATGAATAATACAAACAGCCAATATAAGAAGGAAAGAGAAATCTATAAGATAACTAGATAATGTTGGTATGAGGGGAAAATGTCAGTGATAGACTACTTTCTCATGAATGAAGAAATGTAAAGGCCTTAGATAGTTACCACATGTTTGTTGGTGGCAGCCGTAAAGGGATAGGAATGTAGGAGAAAGGTAGTAAGACATTAAAGAGAAATAAGGGTATGTAGGATAAGAAATACAGAGGAAAGAGATCTTAGGAAGACAAGAAGCTTAATGCCCAAGGATGAGTTGTTAAGTGTAGAGGTGAAATGGAAGAGGCTTACGAATATTCTGGTGGGAGCTGCATAGGAGGTATGTGGGAGGACAAGCTATAAGAAGAAGTGAAAGAAGACACTCTGGCGGAACGATAGAGTAAAGGAAGCAGTGGAGGAGATGAATAAAGTATTATTTAAGCGTGCTCGAAAGGACCTATCAATTTTTCCGAGAAAGGTACGTATTTTTACATACCTCCCAGGGACCCTTCACATACCACCATCAACACGGGACTGACGGCTTTGCTTCCACTCCGAAGGAAGTTGCGCTACTGATCTTTATCGCTCAAGCAAAAAGACGTCGATCTATGCTGGGTTTTTAACACACGAACATCGGTTCCTGAAATGAGAACTCTACCCCAAGACCTTCGAAGACGACAAAACAGATACTATAACAATGCAAATGTTAAGTAAGGCCTCAAGCAACGTTTCTTCCAAAAAATAACAAATAAAACCACGTTAAAAACATTGTAACGTCACTTGAAAAACTTGGTTACATAAAAGTTGTTCTTCACCAGTGCAGACCTTATATCACAGATGTGTCCCTGTATCTATTTTAACAAATACTGAGTAGGAAATAGTTATCTATAACTAGAGTTGATAATTTAATATTGACCTTGGTGGTCTTTGGGTAAGGTGCTTGCCTCAGGACCCGATGTTTAAGGGTTCAATACAGTCAGAGTCGACGAATATTTCTTAAACTATAACAATTATTTGCACAACTTCCTTCGGAGGATAAGTAAATCCATTGGTATCATGACAATTGTGGAATGTGAAATAACCCTGGAGGATAGGCCTATGTGAAAATACCCACCAGCAAAATTGGTAGGCCCTTTCAACCTTTTCTCATAGAAACTTTCGTGTCCTGATATAATCAGCCTTTCAGAAAGTGTGCGTTAAATACCAAGAATAAATATTAAATAATAATAATTTAGGCCCTGAATAATTAAAGAAATTTACAGTAGGATTTTCGAAGAAAGAACCTTTGTCTGACACATGTTAAACAAACTGCTATAACAAATTCTAAACCATTAATGAGAAGTACCTTATTATCTGTTAGATTCCCACACGAGTTGTGTTGCTATATCTTGTTAATGAGGCCATGAGTAATTAATGTATTATAAAAGATATCTAACACATGCCCATATAAGTTGTTTATCTATATTTGTGTATAGCAGATGCTGGACCAGTGATGTGAAAGGCATAATATCTGATAGAAGACGGATCACTGCCGTCTTGTTAAGAGTTCTTAGCTGTTATCTGCGTGTAAGTAATTTTTTAGCTCCAAGAAGAAAATATCTCACGTTGGTAAAATCTTCATTTCGAAATTCTCACAGATGCCATCTTTTCATGTTGTTAAGAAGTAATTTACAGGCAAGTTTTTAATATCACAATAATTATAAATGTATATTGTCTAACTATCTTTTTATTATGATACTATAAATATAACTGCCCATATTCAATGGGGAGCCCAAAAATTTTATTTTGTGTGTATGTATGGGGGAGGGGGGTGAGGTGAGGGGAATAGTATTATGTATATATGCTAACATTTCAATTTTATTTTCCAATTGGGTGTATTCTTTTTTACTCTCAAGTAGAATGCCTCGTTGACTATACTATCTATACTAATATTATAAAGAGGAAAGATTTGATTTTTTGTTTGTAATGGATAAACTCAAGAACTACTGGACCGATTTTAAAGATTCTTTCACCAATATAAAGCTACATTATTAGCGAGTAAAATAGGCTATATTTTATTTTTAAAATTTAATATATTCCTCATAAAAATGTCAATAGTATATTATATAGTGGTTGAAAAAAAAAAGGTTGTTGGGGTTGCTGAAGGGGGTGAGGAAAGAGGAATGAGATGAAAATAGGAGGGAGGATAAAAAGAGGGAGGGGGCTATACAGTGATGGTAGGACTGTATTTAA
>CABFVZ010001075.1:7124-28149 GCA_902151445.1 Timema monikensis | reverse complement strand
GGGGGGGGGGGGGAGGGGTCATCAGATTATAGGGGGTTCCGGACTCACTCCCTCAGCTCTGGGTTTTCTACGATATTGCTATTTATAAATTATAATATATAACTCGGCCTGGGTATCCAATTTTATTAAAAAGATTAAAGCCATTTTCAAAATATTTTGAATTTAAAACATAAGTAATAGTCACTTATAAACTATCTATTAATCAATTTTCCGCGGAAAATAAATATACAGGGCTATTCATAATGTAAAACACTATGATATATATTTTAAACAAAATTGTTAGAGCCATTTTCAAAAAATTTCAAGTTTTTCAAAAATAGTAACCAATAAATATAACTTATTTTAAAAGGAAATGTGTTCGAATTCTAATGGAGGTAGAATAAGGAACTATTTAGAAAAATAACATCTCAGTACTACCAGCCGGGATTTGTATCTTTAATTCCCCATCGCCAGCAAGAACTCTCTAGAAACAAATGTAGCGCACGGAAATAGCACAGCAAACATTTAAACCAAGATGGTGGATTGTTGCTCCGTAGAGGTAAGTGCCCAAATCTAATGATTCGGCCATTTTGCATCGGTAGATGCATCAAATTAATATCTCGTAGGTTTTATATAACTGAAACGTGTTACAAGTCCACTACAGTCATAGGAATCGGGTTAGATTTTCATTCAAATGAAATGCGAATGATTTCTGAATAAAGGTGACCTGGTGAGCGAGGGGTAAGGTGTCAAGACTTCTGTGATGGGGATCCAGGGTTCAATCCTCGGTCCCAGCACAAATTTATCTGAATGCCAAACCCTTCCTTCACCTCTGACAAGACATCTTGTGAATGTGGGGAATGCCAGGCCTCCACCGTGGTTCGGATTCCACGTTAAACTGTAGGTCCTCCATTTCATCTCACAATCACCCTACCATTACACATTAGCGTAAGTGCGTACAACCCGAACAGGTAGTAAGACGCGGTGATAATAATAATAATAATAATAATAATAATGATTTCTAGATAATAGAATAAATCTATTATTTGAAATTAGCGATGTATTTTATTAATCTAAATCAGCCCCCAATGGTGGTACAGAAACCAGCTTGAAAAACCCTTTCCGCGAACGTAATATTTGGATCCTTTTACGATGTGCCTGAACGTCCAGTCTTGTGACTCATTTGTTGAAAGTGGGTCTGTCTTTCGTCGAATAGTCTTCATCATTATCACGCTCTACCAAAGGCCAATAACATAAACAGCGACCAGATGACGCTAATTTAACTATCCGTTGGGTTCAGTGAAAGAGGGAAGGGGTATAAACTTGGCTTGTACCCCCTCCCACCTCTTTATTTCCATAAGACCGCAAGTTATGTCGATAAAAACTTTAAAGAGACGAAATACAAGACGAGGTTTATGATTTGACATTCATTAAAAGCAATTTATAATATGAAGCACTATAGATGTGTCAAATGTTTAAGTTACATTTTAAGACGAGGTTTACGATTTGTCATTCATTAAAAGCAATTATAATATGAAGCACTATAGATGTGTCAAATGTTTAAGCTACATTTTAAGACGAGGTTTACGATTTGACGTTCATTAAAAGTTACCTTAAATCTTATTCAACTTCTCTTTTTGATATCATGTTCTTGTGAAATTATATGACTTTATTCAGTGATAAAACTTTTGTTGTGATTTTTACAAAGAATTTGATCTAAATGTGATTTTGTTCAAAATAAAACTAAAATATTTCGTTAAATTAATGAATGAGTCTCTTTATTAATCTTATTTTTTCCAAAATAGACATATTAACGATCAAAAAATAGGGGAAAATGACCAAGAATCGTATCAGACACTGCCTTGTGAGATTTGTTCCTACAAGTGACCTTATAGAGAGGAGCTTGGAGATAATAATTGCGACAAAGTAGAGAAGATCTTGTTTTTGTTCATCTTTAGGTGATCAAAAACCCGAGACCTGATTATGGTGATGTCATTACCCTGAGAGTTTGTGAATTGTTTTTGAACCAGATGATGTCCTTAGCAGTGCTCCTCATGACGGGGTTGCTAGCGCGGACGACTCTAGCTGTGTCATGTCTTAGGGAGCCTGGTCCAGATCATTCTATATCTCTCAAGAGTCCTGGGGATAATGGTTTTAAGATCCTTGTCAGTGGAGAACCGGACAAGTACGTTCCCGGCTCAGTCTACACGCGTGAGTACTTACGTTCTTTTTTTTTTTATCTGATAAAGTAAATAACTTAATTTATTATTATTATTAGCACCGCGTCTTACTATCCGTTCGAGTTGTACACACTTACGCTAATGTGTAATGGTTAGGGTGATTGTGAGATGAAATGGAGGACCTACAGTTTAACGTGGAATCCGAACCACGGTGGAGGCCTGTCATTCCTCACATTCACAAATTGTGATTAATACACGTCTTGTCAGAAGTGAAGGAGTTTATTAGTTTAATTTTCTTCTAAGGCGTACATACATTACTTGCTTCCTTTTTACTCAATGACGTTTATTATTATCTGAACAGATAGTAAAATACTCGTCGATAAAAAAAGATAATATTACTAGCTTTATTTATCTTAAATCGTGTACAGTACATTAATTTCTTTTTTCGTTCCTCAATGAAGTACATTACTTGCTTTATTTTCTTGAATTAAGGATAATAAGAACTTTATTTTTCTTAAATAATATTTTCTTTATTTTCATTTCTTCGATGAAGTGCATTAATTTCTTTATCTTTCTTCGATGAATCAATCATTTTCTTTCTTTTTCTTTAATGAAGTAATTTACTAATAATTTTTTTTCCATTCCTATTTCCTTTAGTTTTAATTTTACTCTGTACCCTAAATTAATGTCTAAATGTACACTCAAAGAGCCCATCACACAGCTGATTAACCGCGATATTAGTTACAAGACTACACCCTAACCAGAAATAGCATCAAGGTGCGGTTTTATGCATTCCCCACTTAAAAAATAAGAAATTTGAAACAATGATATAATCTATTTTAATTTAAAAACAATCATATCTTGATTGTGTTATATTTATACTTTCTCACACCCCTCGGGTAGAGAAAGGAAAGTTATTGTGATAGACAAAATAATAATAATAATAATAATAACTCAAGATTTTGATGAATGTCGGCGTTTCATATTACCCTTGACCCCCAAAAAATTAGTTTTTGCAATGCCATCCGTCTGTTACTAGGATTATAACCGAAACTATTCTACCGAATGGGCTAAGACTTGGTATCTAAGATTTTCAAAGGGTTCCCCAGGGGCGATTTTATTAGCTATCTAACCCTAAAATTAAACGTAGCTTACTTAAGGTGGCGGCCATTTGGGCAGTATAGCTCGCTTGTGGGCTCGTAAAACAGAGTTTTTTTTACTCAAGAGTTAAAAATGAAACAAAACTATTTTCATTCAACCGGGATAAAAGCCTCTACCTTCCGGGCCGGTATCAGATAGGTCTATATTAGCTAGCGTTGATACAGTTCATCTGATCCTCAACATCATAGTAATACTTCTTAGCACCACGTGTTATTCGTTCATGGACTAATTACTACGATGGTTTTAAGGATTAAGAAGGTTATATTTATAGCAAGTGTATCCACATTTGCGTGGAGGGAGAGTGGAAAACCATTAAGGAAAAACCACCCTCAGTATACATGACCGATATTCGAACCTCAATCTACCCCTCATTGGCAACTTAGTCTACTGCGAGTGTAGCACCTTAGACCATGCAGCCACTGAAGTGGATATTATTAATTAAATTATCCACAACAACAGGTACGGTGACTGAATGTCAAGCTAATATAGTTTGGTTTGCCTGTGGTGTGGAATTTGGGGTACCAATCTCGGAAGGGTTTATTAGGGGTGCTTAATCCTAAATGCTTTCCTACCCTCCCTCCACGAAAATGTGGGTAAATTTCTTATGATTCCCAGTCACTGTAATTAAATGTGTGTTATTGGTGATCCAGACTTCTGTGCTAGGGGTCCGGGGTTCAATCCTCGGTCCCAGTACATATTTATCTGATTACCAAACCTCTGAAAAGACGTGTATTAATCACAACTTGTGAATGTGGGGAATGCCAGGCCTCCACCGTGGTTCAGATCCCACGTTAAACTGTAGGTCCTCCATGTGCGTACAACCCGAACGGGTAGTAAGACGTGGTGCTAATAATAATAATAATAATAATAATAATAATAATAATAATAATAATAATAACTCCATGCTGTGAGTCTACAAGCGTGCTACACCAGCCAAGGGTGATATTGCCATCACTTGCGGATAAAGGGTGTAATTTGGTCAGCACAATTAACTCTCCAGCCATTAATCTCAGTTTTCTAAGCCGTAGCGGCTGCTCCTTTATTGAAATAGCTTCTCAATTGTCTTCACAAGGCTTATTTTGACCCCGTTACAGACACAATGCTTCAAAGAAAAATATTTTGAAAGCACCGGGGATCGGCAAGGACCTCTGTATCTGTAGCCAGGAACTCTGACTAATAAATCACAGAGGTGGTCTAATATAATTAATAATAATATTAATAATACTATTATTAATAATAATAATACTATTATTAATTTGAGGAATTTAACGTACACTTTCTGAACTAATTTATTTTATCTGCAGATGACTCAATTTTACTATATAAGAGTTCAGCAGCCAGACGGACCGCCGTCAAACTATAAATTGTTGAACAAAATGATTTCTAATCACATTAATACAAAGTGTATTTTCATTTATAACTTGAAGTCGACTTCGGTGGTTTTGGGGTAACGTACTCACCTCAGGACCCGATGTTTGTGGGTTCAGATCCAGCTGGTGTCAACGGATTTTTATTGAACGATAAATATCCGCAACTAAACTTCCTTTTAAGGAGAAGTAAGGCCATTGGCTCCATGTCAACTGTAGCAGGTAAAGAACCCTGGAAGGTATGTTAAAATACCTTTACCATAAGAATTGGTAGGCCCTTTCACGCTCGCTCATAGAAATATTTGTGTGGTGATATGATCAGTTGGTTCAGCAAGTGCAAGTTAAATACCTCAAATAAATAAATACAAAATGTATAGCTGGAAAAGGTTATTCTAGAAAATCACTTGGTCCAATAATAATCATCCCCATATAGTCCTATTCATGTGAACTTGTATCTCAGTGTCGCTGGTGGGGGCTCGAACCCATGGTCACCTGCAACAGTTCACGCGGTTCATGCTGGGTGTCGAACCATCGGACCCCAGGGTGGAAGCCTCCCCTCAAAGGGTGGGTAGCTTCCAGCTGTTCGGGGACTCGCTGACCACCTTCAACGAGCTGTGCATCAACACCATCTCCGAGGCTGATGACCTGCCCAAGACGGAGATACAGGTCATGTGGATCTCGCCGCCCAAAGGATCGGGCTGCGTCATCTTCAGGTGAGGGCAGGGGATAAAGCTGTGACGAAACAGGTCCTTCAGACCTTGGAAATACTCAAACTGAACCTTGTTTTTCTCATAAAGAGAACCCAGTCCTAATGACCTTGGAACAATATAACTGAACCTTGTTTTTCTCATGAAGAGAACCTAGTCCCAATGACCTTAGAACAATCGAACTGAAGCTTGTTTTTCTCAAGAAGAGAACCCAGTCATAATGACCTTAGAACAATCGAACTGAACGTTGTTTTTATCATGAAGAGAACCCAGTCCTAATGACCTTGGAACAATAGAGCTGAACCTTGTTTTTCTCATGAAGAAAACCTAGTCCTAATGACCTTAGAAAAATCGAACTGAACCTTGTTTTTCTCATGAAGAGAACCCAGTCTTAATGACCTTAGAACAATCGAACTGAACCTTGATTTTCTCATGAAGAGAACCCAGTCCTAATGACCTTAGAGCAATCGAACTGAACCTTGTTTTTCTCCTGAAGAGAACCCAGTCCTAATGACCTTGGAATAATAGAACTGAACCTTTTTTTTCTCATGAAGAGAACCTAGTCCTAGTGAATGACCTTAGAACAATAGAACTGAACCTTGTTTTTCTCATGAAGAGAACCCAGTCCTAATGACCTTGGAATAATAGAACTGAACCTTGTTTTTCTCATGAAGAGAACCTAGTCCTAGTGAATGACCTTAGAACAATCGAACTGAACCTTGTTTTTCTCATGAAGAGAGCCCAGTCCTAATGACCCTTGAAACAAAACTACACTGAATCGTATTGAATAGGAAGGAACAGCCTTCCAGCTTTAGTTTTAATGAGGGTTTCCACTGTTATGGCAGTAGTGATCACGCAGTATAAGGCGCAATATTCGCAATTTTTTGGATTACCTGTGATGCCGGGGTAAAAATTAGCTTTTAAAGCGATGGATGCTATCGTTGTTAAGGATATAACCGTTTACGGGGGTTCCTTTTTCAACTACATTTAACTTGTATCGCTTTGCTCGTTGGGGGCTCCACCCCCAAGCCCCGAGTGAATTTTCTTTGAAAGTGGATGTAAGCTAATGTAACTCCAGATACGTTTTTTCATAGGTCTTACCGTTTAGCCACAAGAGACCTCCAATAAAAGTCCACATCGCCTTTAAAGTTCCTCCACCATTTTTATTTTTTTCTGGGATTATTAAATATTAGGAATTTTCCCGTCGGTTACATGCTAGAAGTTAAAAGTTTGCCAAATTTCAAGTTTCTAGCTCATCTGGAAGTTGGTAAACATTAATGTCAGTGAGTGAGTCAGCCATGTGGCCTTATAGTAGTATGATTTATTTGTCAAAACGAGAGAGTGATATGAATACTTGACTTGATTCCAGAGCCATGGTTCTCGAGAACAAAGAGAGTTGGTTCGCTGATGATGGTGCCCTAAGCAGGGAACTGTGTGAGCTCGAGACTGTTCGGAACGAGAAGGACGAGGCGGCTCAATCGGAGTGCTGCGCCTGCGATGAGGCCAAGTATCAGGTGACTAGGAATTCGAGGAGCTCTCGTTTGATTTTCGCACCATGTATTATTTAGAGATGTGGGACGTAACAATTCCCGTTTGGAAAAATTTTCTCTTAATTTTTTACGGTAAATTTTCCATTTCTGTGAATTTTCAATCATATAGTGGATTATTTTTTAGCACCCTTTCATGTTATACGATTACGTACTAATTACTCTAATGTAATAAGGAGGTCCAAGGTTGAATTTAGAGGAAGAATACCTGCATTTGTGTGGAAGGAGAGTGGAAAACTATTTAGGGAAAACCACCCTCAGTACACCCGACAGGGATTGAACCTCAGTTTTACCGTTCATCAGCATTATATTCTATTGCTATAGTGACGCCGCAGACCATGTGGCTACTGAAGTGGGTAATTATTAATATTTTTTAAATTTTTATCATTAATCCGCATTTTATTGAACATGTATTTATTGATAAATTGGTTTACAGTTGATATTCGAAGGGATCTGGTCTAATATCACCCATCCCAGGGACTTCCCCTTCTCGCTATGGTTGACACACTTCAGTGACGTCATCGGCGGCTCTCATGAAAGGAACTTTTCCTTCTGGGGCGAAGGGCAATACGCGTCCGACGGTCTCCGTCAGGTTGCCGAATGGGGGTCGGTTAGAGGAATGGAAGCGGAGCTTCGGGCCAAGGTAAGAAACTGCGGTCAAATTTTCATAGTAACGATTTTATAGAAAATACAAATTTTTTTTTGCAGCCAAACTTGATAAAATTTTACCATTTTTGTAATGTTATTTTATGGGAACTATTTATTTCTATAAAAAGCAACACCTGCATATCATATGACTTGACCTAATAATAGGTTACGTGAAAGACGATCTATTAGCTTTTCTACCTGTTGGATAGATAATAGACTCTACTAATAGATTTTTTTAAAATTATTTTCGATAGTTTATTTAAAGTTCCTCAAGAGTGCATTTAATGGTGTATTTTGCAGAGCAAACATCTTCGGACTCTCATTAAGGCTGCCGGTTTGTGGTATCCTAAAGTGAACACCAACACATCTTCCAACTTCCGGGTGGACAGGCGTCGTCATCTGCTGTCGGTGGTCTCCATGTTGGGTGAGTGCTTCTACTTGCTTACAAGATGAGTTTTGAAAACCTACATTATTAAATAGCGAGAAGAGCCAGGATTTTAAATTAAATCTTTTATAGTTATCTTTCAATTTAAAGAAAAATTTCTAGAATACTTTTTAAACTAGCACTATCATTTTTATAAGCACCGCGTATTACTACCCCTCCGTCTTATACTCTTATGTACTAATTACGCAAATTATTTCTTATGGATTAGGAAGGTTATATTTAGAGAATATGTACCAGCATTTGCATGGAGGGAGTATATAAAACCACCCTCAGAATACCTGAACGATATTCTAACCTTGATATCCCCGTCATCTGTAGTCTAGTCCAACACGAAAGTAGTGCGTTGGACCATGTGGCCACCAAGGCGGGTTAACATTATAATTGATTAAGGTATTGTTTAGTAACATCGCCACAGGATTAATAAGAGTTTAGCCATTTAATAGATCTACCTCCATCTATTTATACACCGGAGGAGTCGATTATGACAGTTTTGTAGGTTTCTAAGCACAATACATCATGTAGAAATTTGCGTACATTTGTTTATCAAACCTAATATTGTCAAGAAATATTTTATAAATAATAAAATTCGGGGGTGCTTCATGTATATTCTGAAATCATTTACGTTCGTTTCCGTGGGGGTTGGCCCTAAGTGTACCACAGTTTGAGAGACACTGCTTTAAATTGCTCAATGCATCACCACTACCTATTACTTTAAGCCGTTTATAGCTTGATGTTAAACCTAAATTATTACTTACTTACTCTATGCCATTAGTAACTAGAAAGTTAATTGCTGCAATTGAAAAGTACACCACATATCCCTACTTTGAGCGAGCTATATCCAGTCCACCTCATCACACCCTATCTTGAGCTAGTTCTACCCAGTCAACCTCATTACACCCTACCCCTATTTTAAACTAGTTCTATCCAGTACACTTCACTACACCCATTCTAATGTTATCCTCCCATCTGCGTCTAGATATTTCCAATGGTCTATTCCCATTGGGTTTGCCAGTCAATACCTTGAACTCCTATCTAGCTTCTTCCATTCGTGTTGCATGTTCTGCTCACAGCCATCTGCGAGATTTGACTATCCTAACAATATCTGGTGATAATTACTCAGTATGTAACTCAACATTACTAAACTTCCTCCACTATCCTTTCTTTGACCAAATATCTTCCTAAACATATTTTTTTTGGACATCCTAAATTCCATATTTTCATCTAAGGTAAATAAGATACCATTTTTTCACAACAATTGAGAACACTCGAAGAAACTACTGTTCATCATGTTCTGATTTAAACCTAAGCCTATTAATAACAATCTGAAGATATGTAATCAACATGTTGCCTTAGGTCCCTCTCCTGATTGGATCGTGGGCGTGAACGGTCTCAACTTGTGTCAAACCGACTGTACGTGGGTGGAGAGCCAGATCATTGATCTCTTCCCCTACGACGCTGGAACTGACAGCGGCATTTCTTATATGGTCAGTACCCCCTTGCTGTGGCAGAGAGCGCTGAGGATTGGCCTCAAATGCCGCCTTGGCTTACTGAGGATGTTTTTTTCCCCAAATATTTTTCCACTCTTCTTACCTGCAAATTAATTTATGTTTCATTTGAGTCTTAAAATCAAATGAGTAGAAATTTAAGGATGTAAAAACCACAAAAAGTAAACTAGTCTAATTTCAAGAAATTTTGAAAGTGGTGCTAGCCTTGAATCGTTCAATCGATTTTCAGGGCAATTCAGTAATAAGTTATCTATTCTATTTTGGGTGTGTTTATTCTAAGATAGGCTCATAATCAGAGCCCAGATTTTTATGACCTAAAATGATCAAATAATACCTTTATAATGAAGTAAAAATTCTAGATATTACTTCAAATTTTTAGCAAATGGCTTAAAAATACAAAGAAAATCTGTAATATATGCTTACGACCAAATCAAATACTCACTTTAGAAAACTAAAAATACATAATACGCAATGAATAGCATTTAAGGTGGGAGTGTAAAAAACGTGAGAAAGAGTTTTTGCAGTTTTTATAGAAATACATATTTTTGGCTAAAATACATCAAATTTTGCTTCAGTAGAATTACAGAGCTTAATTTTCCTCACATGGTGATATCAACAGTTGTTGAATACCTGTCATTAACGTGACGGCATTAGATGACAAACTTTTTAAATGAAGAGAAAAAGATATCATTACATTCCACAACACCCCTGACATATAATCAAGAAGTTGAAGTTGCCATTTGAAGAAAATCAACTTTTATGTTTGTAATGAAGTAATATTTGTTTAATTTTGGCTAAAAAGTTTTGATATAAAAACGGCAACTTGCGTTTCTTTAAATGCCACCTTAACAAATGAACTCTTGCATTTTGCTAGATATAGTATTGATCCACAAATACCTGCTTCAGAATGTAATAGCTACCCCTTTAAACGCAACCCCCTCAAGCTTAGTTACAATGTCTCACCAAGAATGTGTCTTTCACAACCTGACAAGCAAAGAAAGTACAAAGTTTCCTACATCATCTTCTCTTTTCGACAACTGTGTTGAAAAAATAATTTATTTATTAAATATGAATTGTATTCAAACAACACTTATTCAACACGAATGCCTTAAAAATGTCTAAAAATGATTAAAAAGATTATTAAAAAGGCCTAAAAACGACCTATAAAATAGACATTTCTACAACCAGGAGAACATGAAATTGTATGTGATGAACAAAATAAAATATAAAATTTGGTGAAAATCCTGGACTTATTCATATTACTGACCAACTCAAAAAGTAATAAGCCTATTGGAAGTACAATTTAAATCAACAACAACAGCAAGAGGTTTAAAAAGAAATATATTGCGTATTGATTTTAACTTCTAGTCACCCAATTCTCCGACCATACCCCAAGAGAAGATCTATCGCATCACGACCATGTACCCTGAGGACCCTAGAGCCCCCTTATACGACCCCACGGGGACCCCAATGAAACCCCTGGCGAGGCTGTACCTCAAGAGAGAGAGCATAGTCCCCAAGAGCTGTGATGATCAGAACATAGAGAGGCTCCTAGCGGAGACTATTGAGGTCGCCGAAAATACAGAGGATACCTCCCGACGTGAGTAGACCACCATTTTGTTTGTATCTTTTGATTACTAATAGTATGGGATTTGGTTGTTGTGTCTTTCCTTAAAAAATAAGCTAAGATAAACTCTGAATAGTCAGTTGGTGTTTGAATAAACCTTTTATTTTCTCAATTAAAGAAAGTATTGCTATCTTGAGCATTTTTTTAGCTCAATATTATGATGGATCGTGATGTTTTATGCACCCCGAACCCAAAAATGTGTGTTGTATAGTTTTATATTTTCTCATGTCTGTCTGTCTATCTTGGGCTACAGCAAATACTGTTTCATGTATTTCGTTCAAATTTTATATTTTTATATGTTATACCTTAAAGGCCAAATCTTGATTTGGATTTTATCTCTAAAACTAAGGATAAGTAGTTTATTGATGACTGATTTTTAATATTCTACATTCAAAAAAATAGCTCGTATGATTTTGTTAAAATTGGATATTTGGGGAGAATGTATGATTGTTTTCCCTCACACTGATTGTTGAAAAATGAAGTTTCTTGAAAATTGCTTTTACGATTTTATTTAAAATGTATAGGCTATATGGGGAGTGTTTAAATTATAAATACTATTTTTATTTTTTATTTTACAAATAAATTTATTTAAGATTGTTTGACTGATTACTGATTCCCGAAAATTTTGAAAATTATTTATGAGAAATCATATTTTAATTTGTCATATGATTTTTCTAATGATTTCGGTGACGTCAGAAACAAGGTTGGTATTAAATTAATAAGCTAATTATTATCGTATCTCTTAGCGGAGTGTGCTGTGACAGAGTACTCTGAATGGAGTGCATGTTCCGTTTCTTGTGGGAAGGGTCTGCGCATGCGTCAGAGGTCTTACTTGATGCCTCAAAAGGCGGAGATGCTGGGATGCAACCGACAGATCATCTCTAAGGAGATGTGTGTTGCGAGCTTGCCGGAGTGCCCGTAAGTTTTGTAGTATTGTGATGTATTGTGACAATATTATATCACTCAGATACAACATTTAAGAACACCCACCTCCCTTTTATTTTCCATACAAAGTTAAATACAGGCAGGCAGTTGCGTTTACGGTAAATTACTCGCATCAGGAATCTATTATCTTGAGTACAAGCCCAGTTGATGTCAACGAATTTTTCTTGAGCGATAAAAATCTGCAGCACAACTTCCCTTGGAGGGGTGTATACAACCCATGTCAATTGTGGCATGCAAAAAGAACCATGGAAGATAATATCTAAAAAAAATAGTAAAAAAAACTCCCAGAAAAAATTTGTAAGCCCTCTCATTCATAGAAATTCTCTTATGCTTAAGTTGCTTCATAAAGTTAATTTCCTAAAATAAATAAACAAAATATTGTTGTGAGGAGATTTTAAATAATTCATTAGATTTTTGTTTTGTTTTTATTTGTTTCGTGACACTATTAAATTCATATGAAAACATTAATCATTACATTAATACTAAAGAAAGGTTTATACACTAGAAAATAAAACCTGTTGCTGATTAACTGTTTCTCTATTTTGTGTTGCAAAGCATCTTGGGTCCACAAAAATTTCTGCTAGCATATGAATTGTTAAGCCTTGTAAAGAAGATTCTGATCTCCATTTTCGGCGATAGTTCCCTCCATTCTGCAGTTGACCGTATAAGAGAGGATGTATATTTTATCCAGAGTAGAGTTCAAAGAAGGAAGCCCCGTGATAGAAGCTAACAAAGAATTAGTCTTATGCCCCCCCTTTCCTCCCCCCCACAAACTTAACAGGCTAACCTCACTACAGCCTGCTTCGGTGGCTGCATATTTTAAGGCACTACTCTCAAAGTAGACTAGATTGCCGAAGACAGGTAGATCAAGGTTCAAATCTTGGTCAGGTGTACCGATTTTTTTTCCCAAAAATGGTTTTCCACTATCTCTCTCCACACAAATGCGGGTACATTTCCTCTAGATATATCCTTGCTAAACCTTAAAGACATCAACATATTAGTACATAAGCGTATAGCCCGAATGGTTAGTAAGACGTGGCATTAAAAAAACTGCACTAGAGGATGTGTTTTATCCAGGGGAGAGTTCATTGAAGGTGAAATAGGGTTGAAGTACTACAAAAGGTTACCCGATGTTACCCTCCCCCTTGTAATCAACTGTACTACACCCAATATCATTGCTGAGGAACCTGCAGGTCTTATCTTTGCCCTCTCTCGGTCAATTATTACCAAATCTCCTCGTTTTCAGTTATATCTGAAGGTGGTGTGATGGGTGAGGTAAGAAGGAGCTGCTGGCAACCATGACTATCCAGCGTTGCCAAACTTGTATTATATTTGAAGGGAGATTGAGCACGAGAAAATTACATCGCTGTTTCCCAATAGTGACCTCAGCGATGATATCCAGTATAGAGTTAGTGTGTTTTACCCAGGGGAGAGTTCAGCGAAGGTGAACCCGTGCTGGAAGACAACGAGGGAGTGTGTTCCACCACGCCTTGGAATCAACTGTCCGAGTGCTCCGTGTCTTGCGGTGTCGGCGTGGCAATGAGGACTAGAAGGTTCTTGGACCGTATGGGGCGCAAGAAGTGCCCTCATGTCTCTCTCTTAGAGAAGGAGAAGTGTATGATGCCTCCATGTACAGGACCCGTCGAACCGGAGGAATTGGTTAGTACCTTTATGGTAACTCATTTTGTTTTTATTTCTTAGCAAGGCGTCTTACTCCCGTTCGGGCTATACGCTTATGTACTAATTAAGTTAATGATTTTTAGGGATTAGAAAAGTTATATTTATACAAATTGTACCCACATTTGCATGGAGGTGATAGTGGGAAACATTTTTTTGTAAAACTAACCTCATTACACTCGACCGAGATTTTAAACTCTATCTTCCCGTCTAGTCTACTACAAGAGTTGCGCGTTCTATCACGCGACCACTGAACCGGGTCATATTCATTTGTTTGTTTCAGTGGAAAGTACACTATACAGGATGTACCATAACATGTGGGATCCACTTCAGTGATGGAAAGAAGACACAAAAAACAATGAAAATAGTTCATATAAACATGTGTCCCATTTGACCTTGTTTCAAAGCTTTAGCAAACTATTTGTATACCATACACTATATCTCTCAATATGTTGACCAGGAAGGGTTACTTCAACGAATTCGATAAACGCCTGGTTATTTTAGAAAAAGTGCAACATCCTACGACACGATTACTGCAGGCTTGTATTGAGGCCGAAAGTGACAATTTTTAGCACTACCTATAAAGATTTCCGCACGTTCATCTTAGACTCTGCCTTAAAATATGATTGAAGAATGACCCTGAGAACGGGACGATTCTTGGATAGCTCAGTGGTTAGAGCATTGGCGTACTAAGCCAAAAGTCCCGGGTTCGATTCCCGTTTCCAGGTATCATTCTTCAATTTTCAGACTACCAATAATCTTAAGCAGCTCATTGGTGAAATGGGGGTTTATCCCTATCACAGCGATGAATTAACGGCTGGGGGCTGGATGT
Organism: Timema monikensis; assembly: GCA_902151445.1. Lineage (NCBI taxonomy): Eukaryota > Metazoa > Arthropoda > Insecta > Phasmatodea > Timematidae > Timema > Timema monikensis. Next base: position 13,529 of record CABFVZ010001075.1, on the reverse strand, counting down.
TGTGTGTGTCTGTTATAGAGTTAATCTAGTCTATAAGTCGTATGTTGATATAGTCAATAAGTTCAGAAAGTGCACGTTAAATACCTCAAATAAATTAAATTATAATGTTAAGCAGCTGTTGCTTGGAAACAAGGTCAAATAGGTCACATGTTTATATTAACTATTTTAATTGTTTTTGTGTCTATTGTCTACCTCTGAAGTAGGTCCCACATGTAACGGTACACTCTGTATACTACGGCTATTTTATAAACAAAGGGTGGTGTAAGAACATTTCTTAGGAACTAACTACCTTTATCTGGGACAACAATATCTGACAGTCACAAACGTACTGCCTTGAATTGTATAGCTCCGTAGAGATAGCTAATCTAGCCCACAATTTAATACTTCTAGACACCAAATGAAGGGGGCACAATCTAAACCCGTACCTGGTATAATATTAAGGACACAGTGCAATCTAAACTAGAGTGTGTGGTAAGATTTTCTCGCCACGCACTGTTTTTATGGCTAAAAATAACAAAATCCAGACTGACTTACCCAAACTTGGAGTGCTAGACACCGAAACTTAGTTGATAGAAAGTTTCCCATTCCAAACTATCGTATAAGCTCGTTCTTTATGGCTTGAAAGTGCTCAGAGTGTAGACAGAAAAGTAGCTTTCTTGAATCTTGATTCACAACGTGTTTTAGCCGGATCCAATGTGCCCAGTGACACCTTGGAACGACTGGAGCACCTGCAGTGCCTCTTGCGGCAAGGGGGTGAAGTTCCGTTCTAGACTTCTTTTGGTGCCTGCAGAGCTTCAGGAGAAGTGTAGCAACAGGGTAGAGGTCATTCAACAGAGGCCGTGCGTGAATCAACCGGAGTGTACTTTCGACATGGCGACAGCCAAACGTACGTAGAACAATCAGTGGCGTCTCGTGGACTGCTTCCAAGGGAGGCCACACTTCCATGAGATTATACTATGTAGAGCAAGCGCGTCTTGCGAATTATTGCCGGGAGAGGGGCGTGGTTTTGCAAGATTGCACTTGTCATTTTTTTACTAGACTTTATTACTTATTAGTGGGTATGGGTGACTCAATACATTGGCTTTTAGGATAAGTTAAGATAATCGTTTTAGTAGCACAAAACAACTTATATTATTTCACATTTGTATTAAAAAGTAATCTTCACGTAAGAAGCAACAATCGTTTGTAAAATAACGTTTACTTTGAATCCACTACTGTTTCCAGCCCGTGGCCTGGCTCAGTTCTTTATTCAAACCATATATTTTCCAATACCGGCTTGCTAGGCCTGTCGTAGCTTCAGATACCTTATAATCTAACTTAAGATTAATATAGGCACAACATCCAGTCCCCAGCCGTTAACTCATTACTGTGAGAGGGGAACCCACATATCATCAACGATATATTTTTTGGCCATGCCAGGAATCGAACCCAGCACCCTTAGCTCAGTAGACAGACATGCTACCGACTGATATAATGTGTCGGATTATATAATAACATAAAATACCTTTATAAAATAAGTATTTATCTTATTAGTTGATTATGTAACATATATATTTGTATTTGTGATATTTTCTTTTGAAATAATTGTATATATTTAAAGAGCCAGTGCGGCGCCGCTAGTGGCCCGTGGGCCGCGAGTTGGAGACCCCTGGCTCGGGCGAACACAGCTACACTACTTAAGTCGTACCACCATTATTTTCCAGAGGTGTGTATGCTGGAAGAGGAGATTGGGCCATGCCGAGGGTATTTCCAGCGATGGTTTTACAACGCTCAGAAGGGCATGTGTGTGCCTTTCGGCTACGGTGGTTGCCGTGGCAACAGCAACAACTTTCTCACCGAGAAAGAGTGCCAGGACACATGTGCCATTTTCTCACGTAAGTTTGTTTCTCTTGGATTATTTCTATATAATAACATTATTGCTCTTCTTGACTACATCACTCGAAGCCCAGTTTGCAGAAAGATCAGCCAGTACATTGCTCTTCTTGACTTACATCACTCGTAGCCCAGTTTGCAGAAAGATCAGCCAGTACATTGCTCTTCTTGACTACATCACTCGTAGCCCAGTTTGCAGAAAGACCAGCCAGTACATTGCTCTTCTTGACTACATCACTCGTAGCCCAGTTTGCAGAAAGATCAGCCAGTACTAATGTACTGTTGTCCAGGGGAGGCCCGAATGTACTTGATCATACCTTATTTTCTGTGGAGGCTCTTTCCATGTCCCCTATGAGATGAGATGATGGTGATAGCAAGTTTGAGGGTGTGGAATCAGTGGAAACACTTTAAACAAGTTAACCAAATCCTAGTGAGTGTTGGGGTAGTTCCACTTTAGGGAAAAATACCCAAGGTATCACCAGGGAATTAAACCCGAGGCCCCTAGGCTTGTGGCCAGGTGCACTGACCACTACACCACGGGGCTGATCACCTCTTTGGTGGTTGGTCGTCTCGGTAGCTGGCCAAGGAACTTTGGAAAAAGGGGTGTAGACCAAAATGAGTCAAGGCTTTTGTTTAGTTATTTGGCATTACATTGTTGGAAATAAGCAACGCTGACTCTGCCTTAAATTATGAATGATGAATGAAATTGAGACTGGGATGATCGCTAAGACAAAAGTTCTTGTGGAAAATTTAGATTGATTAATTTGATTATTAGCACCGCGTCTTACTACCCATTCGGGTTATACGCACTTACGCTAATGTGTAATGGAAGGGTGATTGTGAGATGAAATGAAGGACCTACAGTTTAACGTGGAATCCGAACCACGGCGGAGACCTGGCATTCCCCACATTCACAAGAAGTCTTGTCAGAGGTGAATGAAGGGTTTGGTAATCAGATAAATCTTTGCCGGGACCGAGGATTGAACCCCGGCCGCCAGCATAGAAGTCTGACACCTTACCCCTAGACCACCAGGTCACCGAAAATTTAGAGTAATCATTCAAATGCGAACGCACTGAACACATTTCTGGCATATCTTGGTATTTTCTTTTCTCTTTTACTACGATTACTCGCGTGAGCCAGGATTTAATTTGGGCCTGCTATGATGAACACTCTTAAGGTGGGATGAAAGGGGATGCAAGAAAAATCCAGCGTTTTTTTTAATAGGTTTTTGTTTCCAAAATAAAGAAGATATTGCTTCTATACAAACATATAGTTTAATTTTCTTCACATTGTGATATAAATATTTCTTGAAAATCTCTCAAGGGTGTCTTGGAATTTAATGACAACTTTTTCTCTTCATTTAAAAAGTTTGTCATCTAATGCCGCGGCTCATGTCAGATATTCAGGAACTGTTGATATCAGCATGTGAAGAAAATTAAACTATATGTTTGTACTGAAGCAATTTTTTTAAAATCTATTTTAGCAAAATAAAAAGTTTTGCCATAAAAAATTGCCTTTTTCCAACATCCCCTTGCATCCCACCTTAAGGGTACAGGTGATAAAGTGGGACAGTCCAATTTTAACTCAAATTGAGCAAGTACTTACAACTATAATACAATCATGAAACAGATCTTTCTAATGCACTTTAGATTATGGCTAAAGAGGGCTATGTTATATTTATAGGGTTTGAAATGTAAAAGTTGTTATAATGAAAAATATTTTTAATTGTTGACCTATCACCATTTCCCCCTGTACTTTTCATATTATTTAATCATAAACAAAATTTGTTTCTTTCTTGAAGAAAGAAAGCAGAGCTTTCAATGTTTACATGAATCGACCGTACCTGATATCGATACATTTAAAAACTCTAAGAGAGAATTTAGCGTATGCTACTGTTATGTTGGTAACAGCATCAGCCGCAGCCGTATCTCAGACTCAGACGCAGGTGTCAGGAGGTGACGTGAACGAGCTGAGTGACCCTGAACCATCAACAGACCCACCTGTGAACTGTCTCGTCAGCGATTGGAGTGTATGGACAGATTGCAGCGTGACTTGCGGCGTGGGCATCAAGGAGCGCTTCCGCATGATCAAGGTCCGTATAGTGTTGACGTCACTAAGGGTAGGCCGATTCTATGAAATTCATTCGAATGACAACATTTCTTAGATGCATAGAGATTAAGTGAATTTTTGACAACATATTTTAGATGAATAGAGACTAAGTGAACGTTTGTCATTTAAATGATAACATTTCTTAGGTGCATGGATGGATATTAAGTGAGCTTTTGTCATCCGAATAGCAACACATTTTAGATTCATAGAGATTAAGTGAACTTTTGTCATTCAAAGGACTCATAGTATAGACCGCCCTAATATTAAGTGGTTTTGGTTAATATATGAGAGGTTTGGTCTCTCAATCTAAACGATGAAAATAAATTTAATAAAACCTTAACTTCTATTGATATAGTCAGGTGGAAGGTCGGGCTTTGTTTGTATAAAAAAAAGATCTTTCTATCATTAAGAATGGATGAAATGATAGTATAGTAAAATATTTTTATTAAATAAAAAATGCAATGAAAATCCGGCTCTTTTAAGTCCTGTCACTATAAGTATGGAAAGTTTCAGCCTTCTAGGTCATCTAGGGGCTTCTTGAGGGTACAGAAAGACATATACAATAATTAGCAAATTATATATTCTCTCTCTCTCTATATATATAAAATATATACCTAAATATATATAAAGTATAAAGTGACCTGAAAATTTATTGAGAGTTTTTGAAGTTAAATAATACTAAATTATGTCGTTAAATTGACAAATTACATCAAATTCTACAATCAATTATATGCCTTTAATAAAATTAAAATTAACATTTCAAAACTTTAATGCAGTCATTTAAAGATGTCTAGTAAAATAGTTTATCCATCTTTATTCGTTATCAATAAATATATTAAAATGGTTTCTCTCTTACTCTATTTATGATAATTTAGAATTTTATGAAAATGTTATGGATATCCTTTTGATACATTTTATGTTAGTTGCTGTAAATAATAATTTTTTTAGCTATCTTAGTTAAATCTCAGGTATTTTGAAAAATCACCCAAAATATCTTTCTTGTAAGTTACAATGGTCAAATGTAAAAAGTTTATAAAATTATTTAATATGTTGATTTCTCACCAAACTATAATTAGTTGTATTTATAGTAATGTAGTTTCAATGAAACAGATTCTAATAAAAAGATAATATATATTTTAAACAAATATCATGGCATGGATTCATATCCCGAACCTTTTAAGTAAAGCTACAGCTATTTAGGTTGTTATTCATCTTAGTGAATTATTTTTCTTGGCAGAGAGGAAGACTTAATTCAATTATGTACATTTAGTTTTTGGATGAATCATTATTTATTTAATAGTATGTAAAATTTATTGTTTTATGTTATTATTTTCAGGAGCATCCTAGAAATGGCGGCAGGCCATGCCCGAAGCGTTTGGTACGTCGTAAGAAATGCCATGCTGGACAGTGCAATAAATAAACTGTGTATTTTGATTTTAATACTTGGGTGTCATTTGACCAATTTTAATAACACTATGTGGCCAATTTTGAACTTTAATATTATCCCCACGGAAAATTATTTACTAAGGAAATATAAGTTTTTAATGTATGAAAAAAAATTATTAAAAACAATGATAAGAAATTAATCTATTTATTTTATATAACTTATATATAATAACTGTGTTAGCGTCTGAAAAAAATGCACTTTATGTTTAAGTTACCACTGAAGACAGTATTTTATAATGGTAAACACAATGGTTTACAAACTTAATTTAGCCTGGCGGGTCAGTGGTCCTACCTCGACTGATTGTCCATAGTTGAACCAAGATTGCTAAGATTGCTGTATTGGAAGGTAGAGTTCATAATTTAAAATGATACTGGGGCCAACGGGGTTCACCTTTATGACCCTTACCTGTAAGGACAGGTTTCAAGGCTGATTTGGTATATTAGCATTGGTTTAAGACTCTTCAAAGAAGAATTCTGTTGGATTAGTTTAAATGTAACACACTTTTTATCCTAAGTATTTATATAAAAGTAACATTCTAGTAGAAAGTTTAGTATCTGACAGATTCACTTCGGTGGTCGCATGATCTAAATCACCATTCTCATGGTAGGCTAGACTACCGAAGATTGGGAGACCGGGGTTCAAAATCGACTGAGTACACTAGGGGGTGGTTTTTCATTAATAGTTTTCACCCTCCACGCAAATGCACTTTCTCTAAATTAAACCTTAATAAAGTATACGCCAGTTACATTTGATATATTTACACGCTAAGTCATGTTATTAGCTTACACCATTTTTGAGAAATGATATTAATATCTATTAAATGATATTAGTAAAATAGTTCTATTGCTGGTGTGAGCTGATTTAATTGATAATAAGACGTGGAGTAAGACTTACCCTACCATTCCGACAAAAGGAACTTTGTTTTTTCAAATAGGTACATATCAATAGTTATCCGGGAAAAGAGTGTGTGGGGGGG
>CABFVZ010001074.1:238148-249891 GCA_902151445.1 Timema monikensis | reverse complement strand
GAAAATTACTTAATTTGAGCGGTGGTCAATAAGGATCCCTGTGATTTAAATAAATAAATGTCATAACCATACAAGTAATGGTTGAATATATATATATGTATGTATATAACCTTTAAAATATTCTAGCAATACGTTAATCGTATTATGTAACAATATACGTGGTTTTCATACCTTTTATATATTATTACTATAAATAAACAATTTAAAATTGACCTCTTTGTATTCCTTTTATACTGTGGTAAATTGTCTTTCTATCTTAAGTGCACCCATAGGTTATTTATTTATGTTTAATTATGTCATGAGGTTTCTAAGATTAGGGCACAAGGGACGGTCGTCTTATAACTAGTTTCTGAAACCGAGTGAGTTGCGTGTGTCTGAGGAACAGTAGTCTGTTCTCAGACTATTAATAATTATTATAATTAATAATTTAGTATCGATATTTATATTCATGTTGACGGAACAATGCACACTTCACATATGAATCGATACGTTGTGCGGTTGTCCTCTCGATTATGTAACAGGTCTTATGGACTGAAAGCCTGAGGCTGACGACCATGAACGCTACCTCAGAACTCGAAGGGAGACAGATTCAAAATTGAAAGATAATCCGCTTTTTTAAATTTCCTATTCTCTAATTTATTATACACAATGTCTCCTATTTATTTTTGTAGGGAGAATTCTTCAATATGCCTTGTAGGGTCCACAAACCAACACAAATAACATAACAGTAAACTATTAAAATATAATTTACATGTTAACACGGGATAATATTACAAGATATAATCTCTACAGTTTCATTTAGTGGGTTTCTTCACCCAGGTACTATTCACGGAAACAATAGCTATTGGGTATTGAATCGTCATGACATTCAGTGGCGCTCTCGAGGGTTATTTCCTAAACTATATATTCCTGCTAAAGTGGGGTTCGGTGGCTCAATCGGGAAGGCTGCTCTTGGCCGATCATTAGCAGATGACGCATAACAAATGGTACGACACAATCGCACAAACTTTCTCATATCGTGTATTATGGCTTCGAAGATAACTGTCATAAATATGTTCTGAGTAAATTACTGCAAAGAAGGTTTTCCTTATAAAAACAAACACATTTTGTTAATCATAAAAATCACTTTTTATATATATATTTTTAAATAAAATTGTTCATATATATATATAACAAAATTCACATTTTTAAACATAAATTACTTATAAATGACCCAAAACTTATTTATTATTTGTAAATATTAAAACGTATTCTAATTTATAATGAAAAATTATTCTCATATTCTTTAATTTAATTCAATCTTTATAGTCAATTTCAAAATAATTAAAATTTTCTATGATTTGTCGTAAGTAAACAACCCTCAAATCTCAAATTAATTTATTTTAGATAAATAATGACGTTTTATTATTGTTGATGTAAGATATTCAACCAAATACAATTAGGATATGTTCAAAATATAATAATACAATTTTACAAAAATTAGTCATTAGTAAAATACTACTATCAGATGATTTATTTCAGATAAACAAATTTATATCACTTTTTAATTCAAGCAACTTAACATATATTTATTTTGAACAAGATCACCGGTACATTTAAAAAAATATTTGAATGAATAAAAAGTCATCAGTAAGCTACCCACAAATAAGATTTTACATCAAAAACAAAATTACACTGTTATTTGTCATGTAAAACACTCTCAAGATACACATTTGAAACCAAATCGTTAAAGTCATTTCTAAAATATTGTAAGTTTAAAAAAAATTAGTCATCATAGAAATTCCCAAATAATGTTTGCCCATAAACAAACTATACAGTGCTATTTGTCAAGACAAACAAATCCTAGAAATCAATCTATACAAAATCGCTAGAGCTATTTTAGAAAAATTTGGAAATCAAAAAAAATACTTAGTCTTTATAAAATATATATCAGGTCTGAACCAAATCGATCAAACCGTTTTGGATCCATAACCAATGACTGACTGACTGACAGACAGACAGACAGACAGACAGAATTGTATAATCCACTTTTTGGGGTTCGTATTCACATAAAACGTAAAGATTCGTCATAATTTGAGATTTTTTTTTTCACAATTACAATACTTTCTCTTAATTATGAGAATGTAAAAATAGAAGAGAGGGAATGAGATACGAAGAAGAAAGAAAAGAAATTAAGTGTTGCTTAGCTTGCGAAGCGTAATGATGGGTAGAATAATTAAGGTTACAGTTCATAGAGCGCTTTGGTGTGTAGGCGACCGGTGCCGTGCGGATTGACATGCAGTTGTTAGTTATAAACCGTGACATTATTAGAGTTGAATAAAAACAATAGAAATGGTCGCTCACTGGATTTGATTATAGGATGGCTTGCAAATATAATGCTTTAAGCATATTTCAATCGAGATGCTTTCCGCAATATTGGTTGTTAGAGTCAGGTTGTTCCCAATAGTAAAAGTTTGATCTTGGAAGAATTATCAATGTTCAAATAATATCTTGCTAAGTTGTAAAAGCAGTTTTAAAAAATTACTTAACATTAACTTGAAGAGCTTTTTAGTGGTGAGTTTATTTATATTTGTTGCAGTTTTTTATGAGTGTTTCATAACGATAATTGTATTTTTATTTCGTAAACGCTGTTATATGTTACTACAACAACTGATAATCAAAACTTTAGGTTTGATTTTACACATGTATTATGAACCTATAAGCTAGTATCACTTAAGAGGAGATAGAATAATCAAAAAGAAAAAGGTTTAGATCAAATGGATTAAAAATAAACAATATAATAGTGTTTACATCTAGCTGTCTTTGTAAATAAGGAGTATTCGTCAATGGTTGGAATTTAAAATACACCATCTTTAATTCAAATAAAACAAAATATCTAAGTTTACAGTTACAGGAAATCCTGTGGCGAAGCCTATTTACAGAGAGATTAAAACCTCTCCGAAAAGGTTTAGGTCATACGTCAATTATTTCAAAGCTTGAAGTTATAAAAATTATGAAAATTTTACTAAAGACTATGCTGGAAAAACAAATGCATGGATGCTAAGCTCATTTTATATATCGATTAATTTTTTCTTGGCAATCGGATGAACAAGTATAGCCCTGCTTTCTGGTAGTAGGCCTACATTATCATTTACGATAACTGAAGAATATAACAGCTAAATTCTTATATTATATTTATAAACGTTTACAAACGTTTATGGACCATCGAAATGCATAACTATGATTTGTGTTTGTTAAAATAATAATATGTCTGGGAGATAAAAATAAAAACTTGGTTTTAAGAAAAATTTTACCAGTCTTAGTCTCCCCAGAGAATTAATTTTAATAGCACAGATGTATACAAACATCTATTTAAGTAAATATGTCCCAGATTTTATTTAGTTATGTTAAAAGTAAATTAATTCAAAAGCCTGATAATTGCAAACTAATATGCTATTATTACGCTCAGCCAGTAACTGAACCTTTAAATTCAGAGTCCAGTAAGAAGTTTCTGTAGAAACAGCTAGTATATAATATATTTTCATGTTTCAAATAAATTTCAAACTTTCTTTTTTTCAATTAACTTTATTTATTACATTGCATATTGCGTATATTTCTCTTTTATTACTTTATTTAGTAAATGTTATTTATAAATGACCTTGAATCATCTGAGCAGCAACCAACAAATCATAATCATAAAGCATAGAAAAACAGGCCACAAGAAATCGCACAGAGCAAAAACACTTTTATTACCTTTATGTGATAATATTTTCCAAGGATTGAAAAAAAATTCAAGTCGTCAAATAATAATTAATACTTTATCCCAAGACACATCCAAACTCAAACCTTTATAAAGAGTTATTTCTGTCCGTTTATTTCTCCATCATTTTCTGGAAACTTGTCCTCTCTTCACCCGCTCAACTTATCACAAAATAATTACGTGAAAGAGGGCGAGTTCAACTGTCGACACCGTAGTTACCCCTTCACACCGCCTGGATCGCTAAAGTGTGCGAACAAGCTACAGAGCAGGGTTTAATTAGTTTAGCCCCGTCTTTATTTCCGACATCCCCCCCAGACGTGATTTCGTTCTTCTTTCTTGTTCTCTCTCAATCAGATGTGTTCTGCTGTACGGTACAGTGGACTCTGATTCCATAATTATTATTGAAGCTGGATAGAAATGAGTGTTAGGTTATTATCTCGAGTCAGTGGTGTAAACCTCCTCCCACCCCCACCACCACCACCACCACCCCCACCCACACCACCATTTGTTTTAATTTTGCTGAGATCCAAAAACTAATGTGTTTTATCGCCGTACTTGAGATTATTGAACAAATGTATCCAAATTGTATAATATCAAAATATAATGTCTATTTTATTTTAATTAGATTATTTCATGCGCAATTTAGGAATTTACTGATCATATAAGTACATGACTTACAAACTAAATTAGCTCTAGAGCAGACTTAATCCCCGATTTCCTAACAGTAAAATAAAGTGGAAGCCCATATATTGCATAATAAGCAGAATATATTATTGATAGATATTCGGGCAAATACTTTATTTTTTTAGCATCACTTTTACTATCCGTTTGGGTTATACGCTTATGTAATAATTACGTTAATGGTTTTAGTGATTAGGGAGGTTATGCTTAGAGGAAGTGTGACATGATACGATCTTTCATAACAATGGACTTTGGTTGGTAAGTTAATTAAACTTTGTTTATTTCATGCACATTTAATAAACTTTTTTAACAGCTTAATATATGAGGGGGTATCAAAATGATTCAAGACTAGTTCTGTAAAATTAAAACAGAATGGAGCATGGGGATGCCTGCGTTGGTGTGACGATCTGTGACCTTCATCTGTCAGTAGGACAAGTGGCATCACTTTGTGTCGACCGGTGGCTGTGTTACACACGTTTATTTGATGACGTACATGCGTGCATTTGCGATTATATATGGACCGCAAACTTGAGCAGAGAGTGAACATCAAATTCTACGTCTTACTCAGAAAACCTGGAACGGGGACCTTCCAAATGATGCAGCAGGCTTACGACCCGTTAGCACGTACACTCAAAATACCTAATATACATGAATCTCACTTTAAATACAAGAACTAATAAAGTTTAATAATGTGTCGCAGATATAAACTCACTGTGATATCATATTGCTGGAAAAGCCCGTACTTGAGGAAAATGCCCCAGCTTTTGGTTTGACACGACTTAACGATCTACAACAAACGAACATCTTAGGTGATCTTACACCTGGGCCGGACGTTGAAGCAATGAGGACATACTTTCAAGTGATGTACTCAGCGGCCGTGCGCTAGCACTAGTTGTCACTTGGCTCGTTTTTAGGAAATTACCACCCCCTCCTACCCTTGTAATATTCCCTTACCGAATACGTCAGTCCATCTTGTATAAAACAGCTATCCCTCGCTTCACTTTTTGTATGCTATTGTATCGATTCATCAGAGGAACAACTTGGACGTAAATCTACATCGGCGGATTAAGCAACTGATGATTACGATGTGTAAAGCGTCGGTCTCTCCACCTCGCCGCAGATGATGCCACGTCTGAGACAATGAGTATTAGGGTTTAGTAATCTTCGTTAGAGTCTTAGAGTTCTTTTTACTATATCCATATGACATGGTTTTGTATGTCAGTGTTTCTGAATGGTTTTCTATGCCCATTGAATGTTAGAGTTAGTGTTCTATTTTACTATGTCAGTATGATATAGTTCTTAATGTCAGAGTTTCTTAATTATTTTTCTATGCCCATTAGGCATAGTTTCGAATTTTGGGCTTTATGCTCTATATATCTAGGTCTATAAGACATGGTTTTGTTTGTCAGTGTTTCTTACTTCTTTTTCTATGTCGATAAGATATGGTGTTAAATACTAGGGAAATGTCTCGACACCCTAAACTGTAAGGCCATGCGTCAGTTAACTTAATGCTTAGGCTCACATAATAGTGGAAATCGTTTTATCTAACGCTTTGTTCAATGACCTTAATTGGTCTATGATTGATACTCATCCCTAATATTTTTAATAGTGAAACTTTTTACGGTGCGCAAACTGTGGAAGCGCTATTAGTCTATAGTAGAGGCCCGCAGGGTATAGTATATTGTCTCCGACCCCCTTCAAGTGCCGTTTGTATAAGTTAATATGATTATTGTTTGCACTAGTGATAGTGTGCCCTAGATTGGGTGAAAGTATAAATATAATATTGAATGTCCAGGCAGGGCTAATAAGGAATAGACCACCCATAGTATTTTTACAGTACAGATTCCTGGCAGCTCACCATTTACTATTTATAGCTGATAGTTCCTCTTCTACGAGCTTAATCTTTGTGTTTCGTAACTAGATATAGAGTTAACTCGTGCTAGCTAGCTCATTTAACTACCAATATAGTAACTCCTTAAACTAGGAATATCTAGAGTTAGGTATCGTCAACTTTTATTATTTTATAGGCTTTGTATGTAAAAGTCTAACAGCCATCACGTGGGAGAGCCATCACGTGGGAGTATAACTATGTATCGAATCTTTTCATTACATTATTAACTGCGTCAAATTTAAATTGTCATTTTTATGAGTCAGATGCTCCTTCGTTGAAGGATGTGAGTTTGTTCTAGTTTAAAGAGTTACATCTTTTCTTATATTCACATTCAACTTTCTTGTCATGGTTACAGGTCATTCCTAGGTGCTTTTCACCTGAATCTCCCAGTTCAAACAACCTTAATTTAACTAACGGATTATATTCCCTTCAATAAACAATGTAACGTTTTGTATATGTTCTCTTCTATCCTATTGTACTATATTTGACTTACTTTAAATTTAAATAAACTGTTTTGTTAAGATTGTATATTTATCTTATGTGTGATCTTTCCCATCCTTATTTAATTATGATAGTAAAAGTATTCGTCACTTTTACTATTTAATAACAGAAGCGGCGATAGAACGGCAATGAATCTATAAGCTATCTAGTGTGTTTTGAGTGGCACTCGTGCTTCAGGTAGGGCATAACTTCACTGAAAGACAAAGAGAGGTTAGGGTTACATTCCACGAGCACAAACCTGGAAATTCTGTCTTGGAGATCTGGGGCTCTTTCACTGCTATTATTGTTGTTTGGACTCCGGGTCGTAACCGTAGATCCAACTCTCGTCTCCATTGATGAACCTTGACATGAAATTTGGGTCATCCAGGGCATGTTGACGGAGTTCCTCACAGACCTGGGCACGGTGATCCTTCTGTCCGCGGGGTCAGAAGCTTGGGTACAAACTTGGTGGCAGTGTAGTGCATGTTAAAAATGGACGTGAGTATTGTCCGCACTGATCCGTATGACACATTCACAATGTCAGAAATGTCCTTATTGTTCATCCGGCGATTCTCATGCACAAGTTTCCTAGCCCTGCGCACAATCTTCGGGTTTGTTCTCTCGGAAGGTCACCTTGACCTCTCTTCGTCTTTTAGTTACGTTCTGCATCTTTTGAAGCGTGAGTCCCACTCAAAATATCTTCATTGCCGTAATCCTGCAGCATAATTTGTAAGGTCTCCATTCAGATTTTTCAAGTAATTCGTAGAATTTGATGTTCACTATTTGCTCAAGTTTGTGGTTCATAATAAAATCGCAAATGCACCCATGCACACCATAAAATAATTATGAGTAACACAGCCACTGGTCTACACAAAATGATGCATTTGTAATAGTAAATTAAGTTCACAGCTAGTCATAACAGCGCACATATTGCCATGCTCCACTTTGTTTTAATTTTACAGAACCAGACTTGAAACTTTTTGATAACCCCACGTAATACATAAATTTCCATAAACGCCCACGCATTCTTCCACACGTCTAATCTCCGTCAGAACCCAGAGTTAAGCAGGCCAGAAAAAAAACACTAAACAATCAATTACCTGGCTTTGAAACACAATCAATTTGGCTGGTAAAAGATATTTCTCTCTTTTTCACACCTACACTGCTTGGTTTGACCTTGGGATGGTGTGAGGGCCGGAAACAAACAAACTTGAATGTTCCCGACCAATTACTAGCTGAACGTGTGCGGAAGCAAATTACATACAGTACAGTCACTGATTAATAAAATCTACACAACTTATATGTAAATAATCCAGCAAGCATGGCAGTATAACAGGATCATTACAAGGGTATCCGCATCTGCGTGGATGGATAGTGGAAAACTATTTTAGAAAAACAACCTCAATACACCCAGCCGAGATTCTAACCTTGATATTCCCTTCATCGGCAGTCTAGTCTACTACAACGATAGTAGCGCCTTGGACTATGCGGCCACCGAAGTGAGTGACTACACTACCAACAGAATACATTTCAGTAAAGCATATACTACATGAATAACTAAATACATTATTGTTAAATAATGGGAGTAGCCACATGGCTTTTAATCGCATTGACGTCAGTGTCAAGTGTTGCAACCCTGGTGAGTTAATTATGTTTTTTTTTCGGTAAAATATTAATTTGTACCCATTCAATTCTGTTTTAGGTCATTGACCCTACAAGAATAGGCCTATTTTGGGTTTTCTCCAGTATCGTTAGTACCTGTTTAATCCTGTACCTGAGGTCATTGGACATATGTTTAAATCTTGGCCATTTTGTTTCATTTGAAATTTTACTCCATGTGTATATTTAATTGATTTTTGATTATTTTGTTTGGTTCCCTGAGAGGATGTTGGTGTTTTTTTAATTTCATTAGTTGTGTCTTCAGACACTGGGGATTTTGCCCTTTTTGATGAAATATTCACATAGGCTGAGGGTTGTATCCAAGAACTTCAAGTGAATGTCAAGTTGACACTAGCGTTGGTTTGCTTGCGTCATCATAAGTTAAAAGGTGGACCGATAGTGTGCTCGGGACCACACTATTGGTCCACTAAGCATTCAATAACGTTATTGCATCCCGACCTGAGATTTACGAAAATACTAGATCACTTTCCCCCTCCCCCCCTTCACCACCTGTCCCTCCTTCACCACCTCTCCCCCCTCTCCTAGGACAGTCCCCAAGGAGGGTCAGAATTGAGTAAAAGAGGTGTGAATCCTCCAAAAGGGGAACACAATTGAGCGAAACTGATGTGTAGCGAACAAAAGGGGAACAAAACTGAGCAAAACTGGCGCATTTTCAATTAAAAGGGTGTTTAGAGTTGGTAATAGGAGGTACGTATTGACCAAGATGGGAACAATTGAGCAAAAGGGGGGCGTATCGACCAAAAGGGGGCGTATCGTCCAAAAGAGGGAAAGTTGTGCATAAAGGGTTTGTGTGAAGTTCAAAAGGTACAGACTTGAGTAAAAGAGGTATGTATCACCGAAAAAGTGAACAAAATTAATCTGAAGGAGTGTGCGTCGACCAAAAGGAAAACAAAATTGAGAAAAAGGGGGTGCGCGTTTAACCAAAAAGGAGTACATTAATTATTATTATTGTTATTATTATTATTATTATTATTATTATTATTATTATTATTATTATTATTATTATTATTAGCACCGAGTCTTACTACCCGTCCAGGTTATACGCACTTACGTTAATATGTAATGGTAGGGTGATTGTGAGATGAAATGGAGGACCTACAGTTTAACGTGGAATCCGAACCACGGTGGAGGCCTGGCATTCCCCACATTCACAAGATGTCTTGTCAGAGGTGAAGGAAGGGTTTGGTAATCAGATAAATTTGTGCCGGGACTGAGGATTGAACCCCGGACCCTCAGCACAGAAGTCTGACATCTTATCCCTAAAAAAGGAGTAAAAAGTTTAGTAAAAGGAGTATGTATCGACCTAAAGGAGAACAAAACTGATTAAAAGGGGTGGATATTGACCAAAATGTGACGCCATCCTTCTATATATTGACCTTGCTGAAAGTAGGTTCACATTAGCGGTGAAAGGATGGACTATGTCCATCCTGAAGCCATGAAGACCGGGTGCCGACCATTCATTGAAGACAACATCAGTGTTGACTAACACTAAGCCACATTCAGATGATTAGTATTTTTTACTATCTTTAATTTTGTATTTAAATGTGTCAATAATGTAAATTTGTGGAGTAAATTAAGACCTTTAGAAAAATATCACAACTTTTAACTCAGGTAAAATCATGTATAAAATTAGAATATCACTTGTCTTATTATCACTGTTTGTCAAAGATTGCATGTACCGGAGGGTAAATTGAATGTACAAAAAGAGCAAAGGGGGAAGAGAGCAGAGAAAAAATAAATATTTATCTTTAACTTAAACACGTTTTTCCTCCATTATTTGGGTGCGTGCATAATTATCAGGTTAAAGAAGATATGAGAGAAAAGAAAGTAGTG
Organism: Timema monikensis; assembly: GCA_902151445.1. Taxonomy (NCBI): domain Eukaryota; kingdom Metazoa; phylum Arthropoda; class Insecta; order Phasmatodea; family Timematidae; genus Timema; species Timema monikensis. Next base: position 239,587 of record CABFVZ010001074.1, on the reverse strand, counting down.
TGTAAATGAATTATTCCGTTTAAGAGTGAAACAGAATGTATGAGGTTGTGGGACATATACAAAGAGAATTCAGGGAAAGTAGTAAGGGAGAGTAAGGAGCAAAGTAGATTAAAATGAGAAGTAATGCAGAATTATTTTGAAGAAAATAAGAAGCTCTTTTGGAAGTGGGTAGGAGAATGAAGCAAGGAGTTTAAGGAAATACCTATGCCTTAATAATAAACGCGGTGAGATGATCTGGGATAAAAAATTTAAGAAAGCGCTAGAGGGAGTATTTTGAGCAATTATTTGGCAAAAACCTAGAGAAGATAGCATAAAGAGGGGACATTTTATTATGAGTAAGAGAATTAAGGAGGCTGAGGTGTTTAAATCTATGAAAGTGTTAAAAAAAATATGGCAAAGCCACAGGCGTGGATGGGATCACAAGTTACATGTTTAAGTGTGGGGCCTGGCAATTTTATCAGATTGTGTGAGTTTCTCAATGTGTGTGCTGGTATTTCAAATGTTCCTAATGGCTGTAAGAATACTGTCACTGTTCCTGGTACAAAGGCATATACATCAAGAGTGAATGTGAGAATTAAATGGCTAATAGTTTATTGACTATAATAGGCAAAGTTTTTGAGACAGTCTTAATTTAGAAAGTGCATGAAAAAAGTGCGAACAAGACTTGGGGTGTTCAATGTGTGTGTTTTTTTATGTCAGGTATAGCAGAATATACTGACCAATATTTGCATTGCAACAAGTAATTCAGAAATGTATGTTAGTAAGCAAAAATGTTTATTGTGCATTTGTTGATCTGGAGAATGCGTACGCTCGGGTAAATAGCAGTGAGTTATGGACTAATCTAAAAGAAAATGGTGTGGATGTATGATAAATAAATATAATTATATCCTGAAAATTGAAAAATGACACCTGGACACGGGAATCGAACCCGGGACCTTCGGCTTAGTACGCCAATGCTCTTACCACTGAGATATCCAGGATTCGTCCCGTGCCCATGGTCATTCTTCACTCATATTTTAAGGCAGAGTCTATGATGGACGTGCGGAAGTCGTCAGCTTATAAACATGTGATTATATAAGATCACAGCCATCAGACAACGCAGCCACCTGCGACTCGGTAGTTGGCATGATTGCAGCCAATTGACAATTATATTATAATTGTACGGGATTGCATATATTAATGAATCAGATAGCCGAAGCTATCATCTATGCATTTTAGTGAGGATAGCACCTCTTAGCTGCAATCATGCCAACTACCGAGTCGCAGGTGGCTGCGTTGTCTGATGGCTGTGATCTTATATAATCACATGTTTATAAGCTGACGACTTCCGCACGTCCATCATAGACTCTGCCTTAAAATATGAGTGAAGAATGACCATGGGCACGGGACGAATCCTGGATATCTCAGTGGTAAGAGCATTGGCGTACTAAGCCGAAGGT
>CABFVZ010001074.1:165648-233148 GCA_902151445.1 Timema monikensis | reverse complement strand
AGTGTGGTTGTATTTTGGTCATGTTTACATAGTTGCACCCGTTCTAATGGGATAATAGTGAAATAATTGGCCTGTCGGGAAGGGGGAAGACTATTTTGCGTGAGGCTGGGTAATAATATTAAAACTCCCCTTCAGTGATTAAGTTAAAGGTTAATTAGGTTAATGTCATTCTTTCTAAACGGTAATATGTTACTAATTGGTGTCTGAAATGGACAGCTATCTGGTAATGTTTTGAGGATCAATTTATGTGATGTCAACTAGTTGGACTGATCACTTATAATTTTTCTAATTACTATAGTATAGAATTAGATTGATCACTTATAATTTTTTTTCTAATTGCACTACTGGTATAACAAATACATAATGAGTCAGAACATTTTATGTACATGTTATTGTATGCAGCGAAGGGTTATAGTTATGTAAATAATATATTTACGTTCAATACTTAAGCTTGTTATTAGGGTACTCATATTACCAGACAGACAGTTTTGGAGCAGTAAATTAGAATTTTAAGTCCTATAATGTGGGGGCTTTGAATGTTAGTGGTATTTATAACTTCTGAAGGTACTGTTATATTATTTTGAGCTTTGTAGAGAGGGGTTATATTTTTAGTTGGATCCATTCTACATATTTATGGGGTTTGTAGTGTCTGGGTTCGACGTCTGGGGATGGGAGTTTGTTTCTCGGACTGTGTACGGTCAACCACGGACCACATCAGTGGTACTCCTTCACTGGTTGCATACCCGGGGCTAGTGAGCAGAGGCACTCACGAGTGGCCGACCAACTGGACACCCCTGAAGTTCCACGTGAAGTGTATGGTTACGCGCAGGACTCGCAGAGACCGCTAGGTGCTATATTTGTGTTCTCTTTTTATTTCTCGCAAAGACGATGGTATTTGAATATGGACTTTAGATGGCACTATTTTAGAAAGTGACTGTTGTGCCTATTGTAGAGTAGCGTTAGGTTTAATTGAGATGTGCACTTTACTGAATTTTTTTTTTTTTGCAGTGGCCACTCGCAGCTCCCAATGTTTATATTTTCTGAAGTATGTGTAAAGTCAATAAATTGTTTTCCGTGATAAAATTGTAAAGTAGTTTACTATTTATTTTTAAACTAACCTATTAATGTTTCGACTTCTATTTTCACTATTTAAATAATTATATGCGTCACACATTCCATTCATGCTTATAACTTGAATCTATTGTCTAATGAAATTAAGATTAAGGCTTAACCGAACATTTAATTGGAAATATTTTAACCAAAGTAATGTGTGAATTTAAATTTTAGATAAGGAATAATTTTTTTTTACCCTGATTTTTTTTTGTAAGCCCTCCTGGGTTATTGAACAATATTTTTTTTGTTAACTATTACAGTGACCCTAGGAACACATTTTCCGGGGTTGGGATAACTCTCATCTATATTAGGAATTATCAGGTATGGCAGATGTGATCATGGTAAACCCATGAAGGCCTATGGGTTTAATGGGGAGCCTCGTTGCCTTCCAATCAGTTGATCCCTGACCGAGAGGTCCCTTATTTGTCCGGGTCTACCTTAATAGGGGGAGTGTTGATCTTCATATCTACATCTGGCGACTGAACGAATTTCCTCGTTAATGTTCAGACTCACTATCGCCAACGAGGTGGCGCCCAACAATAAACATTCTCTTGGGCCGACCTTAAATTTAGGGGACCATTGCCAATAGCTCTATGACCACGCCCTTCTCCACTGATGCGACCCGGGAGGTGACAATTTCGCGATCTATAAAAATTATTGGTGTTGTAGAAATTGAAATATGGCGGGTAATTGCAGGGATCAATATTTATTTATAACAGTCCATTAATTCATTTATTATGTTAGTTGAACTTGTATGCTCTATTTTCAATTATTTTGAGTAACAATGTTTATCACTTCATTATAATTCTCTTTCATACTGTAACCTACTTACGGGGGGATTATGAAAATTGTAAACTTGGAATTGTATCAATTCTGACACATTAAAACAACAAGGCCAATGTAAGAATCCAAAATAATAAATTGGTCGTAATATTAGTCAAACCTGAGATTTGGTTAGGGTATGTAGAGTCAAACAAATGTGAATGACATTTCAATATTCGGTTGATAGTGTTGCGTTGCACAGTTTTAGCACATATTAATTGGGCTGGTTGTTAATAAAGGTCAGAATTAAAATATGTTAAAGTTGGCTCTCTTCAGGCTATATAAACATGGAATTGTTCGTTTGTAAACAAAGTCTCAAATTGTAACAATTTATAATTTTCTGTATCAATCAAAATACCGTAAAAATCTGGAATTTTAATATAGTAATTTTCAACCATATCGCGGACGATCCACCATATTTTTGATTCTATTTTTATATTCACTTCTTCATCTCTACATCTTTGAAAATGTGGTAGTTTATCAACAAAAGTAAACTACACTGATAATATGTCCCTTGACAACACCTTTAAGATAGTATCAACAAAGGTAAACTACATTGATAATGTGTCACTTAATTGTCACACATTTAAGACAGCAACAAAGGTCATCTACAGTGACAATGTGTCAATTGATGACCACACATTTAAAATAGCATCAATAAAGGTAAACTACACTGGCAATGTGTCACTTGATTGTCACACATTTAAGATAGCCACAAAGGTAATCTACATTGACAATGTGTCACTTGATGACCACACATTTTAAATAGCATCAACAAAGCTAAACTACACTGGCAATGTGTCACTTGATGACCACATATTTGAAATAGCATCAACAAAGCTAAACTACACTGGCAATGTGTCACTTGATGACCACATATTTTAAATAGCATAAACAAAGGTAAAATGCACAGCTAATGTGTCACTTGATGACCACATGTTTTAAATAGCATCAACAAAGGTAAACTACACTGACAATGTGTCACTTGATTGTCACACATTTAAGAAAGCAACAAAGGCAATCTACATTGACAATGTGTCATTTGATGACCACACATTTAAGACAGCAGCAAAGGTAAACTACACTGGCAATGAGTCAGTTAACCACACATTTAAGATGGCATCAACACATAAAATATAAGGAGAGTAAAGAAATGATGCTCCTATTTTATTCCATATAAAATCCACCCTCACAAGTTTATCGATAAAAAGCTCTCAAGATGAGTTTGCTGGAAGGATAAAAGAAAAGGGAAGATAAAAAAGTATTCTTCAACATCGAAAGAAGAGGAGGGTATATGAATCTTAAAAGTTAAACCTATTAAAAAGTGAAGGCAACTAGAGAAGGATAAAAAAATAAAGGTTAAAAGGTAGAAGTGAATAAAGTTTTAAAGGCTACCCTGCTAAATGAGCTAGCATGATCACAGTGAATTGGATTTACATTCTTATTAGGTCTCACAAAGAAAGATTAATTTTTATAATGGGGTATTTATATTAAAAGATATGCTAAATATGCAAAAGTAAGACAATATAATAATATTATATGTCTGGGTTACATCACTCGTAGCGTAGTAGTGTAAAGATTAGCCAGTACTAATGTACCGTTGTCCAGAAGACGCACGAATGTACTAATCGTACATCCTTTCCGTGGAGGTTTATTCCACTTCCCTATAAGATAGGATGAGATTAGATGATAGTGAGTGTGAGGGTGTGGAACCAGTGGAAACATTCAAACCTAGCTTAGGCCTAATTAACCAAACTCTGGTGACAGTTGGGGTAGTTCCTCTTTCAGGGAAAACACCCAAGGTACCAGCCGGGAATTGAATCCGGAACACCTAGGTTCGTAACCAGATGTACTGAACAATACAACACGGGTCCCGATAGTAAGACAATAAGAGGGTGGAGTTTAATTTTCAATACGAAACCGAAATTATTGAAAACAAAACTAGACGAACTGATATGGTATTGGCTAAAATAGTTGTGTTTTCTGAAGCTTTAACAGTTGGCACACGATTATTCATTATATTTTTCTCTGATACACGTTTTTTTATTTGACTGACTTCTGTCTTATTTGCACTGATGGAATAAGGATAAGGAAGGTAGCATTTAGAGTAAATGTATACGTATTTGCGTGGGAGGGTAAGAAATCACTCAGTAAAACACATCTGAGTATGCTTGGTCAGGATTCCGACCCCGACCTCCATACATACCGCAAAACAGCCTATACTAGGCTTGTGGGCCCACTGGGGTGAACAAGTTTTTGATGACTTTTTGTTGGTTGAAAATTAAACGGTGTTCTATTGACTTTCTTCATTCTGACATGTCACAGGTGCCTCAGTGAAATGTGCTCAACTAATCAAATTTGTCTTGTAACTTGAATAAAAATTAATATTTTCTGGAAGAAAATATCCATCCAATTTTGTTTCGAATTAATTACCCTTGATTATTATTATTAGCACCGCGTCTTACTACTCGTTTGGGTTATACGCACTCACGCTCATGTGTAATGGTAGGGTGATTGTCAGATGAAATGGAGGACCTACAGTTTTAACGTGGAATCCGAACCACGGTGGAGGCCTGGCATTCCCCACATTCACAAGTTGTGATTAATACACGCCTTGTCAGAGGTGAAGGAAGAATTTGCTAATCAGATAAATCCAAGGATTGAACCCCGGACCCCAGCTCAGAGGTCCGACACCTTACCCCTACACTACCTGGTCACCAATTTCCCTTGATGTCAGTCATATATAGGTCCGCCCTTTTCAGTTGTCCGTTGATTTGTAGGCCTACTAAGTATGTGCTACAATCTATAGGTCACAGATAGCAATGAATTGACCCTAATATTTTTGTTTTTATTTGGTATATTTTCAGAACAGAACGATATTGAATGTCGTTACTTGTTGCTAGTTTTTATAGACAAATTTTCAAATAAAACATTTGAAAATATCTTTATTTACATATTCTTACATATTATTTGGGTGATTTTTAACCAAAAATATTATTTTTATTTTTTATTTAGGCCTAAACCCAACATGTTCAAAAATACTTGACATATTCTTACTTTTTTATTTTGGTCGATCATTTAATAAAAAATCTAATTTCTTTTAAAGTTAGAAATTTGTTTCATAAAATACGATGTCAATTGAGGTTTACTTTTACTATAATTTTTTTTTTTTTTTTGCAAACCGGTTTTATTTAATTCCATTTCTTGTACAGATATTATTAAACTCTACACCAAAAATAGATAAGAAACAAAATATTGTTTCTTATAAACAGAAATATTCTATATAAAATACTTTGTATAGACCTACATTGTAGTTCTATACCAAAAAATCCCCAAAATGTGCATGTTCTTTTAGTTTTTCCAAATATTTGTATCTACTAGCGATGGCTCGTTTCTTAAGTACCTCAGTTAAAGTAGTTTTTCAATATTTTGAATCAGAGCATTTTTCAGTCTTTAGAAAATCTGTTCCCGTTTCTTGGAATCTAACTATTTAGATTAATTTATAGCATCTTATAAAATATGTACAGTACTGTGCATTCAATGAAAATATGATTATAGTTGTAATAAAGCCAGTTTCTAAACTCCACTCTATAAATTATTTGCGTTAGTTTTATCCACTGATCCTCCAGTTGACCAGTTCTATCCACTGATCCTCTAGTTGACCAGTTTTATCCACTGATCCTCCAGTTGACCAGTTTTATCCACTGATCCTCCAGTTGACCAGTTTTATCCACTGATCCGCCAGATAATGAGTTTTGTTCACTGATAACCATATGACCTTCAAACTATAAGGGTCATTGATTGAACGAGCTTAATTAATACTAGTGTAAGATAATCTATATTAATAAAATAGATAATGTAACTGTCTGACTCTCATGATTATTGCAGATATCTACTGAATGCAAAGATTTGAAATTCAAAAATTATTAGGCCCTGTCCACGAACATGCGTACCTTCAAGCCGGTGTATTACAATTTTTATTTGATTTTTTTAAAATTAATTATAAAGTGAAAAAATGAATATAACAATAAATTCCAGTTAGATTTACTACTTCATTTCATAAAGTTGTGAAATGCGGGACCTGCATGGTAGCCGCTGCGCATGAACATGTGCGCCTGGAAGCCATCATTGTATAGCTTTGATTATAATATTAATTGTTTACCCACTAACCCTATCACTTTTTGGGATTTTTTTAGTCCTTTCGTCCTTTTGACATTGTTTCCCTTTATAACATAATTATTCTTCTGACAATGTTTGCCCTTTTTATCCTCTATAATTTGTGTACCATATTTTATTAGATTTACATATTGCCTTTTTTACCCTTTTTACTCTCTCACTATCTTACAGGTAAAGCAAGTATTGTGATCGTAAAAATCGTAAAAATCTAACTCCAGATTTTGAAGAATGTCATCATTTAGTGACCCCCTGAATGCAANTTTTTTTTAATTCCCGTCGGTCTGTCTATACCTCGAACTAGAGCCTAAACTATTTAACTGATTGGGCTAAAACTTGGTAAATAGGATTTTCATAGGGTTGTTCCGAAGGGTTTGTGGAATTGGATATCCAACCCTAAAATTAAGGGTAGTTTAATAAAGAGCAAAAAGAGAAAGAAATCAATTTTTTCAAAATTGGTTGTATCGATTTTGATTAAATTTCATTTCAAAAGATTTGTAAATATTCCAAACAAAATGGCTACGCTCAATAATTCGGCAAAATGACTTTAAGGGCTCCGGTTTGATGCATAAATTGTCGTTTTTATTTTCGCGCTATCTTACAGGTAGAAAAAGTATTGTGAGCGTCAAAAAAATTAAGCTAGAAATTTTGATGAATCTCGACGTGTCATGACCCCCGCCCCCTTACGAATCCGAAAAAGTGGGTTTTTAATTCCTGTCTGTCTGTACCTCCAGCTAGAGCCTAAACTGTTTTACCAATCGTGCTGAAACTCTGTATCTTGGGTTTTCAAAGGGTTGCCCTGAGGGTTGTTCCAAATTGGATATCCAACTCTAAAATTAAGGGTAGTTTACTGAAGAGTGAAAAGAGAAAAAAGAGATTTTCTCAAAATCAGCTCTAAAGATTTTGAATAGATTTCATTGATAAGCTTTTATGAATATTTCAAACCTAATGGCTACTCTCAATTTTTCGTCAAAATGAATTTAAGGGTTTTGTTCTGACGCGTCAATTCTAATTTTCAATTTTATCTCCGTAAGTCTTTGAGATATTAAATTACTTACCATAGCATACATGTAGATCTAGTTATAATAAACATATTTTACTTGAACTATAATTTTATAAAACAAACAATTTTCTAGAAATACGCAAATATATACTGTATTACTTTTAGAACACTCAAGTATTACGACCGTTAAAAGAGATCTAACCCGAGATGTTGATGTATGTCGACGTTTCAATAACCCCCTTTCAGCCCCTCCCCCCGTCCCCTAAACCCTAAAAAGTGGTATATTAAAATTTTTCCTTGGTTTTGCTAGTTTATGTTATATTAAGAATTTTGAGTAAATATCTCCATTTTTAAACAAGAGAGCGATAAAGTCCGTGCAGAGTTCCGTAACATTTTTTTTCTCTCGTATTAATTCTGTTCTTTTTACCTTTTTAACATTTCTGCAATTTTCGCACTCCTTTAACTTTTTTAAATTTTTTTCCATTATTCCCCTAATTTTATAATTTCCCTTATTGCCCTTTCCCACCCTCTAATCCTTTTTAACTTTCTCAAATAAAAAGAAACTATTATAATCGTGAAAAAAACAAGTTCAAGATTATTATAAATAGATCTCTACGTTTTATGTGAACCCAATCTCAAGGTGGATTTAACCATTCTGTCTGTCTGTTTGTCTGTCCCTGACCATGAATACTAAATTGTTTGATGGATTTTGTTCAAAATTATATTTATGTTTTATAGAGATTTTTTTACCCTAGCCCTCAAATTAACGGTAGTTTGCTGGTAAGTGATTTTATTGATTTTTCAGAAAGGGCTTGATTTTGATTTAAATCCATATTCAACATTTTTAATATGTTAACTCATATATGATCTTAAATGATTGTATTTTGAACATGTCTTAAAAGTTCTCGTTAAATGTTTTAAAACTTATTTGTAGATTTCACAATTTTAAATCTAATTTATTTTGTTTTTCTAAAAATTATCATTGCATATAATAATAATAATAATAATTATTATTATTATTAGCACCGCGTCTTACTACCCGTTCGGGTTATACGCACTTACGCTAATGTGTAATGGTAGGGTGATTGTGAGATGAAATGGAGGACCTACGGTTTAACGTGGAATCCGAACCACGGTGGCGGCCTGGCATTCCACACATTCACAAGATGTCTTGTCAGAGGTGAAGGAAGGGTTTGGTAATCAGATAAATCTGTGCCGGGACCGAGGATTGAACCCCGGCAGCCAGCACAGAAGTCTGACACCTTACCCCTAGACCACCAGGTCACCCCTGCATATAATTAACTGCCTTATATCCTTTACAAATTGTATGACCTTTTTAACATTGTATTTTCAATTGGTTAGTAATTTATTCTACCAATAGCACTATATCATTAGTTTTTGGGCCAAAATTCATTAAAAGGTAGACTTCTGATTGGAGATTTTTGAAAATTCTAATATTCTGATAGTTTCTATAATGTTTTTTTTTTTAATGTATATCTGGTGGATAGTGTGGTATGACAAATAACACCATGTACTTGTTTTTGAGGTGAAAACTCATTTATTGTTAGTTTACTTCAGAGAGATTTTTCAAATATTAGAAATATTTTACAAATGGCTCAAATGAATTGGTTTTGAATGGATATCTTGGGAGTTTTTGACATGATAAATAACATGGGATACTTGTTTTTGGGGTGAAGATTCAATGGTTAGTTCACTGATTACTTATTTTTCAAAAACAAGAAATATTTTATAAATTACCCTATCGATTAGGTTCCAAATAGGGACAAGGCCATAGCCAGCCAATAATTTAAGGGGGAGTTTGGTGGGAGCATCCCCCAATTGCTGCAAGCTAGAAAATAATTATACATGATAAACAGTTCTATACGCTTTCTAAAGTGGTATTTTATTCATGATAAAATAACACCCTAGCTGAGATAGTCGATCAATTACCTCTCTGGCATGCCTAGTCTCGTGCAGATATTTCTTCTTATGAACATAGATATAGTTTTGATAATTGAAAAATAATGTGTAGCCTAAATATTTATATAAAGAATCTCTTCCATCCCCCTTTCACTCCATAACCATGAGTGTCAAGCAGTATATTGCAAGTGAACTATATCGCCCAAAGAGGCATCTTTTCACCAGAAGACAAATCAGTGTACAAGGACTGAATGTACCGCTACAGACTGATTTCGTCAAGACGATAACCTATTCTAGATCGAGCAAAGTATACAAATGCCTTCTCACCTTCACCGATATCTATTCCAATCGTGCCTAGGCCATGCCCGTCAAGCCTGAGACTAAAAAAGAACGTTACTGTAGCTATGGTGCACATCTTCTGACAAGTAACACCTAATGGCTTCCCATCCGTACGTCATCTTCTGACAGATAATGGAACAGAGATTTGGAATGTTGATTTCATTGCTTTCATTAGAATAAAGATAATCAATAATTAACTATTCAACTTACAGAAATGTTAAGGCCTGCGTCGTATAGCAATTCAATCAAACCCTCAATAACATTATGTGGACCAGATATATTGCTAACAGATCAAATCAATATGATTGAGTTTTTACGTTACAAGTATAATCGTACAGTACGTTTGACCATTAAGATGATAACAATCGATGTTAAAGATCATACTCTTCTTCATACCATCTACCGACAATCCTAAACTGTTGATACTCCCTCTAAAAGATTTCAATTCGGTGATATAGATCGTACTATCAATCATGATGATATTTTCTCTAAGGGGTATACAGTCAATTGGTCTACAGAACTGTTCAAGATCAGCAAGCTCACCGAAACGAATACAAGGATTTTTCTACTCAGGTGTTTGAAGGATAGGCTTATGTTTGGAGGATTATACACTCAAGAGCTGAAGAAAACATCGTATCTGGATGTATATCTTGTAGATAAGGCTATCAAACGAAAAGGAGGTAAAGCTTATGTCAAATATTTGGAGCTAGACCCCTCACACAATTGATGGATCAATGTAACAAATATTGTATTTTTCCTTTTCCGAATAAATATATTTTAATTGATAATCCTTTTTAATCCCTTAGCTCATTGTTGATCTAACTTTTTACTTTATTATTCCGATGTTCCGCCAGCCAACATTATCACACATAGATAAGGTCACGGAAAGGGGGGGGGGATTCATCCAGGGTTTGGGGGGACAGAGGGTGCAGCTAGAACCAATCTGTATCAGTGGGGAAGGATCGAATTAGGGATTATTTTGTTGGAGTAAGATTTGTACCTATGCTTGCTTGGATTAAGAATTATAACAATGGATGTTTGACAGCCAATCCGAGACCTAGATCGACCGGAGTAGTAATATACTTTGTAGAAAATTTAAATTTACATGCCATTTCCAGATGGAAACGCTTAAATACAACGGGGAGACGTAATTAAATTATCACAATACTTGAAATTTGTGATTTTATAATTTTTTCAATTTAACTATATGGTTTACTCTTTAGAATCCTTTTCTTGTATCCATCACTAATCCAGACCAATGACTAGTATTATTCTTTATTTAATGATAAATAACGTAGTATTTTTAAATATAATTTTAAATGTCGCGGTGTAGATAAAAAGGTTTGAAACAAGATATTACTTTCTCCGTGGATGCGGTGGGTGCGTGTTCTAGGATTAATAAAAATAAATAACCAGTTAAAGGCGTAATGAGCGTGTTGCTGCCGAAACAGTTAAAAGGGAGGTTTGTTTCTCTGACTTTATAATCCATTCTTCAACTCATTTTCCTCAATAGATATTTTAACAATAATACAAGAAGTATTAATGGTAAAAAAAGATCTTATAAACTAAGAAAAGTGTTTGATAAGTTAAGAGAGGGGGAGGGGAGGAAAATGGAGCTGAGTTGAAAGAGTCAGAACAATGAGGAATCGATTCTTAAAAGTTCTATTACTTGATTCCTCCTTCTCTCTGTTTTTTTTTAAACCCAATTAATGTTTCCGTTTCCTCTCTCTTGCGTGGGTCTCTCAGATAGAGTTTATGATTGTTGGTGGGGGATGGATTAAGGGGATGAAAGGGAGTTCTGTAGTCACAAAAAGGGGAATGGTTGGGGGAACTGTTAGTGAAATGTAACGCAAGTACAGTTACATTAAGAGATGGGAAAACCAAATATAACGATTTTTAAAATAAAATTTCCGTCCTTGTTTGACAAAAGTGCGATAAACGACTGTGATAAATAACATCCTCCCCTATCCAGCTTGATCGCATTTTCTTTTCTAAAACCAACTTTAAAGTATATTTTTGTTTTGCTAACTTCTGCTATTCTGTCGTTATTTTTGTTGCTGATTCACCTCTTTGTACCCACCCGGGATGTACAAATTTAATTAAACTATTGGGGTAGTGATGAGGAATTATAATTTAAATTAAATGAAACCACATTTGTGTGTATGACGTGCTGGAAACAATATATGGAAAACCGCCATCAACACATCCGGCCAGGCTCAGAAGCTTGCATTTCCCGTCACCAGCAAGACAGATTAGATTAGATCTACGTTTGATCTGTGTAACTACAGAAGCGTAGGTTCTGTTATAAAGTCAGTACTAACTATCTTGGAAAGTAGTAAGCGGAAGCTACCCATTTAATGACTTGTGGACATGGATATATATATATATATANATATATATATATATATATATATATATATATATATACAGTGGTTGATTTCTAAAATTTTAGGTACAAGAACGCACTACCAGGGGAACTGCCCTCCCCCCCATCAGATTAAAAAAAAATAAGCTTCAAAAGAAGTATTTTTAAGCCATAATTTTCTTCTAAAAACAGAAGAAAATGTTTTAAAATTCATCATAATGTGATTGTGTTTGAATGAATTTCGTGTTTGCCTTAAAAGAGGTACGGTAACGCCATTCCGCCGCGTTCCATTAGAGGTTAAGCACTATGTATAGTTTATAAGATGTATATACAAATATTTCTAAACTCTCTATTCAAATTTAAACCACAGCATCTGTGGGAATAAAGAAGCATAAATTCCTAGTCAAAAATTATTCGTAAAAGTCATCTTGTATTGATAATGTAAGTTGAAGTTAGACGCAACAACGCCAGGACTACGCAGCTGTAAGGACGCACGTGTATAGCAAGTTGCCTATGATAAGGCGGGCAAACGTGATCTGCTGCAAGTAAAGTCGACGCAGGATGAGCCTGCGCCAAATACAACCAACCGATAGTGTTGTGGTCATGTCTGGAAAGGAGTTTCTAGCACCTGCTGTGATGTGCCAGCCAAATGTGCGTCTAACTTCAACTTACATTAATTTTAGTAATACGAGATGACGTTTCCGGACATTTTCATTCAAGGATGTTCTGTTTCCATCGGCCGATAGGTGCCGATGCTTAAGTATGTGCGAGAGTTTAGAAACTTCCTCTCTCTCTCTCTATATATATATATAAAATTAAAGTAATATATATAATTAAAATAATATATATATATAATTAAAATAATATTGCTGTTGCATTTTTTAAATACTGAAATACATTTATATATTCATATATATATATAGTTATATACACACACACCTCTCTCTCGATATAAATATATATATAGAGAGAGAATTTATAATTTGTATATATTGGCTGTGTGTATATACACATATATATATATAAACTCTCTCTCTCTCTATATATATATATATATATATGTATACTAAGAGAGAGAGAGTTTATTTATGTGTATATATTGATAGTGTTTATATATAATTATATATGAATATATAAATGGATTTCATTATTTAAAGAATGCAACAGCCATATTATTCTAACTCTACATATATATTTAGATATACATATATATATCCCTCCCGCCATGGTTTTATCATCATTACAGTCTTAGGTCATTTTTGCATTGACAGAAACTAAACCTATATGTCGTCGCCGACACCGATAAAATGATATTAGGGCACCTCAAATGTATACAAGTATTTGGAACGCTTTTTCACTTACCAAGCCAAGCCCAATTTATCGGCACTCACATAGCAATATTATTTTTAAACAACGACAAATCGGAGACATGGTGGATCCATATTATATCGTTCCATCACTTTGCGCGGTATTGTGTTATAACAAGGACTGTGTGAATTGCGTCATTTTACATAATAATTATTATATGTACAGTTTCAAGTGAATTCTCTCTATTGTGTACCAGAGTTGGATTATGATGGATGGCATGTATGTAAATGTCAAGAGAAAATTTCAAGTACGATTTGGATACGTTAGTTGAGTTTATTTAAGAAAGACCCTGTCTTTGAAATGAAAAGTTCGAGAAATACAAAAATATAATATCGCGAGAGAAAAAATTGTTGGAAAATAGTCAATTTACTGATATATATGAAATAAAATAAAACTGAATAAAATAAAAGACAGGTAAGTGTATTGAAAGTTTAATATTTATTGATAATACATACGAAATAAATACGATTTAAGAGAATAAAAAGACAGGTAAGTGTATTGAAAGTTTAATATTTTTTTAGACAAATTCTAAATTGTACAAGGTAAAATATGTATACTTCCTATAAGTGCCATGGCAAGGCACCTACTTCATTCACAAATTAATTTGCAAAGGTAGTAAATACTTCTCACCCGGTCTCCAAAAGCATATTTATTTACTTGTAAAAAGAGATTAATACTGTAGATTGTGTATGAACTGCAAGTAGCCTACTGGGCGTGCTGCCCCAGATTAACCTTTGACCCCGTTATTTACTTTCAGGCCACCAGGGACAGTGTCAGTTTGGTGGTGCGAAACAGAAATATACTGCGGGTGATGTATGGACCCTTGGCTGATGAGCTTGTATCATATTCCTGCAGTAATTTACCCTAACATTGACGTCTCAGAACAGATGGGTCATATAAGTATATTATTGTGATGCGGGTGTCGTAGCTTTGGTGAGTTGATTCTTGCCCAAACTTGTTCAACCTTGCCCGGGGTGACGTAGGCTTTTTATTCAATGGTGAGAGCGTGCAACCCCTGGGGACGTTTCTTTATCGGTGATAGAATGTTTGTGTTAGGGGAGTTTGCCCCAATTGATTTTATGTATGCTTCATTGGTTTTTAATGTGTGCCCTATTGGTTTGTAAGTGTATCCCATTTAATGTACCCCATAGGATTGAATGCATGGGGAGGATTTAGGAAGGGGTTGATTGTGATAAAACATTTATAGTTGCTTTTTTTCATGATGGGTGGTTGAAGTGCGTACTTCCGGGAATATTTCCTTAACGGTGGATAAATAGAGTATGAGCTACTCGGTCGGTCACCAATCGTAGCAGGCCTTAGAAAATATTTTGGGATCAACTTGAGCTTTAATGTTATTTATAGACCTTTTATTTCCCTGTCTAGACAGGTCTGGTGATGTCACAACACTTATCTTGAAACTGTGATATATATACCTGAGGTTATTAACACTTAATTAGCCACATGCCTCGGAGTTTATTTTGGAACCCGACAAGTTGATACTGGAATAATCACTGGTGATGTCCCAACCCTGATGACTGGAGCTGAATTGGTGGGTCAACATGTCAGTACAAGGAATAACCCAGAATCAATTATTCATACCTGGTGCTAGATTTAAGTTACGACAAGTTGAGACAGGAATTATTCATATCTAGCGCCTGCTTGGCAGCCCGACGTTTCAAAAGGGGAATAGGATTAAGGACGGACAATTGTTGCATGAATAAAACAAGACATGATACACATATATTTATTAAACATGCTTACAAGAATGTCTTATAAATACGTTTATGCGATTTTCTACACTGCCACTCAGATGTGTTAGTAAAATTATATTTAATTCATAATCCAACATGTAATAGTCCAAAACGTTGACTTGACTTGTTTTTTAAGTAGCACTAATCAGATCAAGTTTTAAATGTGTGTTTCCTCCTTAGGCTGTTCTAGGTCGATGACATCTACTGTCTCTTTTAGCGTGTCACATCCATCCATCATGAGTGTCTCGATCAAATCATTGGAATATCAAGCGACGGGTATTGACCACATATCACTTTGGTCGAAGGTGACGTCTATTAGGTCCTTCACCTCACAAAGACCCGCCCAGTTTGGTACTAGATGGGTAATCCGTTTGAGTGTGGTGTCATGTTTCTCACTGACGACGGCCATAGTCACTTCACATGCGTCTAAAATAAATTTTATGATTAGTCAAACTAATCTTCTGAGGAGGCTATGTGTTATTGAAAAACTTTGACATGATCTACTTGTAGTTGCCCAGTTCTTGCCACTCTGTAGGTTAAACGCCACACATTTCTCTCCACTTGATTCTAGTTGCTCATAGGGCGTAAAGTTGTTCTTAACACTAACGAAAACGACGACTCATTTGTCATTGACTTCTTCCAGTAGAACCCACGTGTTGAAAATATTGGCTATGGCAAGCGGCTTCACCAGCTTTGCTTTACGGATGTTTTTATTGTTCTTGAAGCTCTCTGAACCGCTAGACTAGTTCATAGATTGTAGAGAGAGAAAGAGATTGAGGATTATTGGGAGAAAGAAGTCGGTAAACAACATATTTTACCGCAAGATAGCTACTTGTATTTTAATCGTTTTGAAGACTGATGGACTTTTCAAAAATTCAATTATAAAGTTTTTTTTCTTTCTTGTATAGAGAATCTATTGCTATAGAAAACAGAGAGATTATGATGAATATTGATGTCTTATGTTTCCCCGAATTTAAATAAACGGCACACTCTCACTTGATCTTAAAATAAAAACTTACTAAAAACTCCTAAGATTTGTGAAACAAAATAATAGGTTTACACATTTTTAACACTACGCCAAAGATCATAAATGGAATACTAAACACTGTTACTTACTAACTCTATGGCATTAAGAACTAGTAACACTTTTACAGAAAAATTGAGAGAAGAGAAATAAATATCTTTGTCCACCAAAGAGCATACATAAGAATCAAATTCATTTTCAAAAATTTCAAAATATTTTTCAAATAAAAGATTTTTACCGTTAATGGTATTACAATTTTACAATGGTAGGTTATTTCGTGTCTCCAATAGTTTAGGAGAAATTATGAAAATTGTTAATATCCTCCATGTAAAGTACCCTCAAAGTCGTTTTCATAATTAAATAATAGTTGTCATCTTATTTATAATGTTAAACAGTGTCTAGATATATAATTTAATCAAAATCGTTAGATCAAATTTGAGGTAATCAATTTATTCTTATTTTGCCATTCAGCAAATTACCCTTGATTTTAGGGTTAAATGTCTAATTCCAAACACCCTTTGGAGGGGCTTTATGAAAACACCAGATATCAAGTTTTAGCCCAATTGGTAAAATAATTTTGGCTCTAGCCTGAGGCGCAGACAGACAGACGGACAGAGAGATGGCATTGCGAAAACATTTTTTTTGTTTTTTTTTTTTGTTTTAGGGGATCATGAAACGTCAACATTTATCAAAATATTGAGTTCGGTATTATTTTACGATCAAAATACTATCTCTTCAACGTGTTATGAGCAATTAAAAATTAGTATAACAATTCTGTGCATTCTTGACTATGTGTTTGAATAAATTGAGCCCAATTCATCAACTTTATTTTTCCATTTGCATACAAATTTATATGTAAACATAAACAAAATAAACCCACTCACCAACTAAGTCAATCAATCATATCTCTATTTCCCTAATTCCTTGGCCTGGAAACTTTAAATTTGGAGGGAATGTACCTGTTATGCCCTAGACTATAGGTAAGACCGAGTTTTCCAAAATTCTGCCACTAAGGATGACAAAAGGCGTTTAAAAGTTTTTAAAATACACTTAAGTATCTTACCACCAGCGGACATAGAGTTTTGAAACTTAAAATTAAAATTTCCTTCTAATATTTGGTAAGACAATTTATATGGTTTTCAAATTTAATTCCCTAAGAGGGTGGAAAGGAGCAGAGAGGGTGGGAAATTTAATGTCCTCCTATCTCAATGAAAGTTGATATCTGGGTGTTGTTCGTGCCACAGAATAAGAATATGACTTTAATTTGTGTAAGACACTCACATAATGAGTCTCGAGATGCGCTGGAGAAAAGGGGATGAGAGGTCCAAAACTTCTATTACTTATATAAATAGCTACTTATTAGGGTACTATAAAATTGAATTTTGCCATGTAGCTTAGGAACCACACTAAAAATTATAAAAGTCTGAATGTGTTTTAGTTTTAAGTTTAATTTTTAGTTACAGAGAAGTGTTAGCTCAGCAGTGACAGACTAGTGATGGTTTCTAAGTTCTAACGACAGAGAAGTGTTAGCTCAACAGTGACAGACTAGTGATGGTTGCTAAGTTATAGCTACAGAGAAGTGTTAGCTCAGCAGTGACAGACTAGCAATGTTTGCTAAGTTCTAGCGACAGAGAAGTGTTAGCTCAGCAGTGACATACTAGTGATAGTTGCTAAGTTCTAACGACAGAGAAGTGTTAGCTCAGCAGTGACAGAATAGTGATGGTTGCTAGGTTCTAGCTACAAACCAATGTGTCTCTTCAGTGGTGGTATTACATAGGTGCTAGCCCAGAAATGTTAGTTTATCTATGACAGCCTATCGGAGATGCATCCGATTGCCATTAGTTTAGGACAGGCGATGGTCCAACTAGATTGTCTAGTTATGATAGTGAATGAATAATAAATATGTAGTAATAGACTGACTTTGGCTCCCATGCGTATGATATAACAGTTATTATATCAAAACTTTAATAAAAGTCCTACGGAGTAAAACAGCATTGATTACCCGGAAGCCCCTAATCCAGAATAGGTAGACCAGAGTTTGTAGCCTAACGATGGTAATAGTGATGGTAGCGGAACTTCAATACTCCATTTAAGATATTAATATTTTAAAAACAATTTTCGTCATATTCTCTTACCAATCATTATATAAATCTTTATCTAATAATTTACTATTATTGTGAATTTTAACGTGTTTTATATGATTAGCTGTATTTATGATTATATTAATTATTATAATATTTTGATATATTACGGATTATATTATATATATATATATATTCTAGTTAAAGTATTAAAATAAGCCTTAGTTATGCAAATAGCCAGAAGTCAAAATTGTTATATAAGAATTTTAAATATTTGATTTTATCTTCAAATTTGACTGAATAAATCATTTTACGAGCTTATACAAAGTGCCGTTTGACCTCACCTTATTTCGTAATCTTGTTTAACATTGCATTATTACGTCATGTTTTGACCTTACATAATCGTGGCATGTTATTTGACATTACATAATAAATTATGTAGATGGACCTCACATAATTCCGGCATGTGTTTGACCTCACATAATTCCGGCATGTGTTTGACCTCACATAATTCCGGCATGTGTTTGACCTCACATAATTCCAGCATGTGTTTGACCTCACATAATTCCAGCATGTGTTTGACCTCACATATTTCGGGAATGTTGTTTGACCTCACATATTTCCGGCATGTGTTTGACCTCACATAATTCCGGCATGTGTTTGACCTCACATAATTCAGGCATGTTGTTTGACCTCACATATTTCCAGCATGTTGTTTGACACCTCACATAATTCTGGCATGTGTTTGACCTCACACAATTCCGGGATGTTGTTTGACCTCACATAATTCCAGCCTGTGTTTGACCTCACATAATTCTGGCATGTGTTTGACCTCACATAATTCCGGCATGTGTTTAACCTCACATAATTCCGGCATGTGTTTGACCTCACATAATTCCGGCATGTGTTTGACCTCACACAATTCCGGCATGTGTTTGACACCTCACATAATTCCAGCATGTGTTTGACTTCACACAATTCCGGCATGTTGTTTGACCTCACATAATTCAGGCATGTTGTTTGACCTCACATATTTCCGGCATGTGTTTGACCTCACATAATTCCGGCATGTGTTTGACCTCACACAATTCCGGCATGTTGTTTGACCTCACATAATTCAGGCATGTTGTTTGACCTCACATATTTCCAGCATGTTGTTTGATCTCACCTATCTCCAGCATTTTGGACACATTTTGACCACACCTAATTTCAGCATGCGGTTGGATGCATGATCATTCGGAATGTGATACCTCTAATTTTTCATCAAATATTTTAAGGGTTGAAGTATATCTATAGTCTATGATCTTCTATATTAATAAGATAAAGAGTTTGTCTGCCATGAGCGTTGCAAAATATCAATCTTATACAGAGGTCTAAAATTTAAAAAATTAGCAGCCTCTGTGCACCTCAACGAAGCCTGAATTATGAAATATTGATTTTGAATTTACTAAATAAATAAAAAATCTAAATAATCCAGAAATATTAACACCACAAGATAGATTTAGTCACATCTCATACAGTTTTGCAATGCGGGTAAACGTAGAATTTGTTCACGAACATTAAAGCTAGGACGTTCCAATTATTTATTAGATATACTTTTTTTGCACCTTTGTACAACTTTGTAGCCTTTTTACTCGAAAAATAAGCTTTTTCCCCTTTTACCTATTTTCTTTAATGCTTTTTACCCTTTAAATACTTTTAGCCCCTTAAAATATTGATTAGATTTACTTTTTACCCTTTAGCACCTTTCACAAATGTTTACGCCGTTTTAAACTTTTTACTACTTTTACTCTAAAATATTTTTCCCGGTAAAGCCGGGTACTTCATGCTAGTGCAAAATATAAAAACTATTTCTGTTTCGTTT
Source organism: Timema monikensis (assembly GCA_902151445.1). Classification (NCBI taxonomy): domain Eukaryota; kingdom Metazoa; phylum Arthropoda; class Insecta; order Phasmatodea; family Timematidae; genus Timema; species Timema monikensis. Next base: position 213,325 of record CABFVZ010001074.1, on the reverse strand, counting down.
TGAGTAAATGTTGGCTTGTTACTGGAACGATTTCAAAACACACGGGCCTAGCAGGTCATTAGAAACAGGTTTAATTTAAAATACTTCTCATTCGTAACCCCTTGATTGACTAAGGGTTAGATACAATATTTAACATCTAAACCATATCTAATATCTATCATTCATTTGTATTACTTTTGAATTCAGTTTCCAGCACTTAGAGGAAAATACAGTATCGATTGTTTGTTGCTCTTGTATCACTTATGCAGCTGTTACTCCCAACAGCAAGAACGCCTGCTAGGCTGGCTGTCTGCTTGTCGTAGTAGCATGTTGGGAAGTATAAATGGCAGGCGCACAGGATGTCAAGTGAAATGGAACTTCGCTTACACTAAGTATCTTCTCATGCAAAGCAGTAAATAATAAAGTTGCTCTCTTAACACACACCCTAACTAATATTTCGTAAGTTTACTGGTTTTGTTAACACGTTTAATTCCCAAATAGGCGTAGTCTTAAATAAAACCTAATGCTAGCTACAAGCTTTAAATTATAACTAGTGGATTGTGCAGCAAAATCTGCAAATAATTATTGTAAAGATTTTATAGCATTTTTGATAAGGCGATGTTAACAAAGAATGACTGTACAAATTATATAAGGCAACGATTTTTTTAAAGGTGACACAGTGAACATATATGTAGTCATTATAAAATAAACGCGAATAACAAATACACTATAAAACAAAACACACATTGATTATTGCCTATTAAATTAAAACTTCATTGTAAACATTATTATTTTAAATAATCCTTCGCGTCTAGGTAATAGCCCTTAGCACGTGGTGGGCTCTATTTTGATGTTTACATCGTGAGCTGAAGAAACATGGATGAATGCTACATTTAGCTGACCATGGGTCAACATGCATCGATATAGATAGATGCAGAGTTTTTTTTAATGTCTGGCCTTGACTTGTTGATAGTCATTGCGAAGGGAGGTCTAATGGGTAACTGCTTTCATTTCAAGATAAATGGAAGACTGTTATCTATAGAAATATGTTAATTCTTGTGTATGAACATTGTCTGTCAGCCGTATTTATACGTTATCACTTTAAGTTGCAATGTATGTCGGTGAATTTGCTGGAGAGCCATATACACTACATTTACTAAGTCATGGCCTTAATTCATGTTTCGATCCAACATGACGATTGCACCTTCTTTCATCTGTAGGCGATGAGTTCACATACCTGATTTTATTACAGACTGCGGGTATTCATAAAGTATGTTGTCTGGGGTTTTACCTTCTGTTTCTTGGGAGTCAATGCTAAAATATTATGCATCCTGTCCATCTAGGCGGTTCAAAAATTATTCATATCTATCATAAAAATACTATCCTCTATTTCGCATTTTGAATTCAATCTTGAAGGTCATTTTTCAAAAAATCTCTCTTTTTTTTTTAATAATTTGGCTTGGATAAACTACTCTTAAGTTAATTTAATTTAGATAAATAAAATTGTATTATTATTTATAATGTAAAATAGCTTATCAATACTAATTTTGAACCAAATCTTTAGCAATATTTTCATAAAAATCAAATTTAACAAAAATAAGATATTAGTTAACAATCATTAAATGATTTTTTTAGAAACAATAAACTATATAAATATTTATAATACAAACAAATTAACAGACACCCATTTTAAACCAAATCATTAAGGCTTTTTTTAATATTCAAATTTAAAAAAAAAATCTTCAGTAATCCATTCATTCCTGAATTTCCCTCTCTAAAAATGTATTTTAATATCATTCATCATTAAAAAATCGCTCATCGAACTTTTACCCAAACTCAAGTATACAGTGTTGTTTGGGATGTCAAACACCCCTTAGATACCCATTTGAAACCAAATCATTAGAGTGTTTATTAAAATATTTCAAGTTTTTTAAAAACCAGTCATCAGTAAACTACCCTTAATTGAAGGGCTAGGGTAAAATATATATTGTGATGTACAACCCTATAGCATATACATTTTACGTTTCATCAAAATTCATCAAATATCTTGGATCCGTGGCCAGTGACAGACTGACATACAGACGGACAGAATTGTAAACTCCACTTTTTGGGGTTCATGTTCACATAAAACGTATGGAAGAACGGGTACACCATCTAGTTTTAAAATAATATCAGACTTTCATAACAGTTGAAGCTATCATGGGACTATTTCCATAAGTTTTTTCTTTGTTCAGTTTTACCTTATTTCTCACAAAAGCTACTTCATTGAACTTAACTGTGAATGAGGTTGGTTAGTAGTCGCTCACCAGATCATACCAAACTATGAAGAAAAGGGTGTCCAACCCCTGGATCACTGAGTGGGCAGGACATAGATAAGGGCAACGTTGAGCTTGGGTGCATTGGACGTGCCAAAGCCAAGGTAGGACTCTAGTATCTTCTGTCTGGGACCGTTGGCGAAGGACATAGGGCAGGTTGTAGAAAGGATAGCTAAGGGGTAGCTTAGACACTGTAATTCATTCCTTAGTAATGATCAGATAATAGTTTATGGTGTTGTTATAGATATTCATATTTCATCGCACTATACACTACTCCAGTAGTAAGTAGCGGCTTTCCTCGCATCTCGTCTGGATTCAGCCAGTATCGGAGACTACCACGATCTTTGAATGACTGAAATGCTCGGAGGATAACAGGTCCACTGTTATCTGAACAACAATCCCCGACTCTACATTTTCTATACCCATTCACGGGCCTACTAAGAATCTTAGAGGAACAAATCAGAACACAAAACATGCGAATAATGAATAAACTTTTGGTTACTAACAGACTAATAAAATTGCTCTATATAATGTGAAAGTCGCAGTGCATTATTATTGGGAGCACTGAAAGATAAAGCCGTAAATCGTTGCCAATGCTTTCAAGACATCTCCCTCCCCCCACTTACAAAACATGTACATGATGGGTACGTGGACTAAATGTAAATCTTATCTGATATAGTTGTCTGGTGAGGATGAGAAGGTTGAGTTTCAAATCCCAGCTGAATGTAGTGATGTTTTTTACTCTAACTTATTTCTTACCCTAACTTCACACAAATACTGGTATGTTTTTTCTAAGCTCTACCTTCCTCATATTTACCCCATTAATATAAATCAATTCTATGTGCTCCTGCAAGTTTCAATAAACACGTTTGAATTATTTGTAGTGATAGGTTTGAACACAAATATAATATCGTCTTATCGTAATATGGAGTGGATGACTTAAAGAATTAGGAATTATACTCAAGTGTTTTAACTTTTCAGAAAACTACCCTCCTCCCTCTCTCCCAAAATCCAGTCAACTACCCCCACCCCTTTTAAAACTGCTAGAGTTTGTTGTTTGAGTCGCAACGTCCCAAATTCAAGTTTTTATGGGATGTAAGAAAGTGCGATTCAAGGTCACTATTTTAGTAGTTTTTACTACAGCGAAATTTTTTGGCCGAATTAAAATAAAAGTTAATTAAATTATTTTCGCTTAATTTTCAACCCGTGATGCTATCAACAGTTCTCGATTATTTGTCATGGGTCTAGCAAAATTTGACTAGAACTGTTTTATCTTCATATAAATATTTCTCGACAAATTGCATTATGCACAAGACAAATCATCAAATGTTTATATAACCATGCATGGAGAATTAAACTAAACGTATCCACGGAAGTAATATTCTACTTATTCTGGCAGTAAAGGTTTTTGGTGTAAGGACTAGACAGTAAGAGCCAGAGTGCGGGCTGGAGTGTTGAATCAGGTACTCCGGTTCTTGCACCAAGCTGCTGGTACCCACAGGGGCTGAAGAGGAAGAACGCACCTGTTGAAGATACGCCCACGTGCATAGACTAAACTTTATTTTAGCACCTCGTCTTACTATCTGTTCGGATTACACGTTTATGTACTAATTATGATAATAGTTTTAGCGATTAGGAAGGCTATGTTTATATGAGGTGTTTCCACATTTGCGTGGGGGGAGAGTGGAAAACTATTTAGGGAAAACCACCCTTGGTACACCTGACCAAGATTCGAACTTTGATCTCCCTATCATTGGCAGGCTAGTCTACTGCGAAAGTAGCACGTTAGACCACGTGGCCACCGAGGTGGGTCGTAGACGGTTTTTGATATATGACAATTTTAATTTATGTGTGTTGTCGGGTGTAAAAGGTGTACATTTTCCTAAATTGTTTTACACTCCCCATCCACGCAAATGCAGGTACTTTTTTTCTAAATATGACCTTCCTAACCCTTAAAGCTATTAGCTTATTTAGTACATAAGTGGACGGTTACTAAGACGCGATGGTGAAATAATAATAATAACAATTAATTAGGTATGTGCTCCATTTACTACTACACTGATATTGGGGGAGAAAGGGGTTGAGGAAGAGACTTTATAAGAGGTGTACTGTACCTGCATTTACGTGGAGACCGAGTGAGAAGAAATTGGTAAAGCGCCACCTCAGTACACCCCACCGGATTTCGTACCCCGATTTCTATATCACCAACAAATCAGACAAGATAAAAATGATCCCTTTGTCCGCGTAACCACTGGTGTGGCCTTCATTCAGACTGCATTTTGAAATTATTTCATGTGATAAGGAGTCATAAATAGACCACATAACGCTCTTGATAAAAGAGGGGGTGGCACTAATGTCTACATGATGTCACTTGGCGTATGGTGGATACATCACAACACTACGTAACACAGATCTTATACTTAAACTATAATGTTGAAAAAATAATAGTATTTTCATGATGGACACGTTAGTAAGCTTAACTAGGCCTGCCTATACTATACTCGTTTGTATAGGCTGTTAAACCATAAATATAATAGTAAATTATTGGTATAAGACTCTTTGAAATAATTTATATAAGGATATATAATGGATTGTGAGTAGCTATTTTAGTATCACACAAGCTTCCCTATGAAATAATGATAGTTACTTTTGATGGAGAAAAGTTACAAAAAACAGTTTTGAGGGGCAAAGGGTCAGACAAAGTGACTACTTGATTTCACATGGTGGCTGGGGGGATGAAAAATTAAGAAAACAACGTTGCATGGGCTATGGATTATGCCCAAGTATAATTTGACACTAAATTGCATAAACATGAATAACAGCTGTTACCAGGGGAGTCCCACAGTTCGAACTTAGTTTTTTTCACCATAATAACACGTTTAACCTACAATATAGTACATTGTTATGATGAATTGAAGTTCATAGATCCCCTAACGTTTACCGTTTAGAAGTTTTATCGTTCGACTACACTACCGGATGCATGTTATCGTATTTCTCTTCCCGTGTATTTTCGATTTGCCACATACACAGTTTTATTGAATAACTGATTGTATCAATAGTATTAATAATATGCCAGGTCGCCACCGTGGTTCGGATTCCACGTTAAACTGTAGGTCCTTCATTTCATCTCACATATCACCCTACCATTACACATTAGAGTAAGTGCGTATAACCCGAACGGGTAGTAAGACGCGGTGCTAATAATAATAATAATTAATAATATGGTCAGCTGATTATCGAAATTATCAATTGGGTGTCACTGTGTTTCACAAATTTTAGAGTTTAAATTATTTGTGTGGTACAAACATTGTATTGCAATACTCATCTTTTTTTACACTTACTTCCTCTACTTGGACATAACCTTTCCCCCACAATCGTCGTGTTTGCTCCTTCTCCTTCCAACCATCCAGGCTACACACGTTTAATAGCTCTAGTGGAGTAGGAATGAGGATTGTAGAGTGTAAAGGAAATGTACCCCCATTTGTGTGGAGGGTGAGGGAGAAAACCTTAAGGGATGTTTCCTTTGAAACATCTGGCTGAAGTTCTAGGAGCTGCCCTCCCCGTCACCAGAAAAGCACACTGGATGAACCTGACATCTTGTCCAAGTGTCTACAGGTGCGGATACACAATAGTCTGTACTGTCTAGTGATGCAGTGACCAAATGTTGATGGTTATTTCCCAAGAACAATCGTTTGTTCTTTTGACTTAATTCAAAGAACAGATTCCTTAAACGAGGTCCAAACCAGGAAAAAGGTAGTGATCGTTGTAGGGTTTGACACCGGACAGCCATAATTTATCTTTTATTTTATTTCTTATATCAAGAGAAAGTATTGTGTATTTTACAATTCTGTCTGTCTACCTGTATGTCCCTTGCCACAGTATTAAAACAGTTTGGTGGATTTTGTTCAGACTTGATACTTATATTTCATATAAATATATCTCAGGATTTTTTTAAAAATTTTGACCATAAAAGTCAAATTAAGAGTGATTTTATTGAAATCCGAATTTTTCAAAATTAGCTATAATTATTTTGTTTAAAATATATACAGGATTTGTCTGACATTAAATAAAAGCTTTTAAACATTTGTTTATGAACAAAAATTAGTTAAAATGTAATTTACAAATGAGATATTTTTGAAAATTTAAAATATATATAGAATGGCTCTATTATTTTAATTAAAATTTATATCTGATGATTAAGTGACATGACAAATATCTGTGCATATTTATTTTGGGTTTAAAATTTGTTTATTGGTATTGACAGTTCACTGATTTTTCAAAGAATGGAAATAATCTTGAAATTGCTCAAACAATTTCCCTCTTAATGGGTATCTTGTGTATAATACAGTAAATAATTATTTTACTGTATGGCTTATTTTGGGTAAAAACTCGATTATTGGTGGTTTACCGATCACCGATTTTTCAAAAAATTGAAAAGTTTAAAAATATATCGAGTGATTTAGTTCAAAACGGTATCTTTGGAGGGTTTGAAATAATCAATAACATTGTTTACTTGTTTTGGGGCTAAAAACTCGCTTCTGGCCAGACTTTAAACCATCCAAAGATTTTGTTTCAAATGGGTTTCTTGAGAGTGTTTGGTATTACTAATAGCACTACATAATTGTCTTGGGGGTAAAAATTAGTTAATTGAACTTACTGATGACTTTTTTTTAATTAACTATTTTAAAAATTGTTCTAGATTTTTTCCAAATGGATGTCATGTGAGTGGATAAAATGACAACACGTAGACCCACTTGTTTTTGGGGTAAAAATTTGTTAATTGGTAGTTTAATGATGATTAATTTTCAAAATATTGAAATTCTAGGCAAAATTGAACAAGCCCTTTTCTGTAATCATAATAACGAGAAAATTAAAAATCTGATATTGACAAACGAACATTCATTTTTAAGGTTAAGGGGTCAGCATGTCGCCAAAGATATTAGTTTCCAACGAAAACTCAATTTTCCTAAGAACTATTAGATTTTCACTCTTTGTTGACATCATCATGAACACCCTTATTTGTGAATGGTTTTATATTTTAGATCAAGTATTTTTCTTTAATTAAAATGAGGTTCATTCTATAAATTAAATGTTATATTTGGTTAAAAATAGTAACTTAACTCATAATTAAATTGTACGCTTAAAAATTGTACATTTATGTACAATTATGAAACAAGTTTTTAAATACTAAATAATAATAATAATAATACTTAGCAACACGTCTTCCTACCCGTTCGTGTTGTACGCTTAAGTACTAATTACGCTGATGGGTTAGAATTGGGAAATTTGTATATAGAGGAAGTGAACCCACATTTGCGTGGAGGGAGGGTGGAAAACCATTAGGAAAAACCACCCCAGTCCACCTAAGTGAGATTTGAACCTCGATATCCCCGTCCTCGTCAGTCTACTTTAACACTAAACTAGCGCGTTAGCTAACTACGCAACTGAAGCGGGGTTTTATATGATATACAAACCAGTGAGAGTAGCTTAGAAATATATAATTTTGTTTGCAATTATTCTTTCCCTCCTTATATATTTTTGAATATTTACCTCTAATCAAAAAATGGCTGATCTAATATCAGGTCCTAACACACATTTTAAATACATTCTTTGAGTGAGCGAATTAATTTTCTGAACTAGGAAAACATTTATTGTTATTGAAATTTTGTTATCGTTAGTTGACATTTGAATCAACAAAATTGACTATAATTCGCAAGTTAATTTTTAAGTAGCCAATTTCACGAAATATTTTATTACGTTTTATTTTGCGCATGAATAGTTTTAAATTTAAAATGATACTATTATGTTAAAATATGTTTTGGTGTTCATTTTTACTTTCTCGCTACATTACAGGTAAGAAAAATTATTCTGAACGTCAAAAAAATCGAGCTCGAGATTTTGATGAAATTTGACGTTTCATGACCCCCCGAATCCGAAATAGACGTTTTTGAAATTCCATCTATCTGTATGTATGTCTGTCCATATGTCTGTACCTCAGAGTAGAGCCTAAAACATTTTAGAAAAAGGGCTAAAACTTGGTATCTAGGGTTTTCATAGAGTAACCCCGATGGATTTTTGGAATTGGATATCTAACCCTAAAATTAAGGGTGATTAACTGAAGAGCGAGAAAAGAAAAAATAGATTTTATTAAAATATGCTCTAAAGATTTTGATTAAAATTTCATTTCTAAACATTCATGAATATTTCAAACAAAATGGCTATTCTCAATTTTTCATCAAAATGACTTTAAGAGTCCCGGTCTATGAGTAAATTCTCATTTTGTATCACATCTCCGTAACTCTTTGAGATATTAAATTACTTATAGTTGCAAACATGGAGGTATATGTAAAATACAAATATTTTATCTGAAACATATTTTTATAAAACCAATAATTTTAAGCTATAATTATTTTACTCTTTTTTTCTTACTTTTTGAACACTTGAGGTAAAGTATTGCGACCGTCAAAAAATCTAAACCGAGATGATGATGGATATCGACTTTTCATGACCCCCCCTCCCCCCAAACCATAAAATGTTGTTTTGGTAATGATGTTTGTCAGTGGATTTGTATAAACCTTACTAAAATTAAGAATATTTTACTTAAGGGCGACAAGAGAAAATAACGATTTTCTCAAAATTGGCTCTAACTATTTTGATTAAAACTCATATCTAGCGTTGATTAAGATTATAAACAAAATGGTAACTCTCATTTTTCCATGAAAATTAATCTTAGAGTACTTTACAAAATAGTAAATTTCCATATCTCCTCAACTCTTTGAGATATAAATAGCTTATCATTGCAAAATTGTAGTAATATTAAAAATAAAAAACTGTTTGAAATATATATTTATAAAACCAATAGTTTCTGAAATATTGGCAAATTTATCAATACAATTTTGAGAGCCTATGCTGTACATAGTTACTACTTAGATTTTAACTCAACAATTCTCTAATGTCATAGAGTAAGTAATTGTTAGTAAGTCTCTCAAAAATCTATGTTATTTTTACTTTACCCTCTTAGGGGAAAGGTTTGTACAGCAATAGTTTATCTCTTTCATTGTAGACTCAATAAACCATATCAAATTTTTTATTGGTCAAAACATACAAATGAGGAATTTAATAACAATGCGATGACCTGAAGATGTACAACCTCTAATAAAATTACGAATTTTTGACCCTTGGGGGTCCAATATCGATCTTTTTTATTTATCCAAATATACAAATGAGGACATGAATTATTTAAAAATAAAACTATAAAATTTAGAAGCGGATGTCAAGAAATGTTTACGTAAGTTCATCGCAATTTATGCTTGGAGCTGATTGTGTATATTATTTTGTTTCACATATATTACGAGTTTTGAGTCAATATCTTCATTTTTAATCAATAGAGTGAGAAAGTCCCTGTGGAGTTCCGTAGCTTATTTCAAATGGTAACACAATGCAAAAAACAAAACAAAAAAAGTCACGTTTCCTAGCCAGTACTTAATTTTGAGTGTATGTTGATAATATTTAAAAGTAATATTTTCTCAATCCCGTCTATTATAAAATCTAAGCTTAGGTTATAATGTTCATTTTTTCAAATAATATTTGAATACAAATAAGTTCAATTAGTTTCCATGCTAACTCTTGATTTTGAGTAGATAATATTCTAAATTAAGTTTTGTGGCCCATGTTTATCTCCTCACATGCACATACACTCTCTCTCTCTCTCTCACACACACACACACACACACACACATTTACTCTCTTACACTTATCTCAAATGCCCTCTTTCTCAGACTATCACACTTCTTTCACATGCCCTCTCTCTCTCTCAGATTCTATCACACATTCTCTCTCGCAGACTCTATCTCACACACACTCTTTATCTAACTCAATCTAGCTTTCTCTCACACACTTTCTTATCATCCTTTTCACTTTCTCTCACACACAATCTACCTCTATCCTTTTTCCAAATTGTAAATGTATCTTATAATAATAATAAAAGTACAGAGGAAGAAGCTACAAATTAAAGAAAAGTCTTGGTTTTTTTTAAAAAATTTTGTTTGTCTTAGCAACCGTTTGGGTGAAACACGTGTATATTAATTACGCAAATGGTGCAAGACTGAAGAATATATAATTTTATATTAAATAACTCTATTCTCGCTGGGGAGTATAGAGTAGGTAGAAGTGAGGAACATTTTAGAAAAAAAAAAGTCGTCATTAGCACAACAGAAAGGGATTCTAGCACAGACTTTACCTAATTAAGTGAGATTAACACTTAAACCACCTACCAACCTGTCCATTTTTTTACAGGGGGACGGAAGGGGAAACGTGCCCACATTTGTATAAAGGGATAGTGGTGAGCATCTAGCTAGCTCAGCAGAGGTTTGAGATCCGAACTTTCCATCAGGGTCAAACCAGACCAGAATAGACTGACGCCTTTGTCCACTTGGCGACAGATGCAAGTCTTGTACATCTATAACAATATTAAGCTGCAATTAATGAATGATAATGTTGTTACCACCTGGAATGTATATCTAAATTCCTCATGGACGGGAGGACGCCAGCTTGTAGCAGTAGAGTCGCTCCTTCCGGCAATCACGGCGATGTTGGGAATCGGCATAAATAACTGACGCTAGTGATTTACCGGTCACAAAAACATGTGACCCCTCTCCCACCACACTATCCCCATACTACGAGAGGGGATGTTATTTATACCTCGAAACCAGGGTGATTTATTGATATGATGATGTGGACACGACTCATTTCATGACTAAATTCTACACAGAACAATCTCGTTAATCATCATCATCATCATCAACAACTGTTTCCAGCCTGTGGCCGGGTCAGATTAGTAAAATGCCTTCACCTTCCTCTAACCTTCCATCATTCTTCCTTCTTTAATTGCTTCCGTTCATCTCCTTTGACTCGCACACTTTCTACTATCTAAGCCTCTCATCTCTTTCTTGGCCTGCCTTGCATTATTTTTCCTACATATTTCATTTTCATTATTTCAATTGACACCCTTTATTTTTCGGCCCTCATTACATAACCACACCATCTCAGTCTTGTTTCATCTACTATATCATGTACTCGCTGAACCCCCACTTTCCTCAGATAATTTCATTCCTAATCCTGTTTCTCTTCGTCAATCCTGATCTCACAACCGAGTGGTGTACCACGGGATTTTTTTATAATTTGTTGTAAGAAAATCACCATTAAATTAATTTATTTAAAATAAATATTATACATTATTCATTATGACAAAAAAATAGTCACTCAATATCTATTTGGAAAAAAATCAATCAAGATATTTTCAAAAATATTCTGATTTTACAAAAATTAATCTTTAGTAAAATAATAGAGATTTTATTTTAGAAAATCCAACATATTTAATTATATATTATGTAAAAAAGTTTACAGATATATATTTAAAATAAATTGTACGGAGCTCTGCAGTGAATTTCTAGCTCTATTGTTTAAAAATAGAGATATATATTCAAAACACCTATATATGTGAAACTAAATAATATACACTAGCAAACCCAAGAATAAATTGCGTTATACTTACGTGAAACCTTTTTTGACTCCCAGTTTTAAATTTTATAATTTTACTTTTTAATAATTAATGTCCTCGTTTGTATATTTGGGCCATAAAAAAGATCAATATTGGTTCCATAATGGTCAACACTTTGTATTAAAATATTGACTTCCAGTTAAAATTTTCGACGTTTTATTAGGGGTTACACATCTTACGGTTATCGCTTGCTATTAAATTCCTTATTTATACATTTTGACTTATCAAAAATGTAAATATTGACTATTAAGTTTAAAACAATAGAGATAAATCATTGATGTAAAAACTTTTGCCCTAAGAGGTTATAAGAAAAAGAACATAACTATACTTTTTGAGAAACTTACTAATATTTAATTACTCTATGTATTTAGAGAATTATAGAGTTAAAACATAAATAGTATAGCTGTACAACTAAATATCACAAAATGATATTAATATATTCGCCATAATTTCATAAACTGTTGGTTTTATAAAAATATATTTCAAATAAAGTTTTATTTTTATTTTTAATAATGCTATAATTTTGCAACGGTAGGCTATTTAGTATCTCAAATAATTTCGTAGATTTCCACTTCTGTAAAGTACCCTAAAAGTAATTTTAATGGGAAAATGAAATAAACCATTTTGTTTATAATCTTAATCAACATCTAAATACGAATTTTAATCAAAATCGTTATAGTCAATTTTGAGAAAAAGTTATTTTACCTTTCCACCCTTTAGTAAACTACTCTTAATTTTAGGGTTGGACAGACACACAGACAGACGGCATTGCAAAAACAACTTTAAGGGTTTGGGGAGATGAAAAGTCAATATCCATCAACATCTCGGTTAGGATATTTTAACGGTCACAAACCTTTACCTAATAGTGTTAGAATATTTTTAAAAAATGTATTCATTTGGGTATAGCTTGAAAACTATTGATTTTATAAAAATATGTTTATTATAAAGAGACCTGCATATTTGTAATGATGAGTATTTTCATATCTCAAAGATTTAATAAGACACATTTTATCGGAACTCTTAAAGTCATTTTGCCAAAATATTGACTCCCGGGGAGCATACCTCAAGGCTGTACTCCATATCAGTCCTGTGTGGGCTCCTTGTCAAGGTGGAGAAATACAAGTCTCCAGGCAGCCTGGTTCAGTGCAAGTACTGTTTCCGGTTTGGGCATGTGTGGAGGGATTGCCGCGCTAACCCTAGGTGTGAGTTCTGTGGTGGTGACCGCGAGATGGGCGGGTGCCCGGAGAAGAGACGATCTCCTTCGAAGTGCCTGCACTGTTCAGGAGCCCACTCCTCATCTTGGTTGGCTGTCCCACGTACAAGTTCTTGCGGGTGGCAGGGACTGTGTGGGCTTCCAAGGGTCAAGAATGGAGGATGGATGGTCTAAGTGAAGGCCAGAAGCCCTCGGTGCACGTTGCGGTATGGTAGTTGACCGTGACTCATGCTCCAACACCTAAGCCGCTGGTGCAATCATTTGCCAGTGCCCTGTCAGGGAGACCAGCCACTCCACCTCAGTCCAAGGCACCTGCCAAAGCCACCCTATCAGAACCGGTGGCATCCGGTTCTTCCCTTTCGGTTGAGGACCTGTCCCATACCGCTCTTTTCTCAATCCCCACCCCCACCACTCCCACTCCTGCACTTCACACCTCTATCCCTACCCCTTTGCACCCTTCTATCCCTTTTCTGCCACTTCCAACTCCTATCCCTATGACCTCTGCCACCCCCACACCCAACTCACTCCCCATACCTACCCCTGAGGATGATACTGCAAAGTGGTGACTTCAACATTAAGAACACTTAATGGGGCTCTACGATTATATGTGCTCACCACGTATTGCTCATCGACGTTATAGATCTACACGTCTTGGTAGACTCCGTCACTCCCACCTCCACCGACTTCCCTTACAATTCACTTGGTTTCCGGACGTCATCGACCTCGTTGTCCCCAGAGGGATCAGAAGGCGGTAAGTGCTGAAGTCTCTAGCTGAGATAAACGTTGATCACAATCCCGTTCTTGTAAATCTGGGACGTGCAGTGTCCTTCATAGACCCTATAAAGAACAACCTTAAGCGTACTGACTGGGAAAGGTTCGAGAATGTGTTGAGAGAGAGATTGGGACCCACCCTTACCTTTGGAACAGCAGCAGAAATCAATTGTGGTGCGAAGTTCATAACTTCTTCCCTCAAAGGGCTGCTCTAAGCTTCGACATGGAGACACCGTCCTAAGAGGACACCAGAGGCTTCTTTGCCCTAGTCAGTTCTCAGGCATTTCCAGGAGATAAAATGACTGGGGAAGGCTTGGCAATTCTTGAGGGACCAGGTAGACAAGTCCAACTGGAGCCGCAAAGTCCTTGCGGCTTGTGAGATGGTCCAATAAAGCCAGAACAGTGTCCGGTAGGACAATATGGCGAGCCTGTACGTACAGGGCAGATCCATGTTGTGCATGACGATGAACATAATACCGTTCCCCAAACCAAGACCACCTAATATAGGTCATAACGGAGTGGCCAACTCTGATCAGGCGAAGGTGGTGCTCTCACTGAGCACTTATAGGCGTAATTTGTACTGACCGATGACCTGTCAGTCCCGTCGGACATTGCTTACGTGGCTCAGATTATTGTTACGGTCTCGTGCAAACCTTTGGGTGAGCCTGAACCTATGGAAGCGAAAGAAATGTCGTGGCTGTAAGCCACTCTAAGACTAAAAAAGGCCCTTGGACGCGACAGTATCAATAAAGCGGTCTTCAGAACGCTGCCCTTGGAGGTGATTAACTTCTTCGTGAGGTTATTCAACACTGTCCTGATCCTGAGTCACTTCTTCGTGAGGCTATTCAACACCGTCCTGATCCTGAGTCACTTCCACGAGCTCTGGAAGCATACTAACGTACTGTGTTTACATAAACCTAATTTTGTCTTACCGACTGATCAGCTTGCTCGACTGTTTGGACAAGTTGTTTTGAGAGACTTCTACTAACGAGAGTGACACGACATGTTCGCGAAGTGGGCCTCTTGGTGGACGAACAATTCAGCTTTGAGGCGGGGCACGCTACGTCTCACCAACTCGTCCAGCTCGTGGAGATGGTGATGATAAACTTCAACATCAACTGGTGCTGTCTTTCTCGGCATGGCAAAAACCTTCGACCGTGTTTGGCACGAAGGTATCCTTTTAAAACTCCTCTCCCTGAACCTATATTTCTACCTAGTTAAAGATGTACAATCTTATCTATCCCACTGCACCTCCTCTACTACCTTTGGGAACTTCACTTCCCAAGTCAGAAGCATCTAAGTTGAGTGCCGCAAAGTTCCATCATGGGCCCGGTGATCTTCGCATGGAAAAGAAAGTTCTTCAGGCCAGCCCCACTCCAGCCGTTTGAAGAGCAAATCAGTTGGGTGAACATTGCTAAGTGCCTGAGAATTACGTTGGACACCAAACTGACCTGGTGACGACATTTATCTGAGAGACCTAACACGGCAAGACAAAGGCTGGGAATCCTAGACCCACTGATTATCAGGCGCAACACCCTGTCTACAAGGAATGGTCTGGCACTGTACAATCAGTTGCTCAGACCGAACCTCACCTATGCGTGTCCCCCTTGGGGTCACCTTGTGGACACCTATATGAGGAGGATGCAGGAATTTCAGAGCCGGTGTCTGAGGATCATTGTGGATGCACCTTGGTACGTTTGGAATGTGACTCTGCATCGTTATCTGGAGATGCCTACTATCAAGAACCACTTCCAGAACCTGGCGCAATCCTTCTATGACAGACTTCCTGGAGCCACAAATCCTTTTATCAAGAGGATTGGGAATTACGTCATTGACCCTGGAGGATGCCATCGACGTCCCAAAGCCCTGCTCGGATAAGCGAAATGGGTCAAACAGTGGTTTTGGAGGCTCTCACCCCTCCCCTTATATGGTAATATCCCCGCACGAAACTTTAAATACCCTTATTCGATTTCGCAATATACTTCTTTTCCCCCCATTAATATTAACAATAGTATGTCTCTTCTTTGTTTCATAACCTTGTTTTAGTGTCCAAAAACCACATTATGTGAGCAATGGGTCGATACATTTGGGAAATTGCTCTCGTGCTCCCCTTCACGGTGCATCAGAGCATACTAATATGCGTCTGTGAGTCTCTGTATGTTGTGCAAGCTAACATTGCCTAGCTGACGGCCTGTCTGGGACATTATTCAGGGAGTGGGTGCAAACACTTCAAAGAGAGGTGGGCTGGCTCGGTGAACATGAAGTTTCGCTCTTGGTAGAGTACCCAGAGGATATTGTGATTTCTTCTCATCTGTTGGTGGCCTACTGGTGGGGAAGTTGTGTGTTGCTGGACTCAGTCTCAATTAGTTACCTAGTGGTGTAAGTCATCACCACGAATTTAGGCCTCGTTGGTGAAAGTCAGATGTACCCTTTTCTGAACAAGGCATCTTAACAGTAGCAAAGATGGGTTGGGATGGCAGTGCATTTCTGAACCGTTAGTGGTGTCNTGACTGCTGTCCTTCTGTAGAAATCTGGGAGGATTGTAGCCACGGCCTGGGATACTCTTATCATCGGTCCAGCTCTGGTATTCTGACGTGGCTCTACGGAGCGTCCCATTTGCGCGTAGAATCTGATGTACCTGTTTTCAAAGCATCGCACATACGTGTAGCGCAAACTTGAGCTGGGTATTTTTACTGGAGTTGGCCCTGTGTGCAGAATTCCAGTAAGGGATATTGAGCCAGTTATTACAAGGTTCATTGACTTATATACTTACTTTGACGGGGTTGGAGGCAGTCAACAAGTCACACACATACACGCACAATCAACACTCACACCCATACAATACACACGCACTAATCTTAGCCCCACTTAGTGCATACTATTGAGTCCGACTAGGATCGGTTCTGGTACTGTTGGCATTGAGCCCAGTGTAGGCCCTGAAAAGTTCCGACCATTGTCCCTAATAAGGGCTGTTTCTTGGTGGTGTTACAAGCAAGATACGTTCCATTTGGTGCGTTTGGACACAGAAAAGTACATTGGTTCTTTTTTTTATCCAGGCGAAAACTGCCCCTTGAATTTGATTAGATCCCTGACTTTGACCGTAAAATCCCACGCAACCGGGGATATTCGTAAATACATATATTTGGTAAAGGCGATTATAATACCTTCTCTTGTTATGAGAAAGTACAAAACTTAATCAATCAGAACTACCAAGATTGAGAAATATTGAATCTGCATCCAACACTTATTTTAAAACCAGATTAATTCTGTGCTCAGAATCTAGTTTGTGTAGCATTTAAACAGAAAGATACAGGAACGTGTCACTATCGTACTCATGTCTAGTGAAAAGCTGTACAAAAAGTTTAGGACAATAGATAAATGTTCCATCTAAAATAATTTGGTTGATGGACAGATAAATTCAATTTTGGATGTACAAGAAAAAAATATAATATTGGACTCTTTTTCATACACCAATCCGAATGGCTCCACATTCGCTGTTGCAAAATTTAACGAGTTCAACACATCGTGCACATCCTCATTTGATTTTGGCAGTTTCTGAGCTGTTCTTAACTTAGTGTGTTTTATGTTGTTTCCTATTTAGCATACGTCTCATAGAGGGATCATATTAAGAACAACATTTTATTTTAAATTTTTTATGTATCGAATTTAATGGGCTCTCCAACAGTTCACCTTCCACCCTCCTTTTCACAGAATTGTTGATGATTTTCCTTTTTATCAGTGACTCACTGGACTCGTGATTATAAGTTCTCTTGATTTGTTCCCTTGATTAACGTGTAGAACTTTGTCCTATAATCTTTGTGCAACACCAAAACACAAAACACTTCACCACTCCTCTTCAGCTCCTGTATGCGTCAAAACTTATAGTTTTGAAAAATTATTAACGGTTTCCCTCGTTCGCTCAACATTTGCTTCAGTTAAATGTTTTGAATCTGATATTGGCCTGAATATACAAAAATATATGAATATAAATAACAACTTATTTAGCTATTTAATCAGAAACGCTACATTCTTTTAAAATGCTTATTCATTTCCATTCTAAAAAAGTAAATGGATGAATAATTAAAAATACCAAGCTACGTGAACTGCAAATTTGTACAAAATAATCACTTTGAAAATAGTAACTAACAATTCTCAATGATGATTGTATTAAATATGCTATCGTAAACAAGATAAACTTATAACTGGCCTTGTCCTTGGCCTTGACTCTGTTAAAGGGATTAGGAGTTGAATGGGATTACAGGTTGTTCCGCAATTTATGGACCAGCAGACAGGTATTCTTTAGTCCGCAATAGGAATGTGACTGTCCGTACGGGTATTAAGAAGCGGTGCTTAAATAAATTACTGTGTAATTTATATTTACATCATTAGTTAAAAGGGCTAATTATATAAATACAAATGTTAATACTTTTATGCACTCCACTGTGGCAACATGAGTATCCACTTTTCAAATAACGGGCTGCCTATGAAAATCAGAATGTATCTAGGGAACAAACCACCCCAACCTTTCCCCCCCTCATTATTCTCCCGACAAATGATCACCATTTTCACTAACTTTGTGTTTCATTGGTAAAGTTGGAGATATATTTGATTTAATATAATATTGAACTACGTAAATGGGCTTGAACCAACTTTTCTTTAAACTTTTAAACATCCTACTTTAGAAAAGAAAAACAAAATAATCTCGGTTAGGTCAGTGGCGGCAGAACATTATCTATGTAGGGGGGAGGAGTTAATTAACAAACAAAAAAAAGTTTTGAGGAGCTTGTTTGTGTCCCCCAGGCCTAAGAAGTTCCAGGGGCCTCCTCCAGCAAATTTTGATGATTGGATGCCTCCAAGAAATTGAAGTGGCCATCACCTGGATTTTTTTTTAATCATATTCCTCTAGCATCTAATTAAAGTCGTCTTCCCTTGGAGATTTTTTTTTTTCATGACAATGCCTCTATATTCAAGATGGTTATAAAATAATTTTTACTTTCTCTCGACACCTCGGAGAGAAAATATTGTGATCGTAAAGAAATTCGAACTCGAGATTTTGATAAATGTCGACGTTTCATTACCCCCTCAAACAAAAAGAGTTGTTTTCACAATGCCATCTGTTTGCCTGTATGTCCAAATCCAGTCTCTATATCTCAGGCTGAAGACAAAACTATTTTACAGATGAGTCTAAGACTTTGAATCTGGGGTTTTCATAAGGTCCTTTTGCACCGAGTGGGGTGCACAAACAGTTGAGTTAATACAAATGATGAAAACAAGAGAAGGTTGGAGTTAATGCAATTTAATGATATAATATACAAGACCAAAGGACATATAAACATATAGCACTAAATCTCAGCAAGTACTTTGTCATATATAACTTACTATGATAAGTGGCAGCATTGCCTAAGTCTAGGCCAACTGGGGGCGAGAAACGCCCAAATAACAACGCAGACTACAAAGCTACGTAATAAACAATACTATAAACTAGGTAAGTTGGCCGCGTAGGCAAGATTAGTTCGTACATCAGGCAAGTTCTAGTTCTGTTATATTAGAGAGCCCTGCACAACAGCTACAACCTTTACACAGGGTAAAAACAACGTACTTGAATATACAACACATACGGGATAGTCCTGGAAGGGACGCGTCCCACTGGTTGAGCACCTGAAGGGTGACCAGTACAACCTTACTTAAATAAGAAACTAATGACTGCCGCAACCGCGCCCGAGGGGCAAAGGCGGCTCACGTCCAGTGTACTCTTAAAGAGAGTTACAAAATTAAATCTAAGAATCAACCACGGGCCAATCATGGATAGAACATGCGACCCATTGGTTAACTACCCAACTCAAATATAGGCCATGACTTGTAAACCCAATTAGGCCTGAATCTGCGGCCTCCATATAACAAGAACTATCGCCTGCCCTGGCAAGCTACCACAATAAGGCACCTATGGTCACATAGTACGTGCCGTGGGATTAAACATCCCAACGTGAGCCTGGCCATTAAGGACCAGTCTCTAGGGCGCGAGAGGCGCGCTACACCGCAAGTGTATAAGTACCTTGCTTTCCTAATAAGGGAGAGTCTACTCTCAGCCTATCCTATATAACTAGTCATACTATGATATCATAACCGCGTCTCAGAATAGACACGTTATATTCCTCATCTCTATCTCTAATGATTAATTATACTAACTATCCTGCGAGGACATAGACTAAACCTAACAGTTGAGTTTTAAACTTGGAGTTTACTCGAGAGATCAAGCCCTTGAATTAGGTTGGCCCTGCGACTTCCTTCTGTCCAAGGGACCCATTTCCCTTGACCGCAGGTCCGATGTAGATTATGTAGATTACGTAGACCAGATGTAAACGCGTGGCCTGTTAGCGTGGTGGAGGTTTCCCAATCGTCTCCTGACGTGTTCTGCCATTCTTCAAGCAAGCAGGCGAATATATAGTTGGCAGAGCCCACGTGGTGAATTGGTGCGTAGGAAGGGAAGGGGGATCTTCCCGGAGCTTCTAGGAGGCTAAGGGGGATCTTCCCGAAGCTTCTAGACGGTCGAGGCACGCTGGTCGTAGTCCACCATGAAGCAGTTAGTCGGTTTGAAATCGTGGTCGAAAGCGGAGCTCTCCTCGCTTTCTTTCTGTGTTGTGTTAATAGCTGGGGCACCGAACTCTGAGGTTGACTCGGCGCAATAGGTATGTAAACAGAGACATATATTATGGGCGAGGTATTTAACATTAGTTTGTTATTGTTACTTTTGATAATATGCAGGCACTAACAGAATATACGTTCTTTTTCATTCGCTACTTTTGAACGGGGCTAAAGCAGTTTAGCCCGTTACACTTTCATGAGGTTTTCAAAATTAGATATCTAACCCTAAATTTAAAGGTAGTTTACTGAAGGGTAAAAAGAGTAAATATAGGTTATCTCTAAAATACTCTAACAATTTTGATTAAATTTTATATTTAGACATTTTTTATAACTATAAACAAGATGGTGATTCTCATTTTCTCATAAAAATCACTTTGAGGGTACTTTAAAAAGGGGAGATTTTTTTTATAATCTCTCCGTAACTATTTGAGATACGAAATATCTTATCATTTTAAGGTTGTAGTACTATTTAAGATAAAAATCTTTTATTTGAAATATATTTTTATAAAACCAATCATTTCTAGCTTAAAGCAAATATATATACTTTTAAATTCATGTTTTGGAAAATGAATTTGATTCTTATGCTCTTTAGTGGACAAAGATGTTTCTCTTTTCTCAATTTTTCTGTAACGATGTTCTTAGTTATTTATGTCTTAGATTAATTAATTTATTTATGATCTTTGATGTAGCCTTTCTATAACAATTCATAGACCTATTATTTCGTTTCACAAATCTTAGTAGTTTTTAGAAAATGTCTCTTTAGATATTAAAACAGGAGAACGTTTGTGCGGTGCACCATACCATTTATTTAAATTTTAATTCGATGCCTTTAGAAACTAATGGGAATTGATTTTTAATCATATTATATTCGAAAATATAAGGGAGGGAGTGATATAAAACTAGAAAGGGAGACGACAAACTTATTACAAATATAAAATTATTTTTAAGGGGCAATGCTCCCCTTGGTTTTTCCACAAAATTACCTTTATTTAAGAAGTGCTCAATGTAAATTTTCAAGTTTGTAAGAAGGAGACTATGTAAGTTTGTAAAGGTTAACCAAATTTTGGCACTTCCATCCCTGCCCTTAATCAACATAAAAATAAATTACAAATAGATTCTGGAATCGTTTGGTTTTCAAAATTTGTCATTGCCTTTAGCATTTAGGGGGCAGCCTCCCAAACTCCCCCTGAAATGTTGTCCTTGGCAGCAACATTGACTCTGACACGGGTCTAGTCTTCAGAAATTAAGCGGACAACTTAATAAGAGGGTACAAGTGTACTAGCTAGCAATATACTTTTATTCCGGCTTAATTTACAATGAAAATAGAAAAGCATCATTCTAGTTTTCTTTTATCAAACAAAAAAAAAAATAGGAGAAGGGAAGGAAACAGAACAAGAAAATAAGAATAGGCAAACCAAAACTGAACTGACATCAGAACAAACTTTATTTTCTTTGTGTGTGTAGATACCACTTCTATTGTGAAAAAGAGCTTTCATCAAAAGTTTTGATGAGAAATCGAAACTCGCAGATCATGAGGGAAACTTGTTTTCTGTCTCGTCTTCCCTTTGAACAAACTCTCGTTTGCTTTCAGTCGCTCTTATTCTACCCGAATATCTCATACCAACTATTTTCTCCCCAACTCTCGCCACATACATTCCCTTTTAGTCAATCCCCATCAAAACGCAGTTCCCCTTTCCACTTGGTTGACATGTATCATAGAGTACTTGAGGACCCCACTTGATATTTGGAACATAAGGTCTAATGTATTAGATTGTCTGGGTTGGATACTCGACCTAACAGAACGACTCGCCACAGATTGTAAAGCTGCCAAGGAATGGAGAGAGGAAAGTAAAAAGATATAAAAACGGTCGTAAGAAAGGATCGCTGGTTTTTTCACCTAGTTGAAAACAAACGACAGTAGCTGCTACTATGGACTCGTAAAGTGGACCATTGGTAAATGATAATATTACCAGATCATTAAAAAAAAAGACGCATGCAATGTCATTACAATTAATATCATTAGTTAACTTACAAACCATACGTTCCTTCTAGCTTTGTAGTAACAAGATTACTTTTCTTTCGAACAATCTAATCTAAAATAGATGTTACTAACGGCTCCGTCTGTGTGGTAATTTAACGCGTAATTAATTGATGTAATGTTTTGTGTTTATTTCTATATGAGGGTTGTTTAAATTTTGTAATTGTGATAGCGATGTTTGTTAATTGTTTATATCAAATGTCAATGGTTGAGTTTTTAGATTCTCTTGATTCCTCTTATTTAAATAATTTATCTTCTGTTTTAAAAGTGATGGCCTGCCTTTAAATATCTTAAAATAGTTTATATTAAATTATGCAAACTAGTGGCTACTTTATATCACACAAAATAGTCACTAAAAGTATATTTATATTATTTATTATCTTTACAATTATTAGGCCA
This sequence comes from Timema monikensis, assembly GCA_902151445.1. Lineage (NCBI taxonomy): Eukaryota > Metazoa > Arthropoda > Insecta > Phasmatodea > Timematidae > Timema > Timema monikensis. Next base: position 190,409 of record CABFVZ010001074.1, on the reverse strand, counting down.
CAGTTGATTGATCTTGTGTTAATTCAAATACTTATTCAACCTGGACACAGATAAGTTCACCGAATTAGTCCAAAGGAAAAATTAACGCATATTCTTCAAATTACTTTTAAAAATCCCTCCAAGTTTCTGAATTGGTTTTCTTCTACGCTTAAATATTTTTTCAAGAAGAGAAAAAAATATCAAAAAGTTTTAAAGAACTCAATTATACTAAGTTAAATCACGTTTTTCACACTTTCGTAAATTAGTTACATCAACTATAGATAGAGCCATTTGGATGAGCTCAATTGAAAATATTATCAACAGCAAACCCAAGGATTTTTAGAAGTTTGTTTAAATTAATCGTGTGAATAAAGTATCCACGTCAAACCTAGATATTAATGGCAAGATTATAATGGCTATTTTATTTTATTTTAATAAGTTTAGGTCCTACTTTCATTCCATATATTGTTCAACCTTACCTGTTTTGTCTGGTCCAGTTATTGAAACTAGCGTGTTCTTGTATCCTTGCCACACTATACCCGTGGATGTCGCTAATGCTATTAAAAAGTTGAGTTCATCTAGATGTGCCGGTATGGATGTAATTTCCAAGTGTTATTGTTAAAGACCATGCCAAAATTAATATTCCATTGTCAGTCAACATCTTTAACACTAGCGTTTCAAATTAAACTTTTACCCTAATATGGAAACCATCTGTTGCCTTAGTTATTTATAAAAAAGGGGCAGAAACAAATGTTTTAACAATAATTATACATATTTATTCCTTAAATACTTTCCCTAAAGTGTTCCAAAAATAATACATGAGCATACTTTTCACTAACTAAAGAATAAACTCTCAGAAAATAAACATGTCTTTATAAAAAATTAAATTTACTGTCACAAATTTGGTAGAATTTCTTAGGTATTTTACCCCTCAAGTGTCAACCCAAGGTCAGGTCACTTCTCTTTATGTTGGATAAAGTTAGGGTGTTGACTTATGTTGGCATAGTATTACTCTTTCGATGCTTTGTATTTTTGGTCTATCTTACTCATATGCAAATTGGTTTAGCATCTACTTGCATACTAGGTAATTTGTTATAAAAATATTATTGCACACATCCAACATATTTTTAGCCTCTTGCGGTAAACCCCAGGCCTTTAATTTAGGTTATCTTCTCTTTAATGTGTTTAATGATGGCATTGGTAAATATTTGAACTTATATTTTAGAGTGGCGGCTCGTAGCTAAAATTAGTTGGGGTGCTGTTCAAGAAAATGTTTAGCCTTTGTTTAAAAATTGTGTAAAAGGAATAAAAACATGTATAAAAAGAAAATTTATTCAGACACTTGATAAAATCTTAACAAAAAAAAACATTTTTACTCACTTTAACTTAAACTGTTACAGTTCAAGCTTGATCTATTAATTTAAAAATGAAATCAATTCTTCTTATTTTAATTTGCGCAAATGTTCAATCATTTTCTCCTTGATCTCTGGATGAAAATTGAGGAAATTTTTCTCCATTGAAAGTACTGCACGCGCATTTAGTCTTTCTGTTAAATAAAATAATCGAAAAAAATTACTCAAATATAATAGCTGGAAGCAGAATAGTAATCTAATTCTACACACTTCTACATTTTATCACATTCAAGAATATGATACACTGTTTTTAATCATAACACACGCTGAGTAAAAAAACTTCCTTCCACCATCACGATAGATCTGCCACTGTGTGAGCAACAATACTCGCTCTACATGGCAGTCCCATCTTCCTTCCCACCCCACTTCTATGTGTGCATGCGCACAACAGTCAAACACTACGTTGCTGGCACTGTGAAGTGCACAGTTCCATTCAAAGATTTTTGTATCTTTTTCATAAGCTGGGGGATGGCTACTGAAACACTGACATTAAGCTTAAGGACTATATATTGTACTACAAAAATAAAGAAAGTATTAAAGAAAAAGGATTCATTATATCAAAGGTTATCGATAATATCAAGTGGAAATAGAGGATGCTGCAGTTCCGCAGTTCCTATACACGAGCCACCACTGCTTATATAGCTATTAACTATTTGCGGATGATGTAAAATTAATAAAATTATCAAATCAACTGCAGATTGTATAGACTTACATAACGACCTAAATTATTTTTTACAATGGTCTCTGGAAAATAGAATGCCTCAAAGATCAAATCAATAGTTTACTAGGAAAACTAATCCTTTATATTTTTTACATATATATTGGTCAATGATAATATAGTTCGCACCCTTTATATCAATGATCTAGGTCAGTGGTCACCAAATGGCGGACCGCAAATACATTTTTAAGGATCTTGATAAGATAGCGGTAAACAGAAGAAACGATGCTATTTCGCTGTTGGGCGGTTAGTAGACATGAAAAGCTAGTAATAATAAATAATTAAAATAATTAAAGGGAACGAAATTAAGTTTTTGAATTAGTATTGTCGTATAGGACTTGAACTTGAGTCAATTTTAAAGTTTTAGTGGACTGTGGATGTATGTCGAGTTTTAAATCGGACCTCCGTCAAAAATAATTGGGGACTCCTGGTCTAGATATTCTCCTGGACAATAAACTTTACTTCCACTATCATGTTGATCATTGAAATTACTTGTACTTATTACATTTATAACATATTTATAGAAGTTAACTGTATTTTATGCCTGATCTAAGCTTGAAGATACAAGTTTTACTTGGAATTTCACTCTCCAACCTTAACTGACTATCATATTGGAAAAAGTTCAAATTAAATGTGTTGCTAAGATACATTCTTTAATAACCGGATTGATTATGATTACGACAGAATTCAAAACCTTTTGGGGCTCCAAACACTTTTCTTGAGTGAATATTATCGTGATTCTTTATTTGTTTTAAATATTTTCAATATCAATATTTCTTGAAAATTCGACCTTGATCATGTAAGTTATTCATTTCCTTCTCGGGCCTCTCATAATCCAAAATTATTATCTCTTATTAACGCATACAATGCCGTTGTATACACAGCACCAATTCTAGGTTTGTCGAGTTCAACACTTATTACAAAAGAAGAACCCAAATCCGAGTTATTTAAGGCATTCTCTTATCATTAACCTACTCAGTAGATGTTCTACCTCAAATATTTGAACTTAGGGTCTACATTATTCTGATATTTTTGTGTGTTTTTTTATTATTTTTAAGCGATGTCATTTTTTTAAATACTTTTACTACTCTTTATTTGCTTAGTTTTGTTTTACGGTTAGTTATTATTATAATTATTATCATCATTATTATCATCATCATTATTTCCAATTTTTAGTAACTATTTTCTGCATGGAGCTATAATTGTTTATTTTATTTTATTATATAATATTTATATTTCTTAATTATTGAGAATGGATGGTAGTTCGTTAGCAATAAGTACTTCAACTCAGCGACAAAGACTATCACTACTCTATTTATATTGAAGCAAATGGCTGTATCCTCTAAACACTCATATATTTTGAACTATTTATACCTTTTTTTTATTTAGAGCATGGGTTTAAAATATTTTTAATAGTCGCTTATCATCATAACGTTCATAAAATATTAATAAGAACCACGCTAGACTTTAATATAAAATCTTTTCAATGTAAAATCATCCCTTCCTAATATTTAATTTTCATGGGAGTGTCCAAACATTAAGTTGTAAGGAAGACGCTTTAGAATTTAATACGGAAGGAAGACCACGGTATAATATATGCTGGTCAATCTACTCTTTAGTTCCAGTAGTCAAACATTTAATCCAGAAATCACTAGTGTCACCACACATTAGCATAGTAATGTTGTATTAAGATAAAATGATTAATTAATAGCAAAATATATTAATTTATTTGAAATAAAGATTACAACATTATTGTAAAATAATTTGTTTGATTTGTAACTTAATGCTAAATGTATATTATTTTTTAACCAAAATTAGCTTGGTACACTTACCGGTTACTTTATACGCATGATGTATTACTCATGCTTTACAGCATGTGGTAATCGGGCCTACCCAGCAGAAATATATATGATAAAAAGGATTAAAGGTTTAAAAATGTGTAAAAGAGCAAAAAAGTAGAAAAGGATAAAAATTATATAAAGTACAAAAAGGGTAAAAAGGAAACTTAATGCTCGTGTTTTTTTATCAATCTAATAAAAATAAATGAGTAAAATAGTTAAAGGGGTTAAAAAGGTTTAAAAAAACGTAAAATGGTGTAAAGTGAAAAAAGGGCGAAGGATAAAATGTGAAAAAGAGCAAATAGTGCAATAGTGAAAAGGGTAAGAAATGTGAATGATATGTAAGGGGTGAATAGGTAAAAAAGTTCAGAAAGTTAAAAGGTGTAAAAAGTGAGAAAAGAGTAAATGGTACAAAAATTGGCAAAACTACAACTCGTGTAAAAGGGTTAAATGGGGTAGGAATGTCAAAATGGCCAAAATTGTAAAAAGTATAAATAGATCAAACAGCAAATTAAATAAGAATAAAATGGGTAAAAAGTTTAAAAGGTATAAAAGGGATGAAAATAATTAAAGGTGTAAAAATGACCAAAACGTTAAAGGGGAAAAAAGGTTCAAGTGCATATTCTAATAAAAATAAAAGGGTTAAAGCATAAAAAATTGTAAAAACTCCTAATGATTCTTAAAGATATAATTGAAAAAAGGGCCAAATGGGCAAAGAGGGTTACTATTGCCAAATGCGTAAAATATGTAAAGGTGGTACAAAAATGCAAAAAGTGACAAAAGTATAAAAGGGCAAATAGAGCAAATATTGATAAAAGTGTAAAAGGTAAAAAATGAGCAAAAAGAAAATCTAATTCACATTTTAAAACTCTGTCGTAAAGGTGAACATGTTCGTGCACAGGGGCTGCTAATTTATAAATTACAGACTTCTGCATGCGGTAGATATCACGCAACGTTTATGACAAACCAACTCTTTATTTAATTAATAGTGCATTGTTAGATAAAAAATATTTTTAAATTTTTGAGCAGGCACCCTACCATTGTGTTCTTATTCATGAAAAAGTAGTGTATATTTTTTTATAATTTTTAGATAAGTTTTAAGGGTCGCGACCAAGCCTTTAAATATGAGAGTTTAACAAAAAATAGTACAAATTAGTTTTTTATATATATATATCTTGGATATAAATAAAATATACAGCTTTTTGTTTATATATATTTATGTATGTTTAACAAACACGAATAAAATAACATGCTTAAACATCGTTTAAAATAAACATTAATATTAGGATAACAAAGTACATCTTCCCATTTCAGGGCATTTATGTCTGGATTATTTCACCATTAACAACTCTCATTTTAATTCTTCATTTGCGTTATATAATTTGTTATATTCCTCCATCTATGCTACTCCTTGCTCTGTAATATCGTTAACAACCTTAATTGGGTGAATAATTTCTATACTTGTCTTATAATCTTCTTATTGTTCCCAAATTTATATATTCTTCCATAGAAACTCTGATGACATGTTATCCGGAAAATCTTAGAGGGTTGCAAAATACAATATCTTCTATATTTTTCTTATCAACAAGATCAATATCCATACATAAATGTTTCAGTGGAGACTACATTTCTTCATTGTTTAAGGCGTCCAACATCTTCCGCTTTGTCAGAGTTGAAATTTTCTCCTTAAAAAAATATAATGCAACCAACACCTCTGACAGATATCAGAGGTAGCCAAAAAACTCATGCATGGGGACTTGGGATGCTTGATTTACTTTTTTGTATTTATTTAGATCTTTCAAGAGCTGCAGAGCTTTTTTAGGCGCAAAAAACTCTTAGGCTGCTTGGATACCAGAGTTTTATGTAAGCGTTTACTGTAAAAATGAAAATATCACAAATTCCCTTCTATTCTCTCTTCGTCAGCTTGAAATGGTCTCTGAATAAATGCACCTTAAATGAATAAATGGCTTTTGCCTTCCATATAGCTTGATGAGGTCCAGCAGGTGCTCTGAAAGATATCCTCTTTTCAGGGATACTTCCTAAGAAGATAATAGTAAGGTAGTAATTACTTGTAGTCATCTCGAGGTTGGAACTTTTCAAGTTGCTTCTGGGAAAAAGAAATCATGTCGGTGATAATATTTTTGACTTAACTTAGGATAGAAGCATCAGAAGCTACAGTATTAAACTCAGTATATTCAATAGTGTTTCAAACGTTTTTAAATCTTTTGAACAATAATATCTTTGAACCAGTTAACCTCCCAAGCGCATTAACAGCTATTGCATCTAGTATAATCTCCATGATATGAGAATGACAGACGAACCATATGATTCATTTGTGCATATATTGTTCCAAAAGAATACATACCCTGTCCCACTGCTGAAGTGTCGAAGCTCATACATTTTAATTTCAAAAACTTCTGAAACTGCTGACTCTTCTGTTGCAAAAACACATTTTAGAACAGCGAGAAGTTGAGCAATACTCTTACCTGATACCACAGCTGGAAATCGATATGCGTTTTCATGTCCGGTTGTATCTTTTATCTTTTTTCATCCCAGTGAATAGTGACTTCTGGCGTAAATACATTCTTCAAAGACTTCGTAATCTTCTGTCAACACATTATACATTAACGATGGATAAACGAATTGTTAACATTGTCTTGCAAAGTCGTCAGTACGACATCTTCTTTTCTAGAACTTAATTTTGAATCATAAAAGCTAACAGCCAAATCATTATCAAGAAGTTTCTTCCTACTTAGCTTTTTCTAAGATGATTCCGAGGTTGAGGGAACTTGACCAGCAGAAGCACAATCAACAGATAAATTGATCTCCTCTTCACTCGAAGAAGAGGACAATGGAATTGGGAGTTTGCTTTACGCCAAACACTTTGCTAGCCACTCGGTATGTATAGCCTGAATGCGGGCTGCACACTGGAGTTACTTTTATTACAATTTGATTGGATGGTAATCATCGTTATGTATAAATAAAAGAAAATAGAATATGGGAGTGAAAGAGGGGGGTCTAAATTTCCTAAGATAGCATACAGTTAAAGGGAAATAATAAATATCTGAGAACCACGGTTCTATATGGACACATCTTCAAATACATCCCTTGAAATAATCCCTTGACGACCTTGGACATTGGTGGTTGAGCGTCTTCGGCCCCCAAATCACCGTTGCAACTTTTATAGTACACCATTCCTATTAATTTTTCTCAGAATACGCCACTGAATCATGATGGTGTATTATTAGAACAACTTCATATCAAGTTAATTAGTAACAAACATATTTATTAATGTCAAAAATGTACAATTTATACATATATGTTAATTTAAAAGTTAATAACATTTGTAATATCAAATTTTCAAACCATTATTATATTTAGCCGCAGTGATTTTTTCCTATTTAAAATAAATTCAAGTTTCAATTACCTAGTTATATACGAAATTTTATTTATATAGTTGAATGATTATAATTTGATAAGAAACACATGCTCTGACAAGAAGAATATTCTAAAATATTATATTTTAAAAGCTCACACCACTTTAAAATAGCGTAATATGTAAAATCGAATAATCAAACAAATATTAGATAAATGGGCTTAAAGCTTAGAGGTAAATGTTTTCAATTACATAGATTTATATAAAGTCTCATTTGGAATAGTTGGATGGTAGAAAGATATGAAAGTTGTAAATATATGTATTTGAAATAGTTGAATGATAAAGCTGACAGGTAAAACACCCAAAAGTGTAATGAAGATGTAACAAACATATATATATATATATATATATATATATATATATGAAAACGTGTAAAACAAAACATAGATAATAGTATACATTGAAAGTTTTAACAACTTGAAGTATTGCTAGAACAGATTTACATCTTGTTGAAAATTTAATTGGTACCGTATCAAACTATTAATGTCAAAATTAAATAAGAAACACTTGCGGTGAAAAAGGTAGTATATTAGAGGGAGAAAATTTTTGGGGGGTCTATAATGACAAAATATTATGTGTGATAGTATCTGTTCATTTAATTGTCAATTATTTTGTTAGCAAATTTATTAAATAAACAAATTTATAGTCCCTGTGGCATTACAAAACCCTAATTTGAGAAAGTTATCAAATTTTATAAAATAAATTAATATATGACGGAAATATAAAATCAGTAAATTTATTTTTAATTGCATTAAGGGAATTAATAAACACACTTTTATAGATATTTAAAGCGTTACAAATTATGAATTTATGTAAAAGTTATAAATTATTTCATCTAAATATATAGCAGCCATTATTTTTCACTAGATATTTAACTTAGGAACATATATAAAAGTTATACATTATTTCATCAAAATATAACCGCCGTGATTGTTCCGTAGGACATTTAAAATAAACTCAATATCCTCATAATTGTATTCAATATTACTGATGAATAAACGTAAGTTCTCGCAGAGTGACGTTGAATTAACACACACACACGATAAAAAAATACCCTGTTAATTGTGTAAATTATGATTGTAAATAAATATTCTTAAACTGTTATGTTTATGTTTAAACGTTTATACCTAAACACCCACCCCCTCATAACCTATAAATACAATTACCTTAAACCCATATTAGTTAAAATTATAAACCAATATTTAAGCAGTGAAACTGGTGGAAATGATGATAATATTAATAGTATACGTGTTCCTCCTTTCTTCTCATATCCTACAGCCCAATTAATTCTTTTTTGTCAAAGCTATATTATCTACACATGTGTAATCAATAAAGCTTAAAGTTTACTACTCTGAGCTATTTAATATTTCATTCTGGCAATGTTGACAAACGTATATTGATATCTCCTGTCTTCATTGATTCTCCAAGGATTTCCAAATAACATATTCTAGGAATTTTTTAAATAATAATCACATTTTCTTACTAGCTATTTTATTTACAGACAGCAAATGATTAATAAATTGTATTTAAAACATTTATAGCATACAACAGAAACAACAAAGTTTTTTAAATGACAATTACCAATATTATTTAGGTCTTGTGAGATGTAAAAGTAACTAAACGGAGCTCGTCTGGTATGCTTGATTGACGAGGTTCGTGTTCGAACACTGTCTTATTAAACTAAGGATATTTCCAACTTTCCTCCCATACAAATTCTGGTACACTTATCCCTCATAAATACTTTCATTATTCCTACCCCATAAGCGTATTTAAATTATTGTATGAGTAGTAATAATACCATTAATTAAATATGGATATGTCTGTGCTATCACAAGATATTGAAAAAGTTATAATTACTGATTTTATTCGCTAGATGGCGCAGAATGAAAGTGATTAAGAAATGAATATATGTGAATATAAGTTTGGCTTATCATAATAATTAAAATTAATTTGTGTGTGTGTGTGTGTGTGTGTGTGTGTGAACTTCCTACCTTACCTTAAAGCCAATTTAGTTAATTTATAAACGCTTCCTAAACAGTGAAACTGTTTGCAATAATATACTGGTTTATTCTTTCTACTCATTAATATATAAATGTATATATTTATATTATACAATCAAGCAGGGATTTTTTTTTGCTAACGTTATATTAACCCACATTTGTAAGAAATAAATCGTAACATTTACCAGTCTCATTCCGGCAAAGTTGTCACGTGTATAATGTTAGCGCTTCCCTGTCTTTGAATATCCAGGGATTTCCAAACAGTATGTTCTAGGAATTTTTTAAAATAATAATATTTTCTTAGTATTCTTTTTATTGACAGTCAGCAATTAATTAATTAATTTAAAACATTCATAGCGTGCAACCACAACCCCAACATCAACAACAACATAGAGTTTTTTACAAGCAGAAATATTATTATTATTATTATTATTATTATTATTATTATTATTATTATTATTATTATTTAGGTCTTGTGATCACTACAGGCAATTAAGTTAAGAATTTAGTGTGCAACAAATTGTAATGGCAAGAGAAACATATAATCACTCTTTTACCTGATAAAAACATCAGGAGAGAATATAATCTCTTCTACCATCTAGAAAATGAGTAGGAGTCACCTCCAAAATAGTTCAGGACATGCTGAGAGGCTCTAGAACGCCTATTGACAATGTCTCCAAAGTTTTTACTTGGCATTCTTACTCTTCCCACACCATCAAGCACAATAACGTTCGGTACATTGGTGGCCTCTTACTCTAACACAACGTTATAACTTCTGTTTTTCTCAAGTTCGTTTAAGCACTTGACATGATTGTATTCCTCTTTCTCAATCTGGTCTAATGCACTGCACAATACCTCCTCGTACCAACAGGCATCCTGGTGAGCAGGATTGTAAGCCGTTTGATGACAATGATGTTTGTATTGAATAAGATTGGAGAGCTTTGCGTAGGACCCGCTACATTTAAATGACATAATGGCAACTGGGGATGCAGCAGAATAAATGGTGTAAGTAAATATCCCTGTCCACTTCGCTCAAGCAGCAACGCCCTTTACTAACAAATTGACTTATCTTAGACATGTTCGCCCCTTCTCACAGAGTAAAAATGTTTCAAAATGTCACCATTAGCTCCGATGACGTCAGCAGATTGTGTGAGATGGTAGGCGGACGACTCTTGCGGTGGGTATGCTGGTGACTCTGGGGGTGGGGTCGGTAACTGCAGCGTCGTGAAGGGTTGTGGTGGGTTGTGTGGAAGCCTGGGAAACAAGGCCCCAACGTCTCCTTTGCGGAAATTGTACACACCGCATGTCATATCACACACGTAAGAGTCCTCGATTCTCTCGTAGGGTAGTACTTCAGTCACTCTGATCGTGTGACAGGTAGAGTCACATAACTCAATGTAGCCTCACTCCTCTCTGTCGTGGTTCACTACTTTGTAAATTACATGTCTATCGCTCACAGCTAATCATTGAATATTTTCTGCTTTCATATAGGCACGACCCACAAACGTTAAATCAATATAGCCAGTTCTAAACATGGTGAGCGTACCTGACCGCTAAACACGCTGGATGATTTGCTGAGTCTTTAACCTGTCCAATGTGCAATTAAGTATTACACCTCTTTAACTCTTGCACTGATGACAAACTTGTTCTAACTGCCAGTGAAGATGTGTTGCCTGATGTTGTTGTTAACTTCTCGATGCTGCTGCCCGTCTCTTAAACGCGTTCAAAGTTCACAATTGTAGGTGTACCAGGTTTTACTCCGGCACAGGTAAATATCAGTTTTTCCTTATTAAGATCACATACGCCTTCATTCGTTAGAGTGCCAAAACGACAGGGTAAAAATACGCAAAACTCGCCATCTATATATGCTATTAGGCGTCTCCCTAACTTTTTATTGACCACTTTTAGGTTATTCCCCGAGTACTTTTGATCTACGATTTGATCACGCAATTTTACGGTCCACACGGCATCAACAATATTTACCAGCTGCTTTAACTTGTCCATCGTGATCCACTCTACAGACGCTTATAAATAGTCGACCAAGCGACCACCCTATATATTCATCCCCGATAGACGCCGGATGTGGAAAGGGGGTTCGAGGAAAATCACAGCGGAGCCAGTGATAGCCCATATTTTAATGTTTTAACATGTTTAGCCATCGATTAATGACCTGGGGTACTCGGATGTGAAAAGGAGGTCACAACGCCATACTGAACCAGTTCCAGTCAGTATTTTCCTGTTTGAACATGTTAAGACACTGAGTAATGACCTAGGCCATCCGGATGGGGAAAGGGAGTCAGGGAAAATCACAGAAAGACGTTGCCAAAAGCTCACACTATATGTTTGATATTCGTCGAGAGAGTATGCTTCTCTACACGTCGTGGGAGGAGTTCCTGACGCCATGGACCACACGTTTTCCCACCAATAAATAAAAACTATCCTGACACATGGAGTGCACACCTTGGGGCACACTAGGCCCGAGGACCAATTCCTCTCTTCAGTCTGTGGATTCCGAGGGGCAAACTCTAATCTCTGTCTGTTTAATTATGGTCCAGGGTTAGAACCCCCATGCTGGCACGTCGCGGGAGGAGTGCCCAAGACTGCACGTTCTCCTACCCAAAACCCTGGGGGCACACATTAAAAACTAATGGGCCTGGGGTACACATTAAAATCAAATGAGCTAAACCCATGAGCCACTGTGGTGGCCTCTGTCAGGGGGCATGGTCTCGGAGAAGGGTGGGGCAATTAACCGGATGTGGAAAGAAGGTTAATTGACATCACAATATGCTGCTCAAGGAAAATAACCACGGGGGAGGGGGATGTTGGTTGGTGGGAATAACGGTCAATTAACCGGATGTGGAAAGTAGGTCAATGAACTCTCCAAATGTGGGTCAAAGGTCAATTTTCCGCGGTAGGACATCCACGCTACTTGCGTTAGATACCCAAAAATTCTGGGAACGAGAGCTATCGTAGGAGCCATGAACTATTCAAGATAACGAGAAGAAGAATCACCAAACATTTAATTATTTTCATTTAATCTATCAGTTAAAATTTTTTTAATGTAACACACACATACATATTTATGAAGATTGTTTGTTATTCATGCTATCAACAAATATCGTGATATTTTCCTAAAATATTAGAAATATAAAAAGGTTTGACAAGTTCATCCGCAATATATACCTCCCCAAACAACATCACCTAAAAATTGGTACTTCAAAGGAAATTCTGAAAAAAAATTATAATAAATAATTTAACAAAAAATAGCTGCTCCCGACATTATGTTGTTATTATCAAATGTATGCGAAAAATTTTACAAATAAAAAAAAGAGTGATATCAAAATTCTTCACATTCACATATGTATTAGGTTAATATTATAAAGAAAAATGTAATAACTCACCTGGCACAGCGGTAACAAAAACCAATTACGCACTTATTTACAACTATTTGATATAATTACATTTGCGGTTTTATTTTGATTTTATACATGAAATAGTCTACAAATAAAACGTAATTTTTCAAGAAATCATTTAAAAGTATTTTGTCTCATATAAAGGAAAATTAATAGGTACAATATTTTTAGATTTAATGTAAATACTATAAAAAATTTCAATTTTCAAGTATACACGATACTTTTTATTACAAAATAATATATAATAAACAAATTACAAGTAAAAGAACATATTCTACATGTAAGTATGTAACACAACAAATATTACAATTATTTTTGGCATAGATGTTTTCTAAATACTTGGCGGTCCGTTTTCAGGAAAAGGTATTAAAGTACTCAACAAGAACCTCAGTCTATATTTTATGTTTGGTCTTCACACTTCATTATTATTATTTAAAAATTAGCCATGCAATAAAAGAAGGGATATAATATAAAGTTATATACATTTCTTAGCCATAGTTTATGGAAAGTAAATAATTTCAAATAAAATTATATATATTCCAAGCTTTATGTTATATTTTATATTAAATCAATTAAAATGTATGTGATGAAAAACTTTTAAAGAAAATTATATTCTAGAAATATAATATGTATTTCCTTGAAATCAGGTGTTACAAAGTATTTAATCTAACATTAGAAAAATCCCTCCCAAAATAATTTTAATATTTGTTGTGTTACATAATTTTACATGTAGATAATGCTCATTTACTTGTAATTGGTTTTCTATTTATTTATTTTTGTATCATAATAATATTGTGTATACAAGTTCCTAATTATTTTTAAAAAAAACTTGTTTAGTTTTTAAATTAAATGTAAAAATATTGCATGTATTAAATTTTCCTTGAAATAAGATAGTAGACTTGCCACGATTTATTAATGTAATAAGTTTTATTTGTAAAGTATTTAATGTATAAGATTAAAATAAAACAAGAGTTTTAACTTAGATTTATACACATTTTTTAATAAGTGGGTTATTGTTTTGGTTGTTGTGCTAGTTTAATTATTAAATTTTCTTTGATTTTTGTATTTCTTTGCCAGAGGTTCCTATGAAGAACTAATCTTTAATTAGTGTTGTTTGGGGCAGTATACTCGTATATTGCGAGGATACTTGTCGATTCCTTCTATAATTATAATGATTTCAGGGAGATCATGACTACATGTCATTATTATTACAGTATTATTATTATCATCATCATCATCATCATAACTTTGTGTTTAAGAAGGTTCTAGAGGCTTCCATTCCTTTTTATAGCTGACTTTTATATCAATAATTGAGAGCAACCCATCATGGTGGTTTCTGCACATAAATGTAGGCACGCTTACTCTTAATTTTCCCTTATTCGTCCTTTTCTTACTAGCGTAGATATTCGTGGCGCAAGAATAATATTAAAACAATAGTAGTTAGATGTTTGAATTTACAATGTTATTTCAAAGTTTTATGCTGTACTAATATGTAATTACCTTCCATAGATCTAACAGTATATGATTGTCAGTTCCACACCACACAGCAAGGTCAGGAAGTGGCGTCATTAAACCTACCCACTACCTGACTCTGAATGGAAATGTGAACAAAGAAATTAGGTTAATATTTTTAATTGGCCAATAAAATATGGTTCTAAAGTTATTAAAAGTGAATTAACTATTAATCACTAAAAAAAAATATCAACTAGGTTTGAAGTTCGCAAAAAAAAGGTGAAATGAAACCTGTTATGAATCCCGTGTTAAGACTGTCAGGCTATACAAATAAATGGTACGGAACTCAAAACTCGTAATATATGTGAAACGAAATAATATACCCTAGCAAACCCGAGAAAAAACTGCGTTATACTTACGGTCAACATTTTTTGATTCCCAGATTTAAATTTTATCATTTTCTTTTTAGAATTAAAATTTTCACTAAAATATTTGGACCAAAATCAAAATATCGATATTGGGTTCACAAGGGTCAATTGTTCGTATTAAAATTTTGACTTCCGGTTGAAAAAAATTCATTTTATTAGGCGTTGCACAATGCACATCTTATGGTTATCGAATTGCCATTTATAAATTTAGACCATTAAAAAAGTGAAATATTTACTGTTAAGTCTAAAATGATAGAGATAAATAATTGATGTACAAACATTTTCCCTAGGAAGTTAAAGAAAAAAAACATACACTCTTTGAAAGACTTACTTGTATACTTACTCTATGGAATTAGAGAATTATTGCGTTAAGGCTTAAGTAGTATCTCTTCAAAAGTAAATCTCACAAAATCGTATTAATATATTTGCCAATATCTCAGAAACTATAGGCTTTATAATGATACATTTAGATTACAAGCGTATTTATTTTTAAAAGTAAGACACTTTTTCAATAGTAAGTTATTTAATATCTTAAATAGTTGCAGAGGTAAGTAAATTTCCGTTTCTGTAAAGTACCCTAAAAGTCATTTTCAAAGGAAAATGAAAATAGCCAACTTGTTTATAATCGTATTAATAAACGCCCAGATACAAATTTAAATCAAAATCGTTTGAGCCGATTTTGAGAAAATGATTTTTTTTTGTTTTCACCCTTTACTAAACTAATCTTAATTTTAGGGTTAGATAGACACAGACAGATGGCATTGCAAAAACCACTTTTTTTGCGTTCGGGAGGCTATGAAACGTCTACATCTATCAACATCTCGGCTTAAATTTTGTTTAAAGTAGCAAAACTTAACCTTGGGTTTCCGAAAAGTAAAATTATATATAGGCCTATTTGCGTCTTGCTTGAAAATTATTGGTTTGATAAAAATGTGTTTAAAATAAAATATTTGTATTATAAATAGAACTACTTTTTGTAATGATAAGTAATTTCATACCTCAAATAGTTTTGGAGATGTGATAAATAATTAGAATTCACGCATCAGACCGGAATCCTTAGTCATTTTTCAGAAAAAAATCATAGTGGTCATTTTGTTTATAATATAGCTTGATAGGAAAAAGGAAATTTAATCAAAATCGTTAGAGCCGAGTTTGGGAAAATTTATTTTTTCTCTTTTTGCTCTCTAGTAAAGTACCCTTAGTTTTAGGTTTGGATCTCCAATTCCAAAAATCCCCAGGAGCAATTCTATGAAAACATTAGATATCAAGTTTTAGCCCGACCGGTAAAATAGTTTAGACTGTACTCCGAGGTACAGAGATGGACAGACAAACAGATGTAAATTCAAAAACGACTTTTTCTGATTCAAGGGGTCATGAAACTTCGAAATTCATCAACATCTTGAATTCGTTTTTTTTTTGTGATCACAATACTTTCTCTACCTGTAAGATAGCGATAAAGTAAGAATCGTTGGGGACAGTATTTTTCATTCTTCGAATGTACTTCTTTGTTCTGCGAGTCGTGACAGAGCTTTCAATTAACAGCCCCCTCCGAATGA
Organism: Timema monikensis; assembly: GCA_902151445.1. Lineage (NCBI taxonomy): Eukaryota > Metazoa > Arthropoda > Insecta > Phasmatodea > Timematidae > Timema > Timema monikensis. Next base: position 174,177 of record CABFVZ010001074.1, on the reverse strand, counting down.
AAGGAGAGGTCCCTAGTGAAGGGGGTGATATGCCGCAGATAATGATGCTGGCTGCAGACTCACCCCTCCTCGACCAGGCGGCGCGGAGCAAGGGGGAGAGTGAGTGACAAGTGGAGGACGCAATAAGAGGGGGAAACAAAATAAGAACATTTCCACTGGAGTTTGAGGTGTGTGTGTGTGTGTGTGTGATAGAGAGAGTTGGAGAGAGAGGGAGAGGGAGACTATCTTTTCTTTTTTCAAACCTTATTGGACGAGGTGACTTTTTTAATCTGTCGTGAAAAACCCTTTTTTAATGTAACTTGAGAATTTTTAAAATAAACATTATATTTCATCATAGAAAACCTAATTAGATCTTTTTTGTACTTTCTCATATCAAGAGAAAGTATTATAATAGCGAAAATAATTGATATCAACATTTTTTGTATCAATCTACGTATTATGAGCACCCGAACTAAAAATGGGATTTTACAATTCTCTCTATCTCCAAGTCTGTCTGGCTGTCTGTTTGACCCTGGCCACGGGCCCAAAACATTTAGATATTTTTATTCAAACTTTATATTTAGATCAAGACTATTTTTGGGGGGACTTTAGTCCTCAAATTAAGGGTAGTCAAGTGATGAGGGATTTTATTTTAATCCAAATTATTCAAAAATGACTTTAAACAATTTTTTTTTAAATGCATATTTAGAATTTGTTTGGCATGAAAAATAACATTGAATAATTATTTTTGCGATAGAAGCTCGTTTATGGGTAGTTCACTGATGACTGATTTTTCAAAAACTTTGAAATTTTTAAAAGTGACTTAGACCATTTGGTTCCAAATGGGTATCTTGGGAGTTTTTAACATATCAAGTAGCACTGCTTACTGGTTTTGAGGTGGAAGCTAATTTATGGGTATCCCTCCTCTAAAAAATAGTATACCTATAATTTTGTCATAGGCTCACAACAAACATTTTTAATTTATTTGAGAACTAGCAGTGATCCTCCTTATTTACCTCGAGATAAAGAAATTCGTAATTTTATTTACCATATTCTATAATAACATGACAAAATGTGTATGTAGGAGAGGAGTAAGGGGAGTATAGGCTTAGAATAATAAATATATAATTCCAAAGAACGTCCAAGACTATTTTATTTTAAGTTGTGTGGTCTGACAACGATGGTTACTTTCTCACTGACAGAGGTGGCTCTCTCAAGGTGTAAAATTTAAAACTTTATAACTCCCCATAGTATTCTATTTTATTGAAATTATTTAACTTCTTATTAATATTGACGCTCCTTTCCACATATTATTAGAATATTTCCTAAAATGAGAGGGGTAACTTAGATTGGTTTCGTTTTGGATTTTCCCTCAGTTCAAAAATAAATAGTAAAACACAATTAAATAAAATTTTCCGAAGTATGTTTTCACTAAACTACCCCTAGGTAAGTTGTATTCATGAAAACAAACGCATTATCTGTTTAATCCCAATAAAAACTCTTAAGGTAAAAATCTTTAACTAAATTGTTCAAATGTTTTAAACGAATTTTAAATCTTCAAAAATAAGTAATTTGTAAACTCCCTAAAACTATTAGTTATATGTAAAGTAAAATTGTATTCTTGTTTATCATGAAAACATATTTTCAGATACCCATTTTGAACACAATCTTCAAGAACAATTAAGAATTTTTTTAAATTTTATACGATTTGTTGTAAATAAGCTAACCTTAAAATAATTCATTTTAGAAATATAAAGATATACTATTATTGATAATTGAAAAATATTCCCTCGATACCAATTTTGAACAAATGTATTAAAGCTTTTTTTATTAAAATTTTACAAAAATCAGTCATCAATAAACTACCATAAAATTAATTTGTTTTGAAAAAAAAATTCACTCTGTAAAAAACCTTAAACAATACCCATTTTGAACTGAATTTCCATGTCAACTTTTTAAAGTATTATCTTTAAAATAATTCTCTCTCCCTTCAAACCCCCATCTCCCACTCCCCATCTCCCACACAAAATGAACAGCTTTATTGGTCATGTGAAACAATCCTAAGCTATACATTAAAAAAAAATCGTTGAAGACCTTTTTAAGAATATTTCAAATTGTTTTAAAACACTCAGCAGTAACCTACTCTTTAACCAATTTTTAACCGAAAAACCAAGTATAGAATGCTATTTTGGAGTTTAAGTACTACCTAGATATACACTGTAAATGAAATCGTTCGAACCATTATCGAAATTTTTGAGATCCAGAAAAATTCTTCATAGCAAACCACCCTTAATTTTTGAGGGCTTTGGTTAAAATCAAAAAAATCTATCCAAACCCCATAAAATGCAAATATCAAGTTTGGACCAAATATATCAAAAGGTTTTGGAAGGTGACCAGGTATAAACAGATACACATGGATAAAAATAAATAAACCAGAAATGCCCTTTTTTAGTCTTGACAATGTGGGGAATGCCAGGCCTCCACCGTGGTTCGGATTCCACGTTAAACTGTAGGTCCTTCACTTCATCTCACAATCACCCTACCATTACACATTAGCGTAAGTGCGTACAACCCGAACGGGTAGTAAGACGCGGTGCTAATAATAATAATAATAATAATAATAATAATAATAATAATAATAATAATAATAATAATAATAATAATAATTTAGTCTTGACACACATAAAATGCAAAAATTCATCAAAACTTTGAAATTGATAGTTTTCAATATTACAATAATTTCTCATGATTTAATAAACGTTAAAATACAGTTTTTCAAAAATAAGTCAACAGTAAACTATAATTAGATTAGCATTTATATGAAAAACAGGAAGATAGAGTTATTTGTGTTCTAAAAATCTTAACGGATAGATTTTGAACCAAACCATTAGAGCTATTTTTAAAATATTTCAAATTTTTGAAAAATATTAATTTGTAAACTATCCTTAAAAGAAATTTTATTAAAAAAAATACAAAGTGCAAACACTCCTATGATAATACATTTGGAACTGAATCATTTAAGTAATTTTTTTAATTTTTCTATTAATCTGTTCTCTAGAGTCCTTTTTATTCAGGCCTAGAGTCGTAACACATCAATTAAAATTAAAAATCGTTGAAAATGAGGCAAATGTCATATATTCATATTTATTACTTTCTCATTGATAGAAAAATGTTTGTAATTGTGAGAAATCTTTACGTTTTATGTGAGCCCGAATCCATAAAAGTGGATTTTATAATTCTGTCTGTTCCCGTGTCTGTCTGTCTCACTGTCTCTCTGCTCCTGACCACGTATCCATGACGGTTCGATGGATTATCTTCAAACTTATTATTTTGATTTTCTAGGGTTATACATTGGGATATTTTTTTACCTTAGCCCTCAAATTAAGGGTAGTTTAGTCATGAATGATTTTTTGAATTCCAAATTTTTCGAAAATGGCTTTAACGATTTTGATTAAGATGCATATTTAATATTTGTTTGACATGAACAATAGATAGCATTGTATCATTAGTTTTGGGGTAAAAGTATGTTGTAGGTTAGTTTACTGATAGGAAGTTTTTAGATATTCAAAATATTTCAAAAATGTATCCAACAATTTTGTTTAAAATATAAATTTAGGGATTATGTGGTAAAACAAATAACACCGTATACTTGTTTTTGGGGTAGAAAGTAATTTATCGGTAGTTTACCGATGACAGAGTTTTCAAACAATTAGAATATTTTCAACATTACATTATAAATTTGATTCTAAATGGGCGACTTGGTCGTGTTTGTCGTGAAAAAGAACACTGTATTAGTGAAGTAGATGCAAATGTATAGCTGGATTGTGACAAGCTAGATTAAAGCACCAGATTTGAACTTTATAGTCTACCCACACTGTACAATGATTTCAGAGGTCGGTACCCGATCACAGCACCCACCATCTTGAGATAGGGTGCCATCTCGAATTCATTACAGTTTTTTCTTGTGTATTATTTGTGAAAGTAGGTGGTAGGATTGTACGCTGTACATCCACCATGTTTGGGACTAACACATGGTGTTCTAATCATTCTTGAGTCCTCTTATTAGGAGCTGTGTTTGAAGTAAAGGTTTCACATGGGACTGTAGTCACATCACTAATTCGCTGTCGCGTATTAGACGCAATGGTAGCGCTTCTAACGCGCGACTGTTGGCACAAACTCTTTACCCAATACCCACAATATAGTCTCTTATTGAAAGTTAAAGTAGATATTTATGTTATCACGATTTTTGCTGTTGAATCTTTTGAGAATATAATTGCTGGGGGGAAAACGTCAAGACATTTTCTACTAAGACTATTATAATGAACTAATATGATGTATGTTAATTTATATTTAATGCATACAATTATTAAGAACATAAAATAAAACATTATTCAATTTTTATCTTGCCTTAGTGTCAAAGACAGGCTTTCAACTGGTGGAATGAATGGCCAGTCTAAAGATGGTGTGTTTTTTCAAAATGCATTACTGATTCCAGCTAGACGCTCTTGAAACGAGTTCTAGACTTGTGAAAAAATAAACTGTCATAATGTTTTGTAAATTATCAAATAATATATTAAACATCTCCTGATTTGGTCTTTATAAAAACGGTTATTGATCCCAGAATAATATTTTCTTTGAATACGTATATTCTTCCTCAGTATGAACAGTATCACTAAAAGTAGATCTTTTCCACGTCCATGTTCACTTAAGACCGAATTCTAAAAATAGCTAATGTATACATGATTTCAATCGTGCGTTTGGACATGTGGATAGGGCTTCAAACGTGCGTTATCAGCACCATCTACGTTTGTTAGTCGAAGATAGTTAGGCATTTTCAAAATGTAGCTTCACCACCATCATTTGTAAGTAGCGCTGTTTAAACGCTACTCACATGCCACCTAGCACCAAGTGGCTCCGTCTGGAATGTCCCTAAAGGCTACATGAGCTATAGTACCTACTCAAGTAGGCCTACAAACTTGAACTACTTAGTAGGGGCTATTTTACTTGTTAGTGTAGTTTATATAAAACATTGGTGCATTTATACATTTATCTTAGTGGCAAGGAGAGGGTAGTGTAATGTATCGAATATATCCGTCAGGGATTCGTGCCCTGACCTCCATGCCCCCAGCAAACTATACAATACAATCTTGAGGTCTAGTCCACGTGCTCACTGATTAGGGCATGGATTTGGGGGGTTACTTTATTTAAAATGTAACATACCTAAACATGAGGCTAAATAATCACACGATTACAAACTAACTTAACCTGGGACAACAACTTCTAATAATTCACCACAGACAGACCATAGTCCCTAACTCCAGGAGAATCCAGGTAAAATCTTTATCCGATGTCCTTGTCACGGTCAATCTCAGTTTTATTTCTTCACTTTGTTCTCCCAGATAGTAAAAGGCATATGAGCTCCAACCAATTATCGCCAGCGAGTGGTCTGTAAGAGAGAATGTGTGAGCATCAACCCGACTAGATCCTGACCAGTCAACCGTGCTAGCGTCGCAACAGTTGACCATTGTACGACCGAGGGTTGACAAAGACGTTAGTTGACCTGGCCGCCTCTTCTTTCTCAAAGAAAGGTCACTCATGTGAGCAAAACGTGGCCACTGGGGAATTAATGGCCACGGTGTTTTTATACGAATGTGTTTTTTTTTATTTAATATTTTCTTTGTCACTATATTTCTTTATCCGGTCTGTATGGAAAAGGATTCTGCTTTGGCGACGACATAGCCTTTTCATCTTTTCCTTTGTATTTTTTATCCTCACTATTAAGTCTGCAAGCGTGTAAAATAAAATCCCTTTTGGTATTACTTGATCATAATTAATTTTTTAACTCTACAACTAATAGTGCTAGTGAAAATAATGTGATGATCAATCAAATAAATATGTTAATCATTAAAATAAATGGTTCGGTGTACCACCAGCAAAATTTCTCTCACTTTAATTTTAAAGTAGACATTTACTAAAAACTCGTAAGATTTGTTAGACTTAATAATAGGTCTTACACATTGTTGTAGAAACTCTACACCAAGGATCTTAAATGAAATAATATATATACACTCTGACTTACTTTATGGCATTAGGAACTAGGAGCACTTTTGAAGATAAATTGAGCTAAGAGAAACATATTTTTCCACTAAAGAGCGTAAGAGTCAAAAATTCATTTTCAAAGAACTGAATTAAAAGTATATATATTTTCTTATAGCTTAGAAATAGTTTGTTTTATAAAAATATATTTCTAATAAAAGCTTTTGATCTTTAATAGTAATACAACTTTACAATGATAAGGTATTAAGTATCTCAAATAGTTGGTTTTCTCTATGCCGTCTGTACCTCAGTCACATAGAAGGAAAGAACAGAGCCACAGACGCTAGGTTAAACGGGTTGCATTCCATTTCAAGGTTTTACTCTTCCAACGTTGGGATCGCTAGGTGCGATCACCAGTGACTACAGGGCAATCAAGTAAGCATTTTTAAACGACTCACTTTAAACTCAAATGTACTAGAAGGCAGATATAAAATATGAGCTCCTCGAGTTAACCTGACGGCTGGCGGTCACCAAGCAAGCTTCAGGTAGCACCTTCCCCCGTCTCTACACCCCCTTGCCCCGCAACCCTAAGTGATATAATCCTGTCACACAAATAAGTTTACTCTGACTGTAAATTACAAAGAAAACTTTAAACAAAATGACAATTTTTTTTATTAAGGGACTGGATGTCAATTGCAATTATTTGTTAAGGAACACTGAGGAGAATTGCAGACGTTTAGAAATACCAATTTATTGAAGAAGTGGTTAGATATTTTTTAATATTGTTTTCACCAAAATTAGGGGGAAAGCTCTGACTAGTTAAATAGTTTAAATTTTAATTATAAAGTGTGTTTTAAATGTGTGATATCTTATATAGAACCGTAAAAAACAACCCCACAAATTCAGACTCTAACAAAACATGACTATTTGATAGAGGAAGTTTAGATACCAAACTGCGTGGCCACTAATGCAGGTATATAATATCTATTTGATGTTATGTAATTTAAATCATTCATGTATACTTAGATTAATTTAAAAACTGTTATTTTCCCGGTTTAAATTAAAATTCCACGCTCAAGTAATTAAAGTTAAAACAAAAATTTAGGATAGTTTTAAATAGTTATAAAGGTTTCTGTTATTTAAAATTACGTAGTAAACACTAAAGTTAGATTATTATATTTTGTTTGAGCACATGGATGCAGGCCGTATAGTAAATATTGAATAAAAACTGCCCGGTCAGCTATGTTTCACGGGTCGTATGTTTGTGAATCCTGTCTTATCATTCGACCTGGAAAAGGGGTTCTGTCTGTTGATAAAAGTTAAATCAGTTCGAAAGTTTAGTTAATTATATATTATAGATAAAATTATGTATGGTTTATTGAAGCAATTATTCAACATATTATATACCCTACACTCCAATTATCTTAAAAGTTAGCAAGATTTCTTTTATGAATTACTAGCAATCCTGCACGGCGTTGCCCGTGACCCACTGTGGTATAAGAATTATATAAGCATCCCCTCTCCGCCCTCCCCCCATGGTGCCCGTATCTCTGAAACGTAATTCTAAAACAGAAAATATTTTCTTTAAAAATTGGTTTAAAATAGCCTAATTAAAAAACTAACTGAAAATTTAAAAATCCTGCTTCGAGGTGCATTCGGAATCCCTTCCTTCCGTCCACCTATATTAAAAATGTCAGATCTCTGCGTGCCGTAGATTTGGCCGGGCATCGCACACAAACAAACACTTCCTTTTATTATTATAGACTATTCATAAAATACATAATTAGTTGTAGTAAGGAACAATATATATCCTATTAGATAAAAATAGATATTATTATTATTATTATTATTATTATTATTATTATTATTATTATTAGCACCGCGTCTTACTACCCGTTCGGGTTATACGCACTTACGCTAATGTGTAATGGTAGGGTTATTGTGAGATGAAATGAAGGACCTACAGTTTAACGTGGAATCCGAACCACGGTGGAGGCCTGGCATTCCTCACATTCACAATATGACTTGTCAGAGGTGAAGGAAGGGTTTGGTAATCAGATAAATCTGTGCCGAGACCGAGGATTGAACCCCGGCCGCCAGCACAGAAGTCTGACACCTTACCCCTAGACCGCCAGGCCACCAATAGATATCAAATTGAAGGATATGAATAAGATAGAAATTGGTTATTAATATAAAATTATATTGACAATATCAATTAAGTATAATATTCATAAAGAGTCAATGGACTGAGTGGGAAAGTTGTTGTTAAAACAAGAAACAAAAACCAATTAGAATCAATAATTGTGAGTGAAAATAGATATGTATTGAAAAAAGTTTAATTAGGTTAAAAAGTAATAATTGAACCTTTACAAAGACATTAAAAATGTGAGTCAAAAAGCACATATATAACAAAATAATAAAACATATTAAAATACATGTATTATAGATATTAGTTAAAATAAAATAAGGTGTATAATATTGATGACAAGATAATTATGATTAGAAAAGAATTAA
>CABFVZ010001074.1:36384-151866 GCA_902151445.1 Timema monikensis | reverse complement strand
CCCCCTTCCTCAACTTTCAGCCTGTCAAGCTCTATCGCCCCTTCTCCTCTAGTTTCCTCCCTCAACTGCTTTGTTTTAAATCCAAGCTCCCCGTGTCGAACAGAATGGAGACAGCAAGTTGCCTACATAACAAAACATTGGAGAAATATATTAGAAGGAAAGCGATGTATCGTACCACGTGTGTGAAATAGAAAGAGTATATTTATTGAATTGTTATTAATATTTTAGACTGTAGCGATTTAAAGGCATTGTCTTCTTCCAGAGGCATACACTCACACTGTACCATTTAGTATGGGAATGCCTAGTCCAATGCTTCTAAGCGACTCAAAATTTTTCAAATAACTTAGAATAATACGTAGTAATTATAACCATAGATGACTGCATTATATTTTTTAGGAAGATATATCTATATCCTTGATTATCGAACTGCGACAAATTTCCTAAACTATTGTTGAAAAGAAACTAGTCTTACATTTTCACATTTTTTTATAATTTATTAATTCTATATATAATATTGTTGTTGTTAAGAAAACTTTCTTCATATGTTTAAAATTCACTGCAATGGTCTAAGGCATCACACTCACGATAAACTAAATTACAGATGATAGAGAGATTGGAGTTCGATTCCCAGTCGTATGTAATGAGTTTTTTTTTCCTAAATGATTTTACAGTTACCTTCCACACAAACTTTGGTACATTTCCTCTAAACTAAACATTACTCATCCCTAACACAATAGTGCAACAAGTACAGTACATATACTTACAATCTGAAGCAGTCGTGAGACTTGCTATGAAAACTTCATTTCGGTATAAGCCATATTTTGAAACCAACTCCTATTCAATATTTCGGAACAGGTGAACGTTTGTATTGAGTTTCAACACTCCATAAAGTGGTCTCTTGAAATATCAATTTACTCCAGCACTCATAGATCCTCGATAAGAAACGATACCCGACCTATGTCCTCTGTTAACGCCACAGTCGAACTTCTTAAGACTTCAATTCATTCGAAATGATTCGGGGTAGAATGGGAACAAATGAGCAAAATAAGTAAACTTCAATATAAATAGATTTATTTGTACCAAGTCTTAGTAGCTATCAGAGTAAGGTGAGCTTTCAATTACAGTAATGGGCTAAGGACGAGGAGGTTATAATCTAGAGTGAATGTATGTGTACCTTCAATCGTGGGGAGGAGTAAACGATTTAATTAAATAAACCCTTACTACACCCAGCCGGGATTTGAACCACGACATCCCCATCAACGTCAAAACAGACTAGATGAGTTTGACGTCTAGTCCATTTGTCAGCCAATACGTGCTAAACAAAACTTACCACAAATGATATCCTTATCGAAATGTAATGTACCAAACGTGAAGTTAGTTGAAATCGTTCAAAATGAAGTTGTTAAATGGTCTCCCCTCCTCGTATTGCGAAGTGCCGCGATTAAAGTATGACCCTAATGAAACAGTTTCACCGGAGAGGAATGTGCGCCAAAGGTTAATTAACTTCAATGATATTGTGCTTGTGATTACAACCACCCCATCCTGTTGGAAATAGGCAAATACTCTCTCAGTTCTGTTTAGCGGCCGGTATCGTCAACCCACAAATGCAGGGCGTGAAGTTTACCCTCATTTCCGCGAGTTGTAGCTTATATACAGTCGCCCCATGGCTTCTTTGGTGCTGACTGACAGCTCAAAGCTGACTTCTGACAGTCAACATTTAGGTATATACTTAAATTTTAACTATCAGAAGTGACAGCTTCTAAACACATGTATTTTGCAGATCATTTGGTTTGGCGTAGGGATATATTATTTGGTATGGTAACTTTTTAAAGCCGTCAGCTGTCAGCTGTGAGCTGTGAGCTGTCAGTCAGTACCAAAGAAGCCATGTGGCTACTGTAGTTATATGTTCATTACTGGTGGCATAACTAGGCTTAAAACGGGCGTAAGTGTTGCTTATCATTACTACCACACAGTAACACGGTACAGCACATCTGCTGTTTATGACAACGATGTAAAGTTCCTTTATTTATCATTATCTTAAAATGATTTGATTTATTCAACATATAGAAACGCCCATTTGTTTTTATAGACTGGTGCCAGAAGAGCTTGCGAGTAATAATAGAGTCGTATTGTAGAGAGAGGATCTTGGGGGTTTATTTAACCACACCCGAACGGGAATAAGTATTAATCATACCTCCAAACCCCAACAGAAATTAGTATAAATATTAGTCTCACATGCTTAACTGGTCACATTGTCATTGAATGGATTGTCCATTACGGGAAAATTTGGGTTCGAATATTGGTCATGTGAACTGAGAGTGTTTTTTTCCTAAGTATTCTACCATTCTCTATCCACGCAAATGTATCATTATAAATTTCCTCTCTATTCAACCTTCCTCGCCACTTCCCCATTAGTGTAATAGGGAGGCATTTAAGGCGATTGGCCCTTTTCATTTGGCGTGAAGATGCAGAGCCATGGGAACAAACGGTTATCTTCAAGATTTTTTATTGTTTTGCTATTTTCTTTTCGGATACGGTTTGTTCAAGAATATAAGCATGTTGATTAAGTCATACTTGTTATATACACACCTCTTCTATAATTTTAACACTGATTAAATATCTATAAAATTTTCATTTTTTCAATAGAAAACTGCAGGATTCCTAACAAAAAATAAGAAAATGTAACCATTAATAAACATTGATACATTATCATAGAAGGTGTGTTGAAAATATTAACATAAAAATTTCACTCATTCTCAAGGAAACTGATATTTTCAAACGTACGCTTTTTGTGCGGTAGCTAGCGCCATCTACGGTTTCTGTGCTACATCTGTTCTTGTTGGTGCGGAAGGATACTTTGGTCGGTTGTGAAGCCACGCCATGCCTTTAACCCTCCCACCCACCATACCACAAAATAGATTTTAGACTTACACTCGACAGGGCCAAGGGCCTTAGTGCTAAGACAAGTTGCAGACGTTCACTATTTATTTAGCACCACCTCTTACTACCCGTCCGGGTTATAAGCTCAGACGTTTACAAATATCACTTTATTTTAAAGGGTGTGTTACTATTTTTAAATATATCTCATGCAAAAATTAACTAAGAAGATTTCAATATTTCTCTATAGAATCGGAACTACATTTTAAGTAAATTGTTTCAAAAAATTTTATGTAGCTCGCTAATTTTAGACGGCGTGTCACGTGTCTTGTCTAATCTCAAAAATTAGTAATAGATATAAACAGTATATTATATAGCTTTTATTTAAAAAAAAACACAAATTAATTAATACGCTCATAACTGAAAATCAATGATATTTTGAGTAGTTTTGAAGCATCAGAACTGCCCTTCCTATGATAAATAGGCCACTGCAGTTAAAGGATATCCCCCTTCAACTTGACGGCACCGTTAGAATTTTAAAAAGAATTCTACAGTGTACCACATAGAATATTCCTCTCTTTTATCTTAGATATTTTTTTCTTTAAAAACTCGTAAGATTTGTGAAACGAAATTATAGGTATAATTATATTGTTGTATAAACATTACACCAAAGATCATGAATAAAATAATACATACTGTTTCTTACCTAATATATGACATTAGGAACTAGGAACACTGTTAAAGATAAACTGAGCAAAGAGAAACATCTTTGTCTACCAAAGAGCATAATAATCTAATTCATTTTCAAACCTGAATTCAAAAGTATATATAAATATATATATTTGCTTATAGCTAAGAAACTATTGGTTTAAAAATATATATATTTAAAAGTAAAAGATGTAGATCTTTAATAGTATCACAACTTTACAATGATAAGATATTTCGTATCACAAATAGTTTCAGAGAAATTATGCAAATTGGAAAATGTCCCTTTTATAGAGTACCCTCAAAGTCATTTTCATGAGAAAATGAGAACCACCATCTTATTTATTATGATAAACAATGCCTAGATATAAAAATTAATCAAAATTGTTGAAGCAAATATCGAGAAAATCTACTATTTCCTTTTTTAACCTTCAGTAAACTAACCTTAAATTTAGGGTTAATATCTAATTTCAAAAATTCTCGGGGGAGGGGTTGACCCCAAATACCAAGTTTTAGCCGAAGTATAATAGTTTTGGCTCTATACCGAGGTACAGACGAACAGACTGCATTGCGAAAAACACTTTTTTGGTTTCAGAGACATTTATCAAAATCAAGAGTTCAATTTTTTTACGATCACAATACTTTCTCTCCTAGTTGTCGAGAGAAAGTAAAATAAAAAGTTATTGTTATCTCCTGTTGGGGAAATTACTCTCGAGTCCCCTGCTGTCCACCCCTTACCTTTCTCCTCCATTTAAACCATACAACCCGCCTCGGTGGCGTAGTTGGCTAACGCTCTAGTCGTGTTGAGCTCGACTGCTGAGGACGGGGAGATCGAGGTTCGAATCTCGGTTGGGTGAACTGGGAGTGGTTTTTCCTATGCGGGTTCACTTCCTCTAATTCAACCTTCCTAAATCCATTAACGTAATTAGTACTTTAAGCGTGTAGCCCGAACGGTTAGTAAGACGCGGTGCTAAGTATCAAAAAACCATACAAAAATAAAATCGTTACGTCTATTAAAATATATGTATTTGTAAAAGAAAAAAATACTTGTCCAAATTTTCTTTATGATAAAACCTTGTTCACAAATCTTAAGAAAAACATGTCGGTAGCTATTCTCCAAAATTGAAATATTAGTGTTTAAAAAAATGTCGCTATTAGTTAATAAAAATGAAGAGCAGCCAATATTAGCACAACATTGTAGCAGTTATTTAACGAGTCCCATACCGGACCACAGTTGGAACGAGCCTAACATGATAGCTAGCCTAGTAGCACCTTCCTTACATTAGAGAGTTGTGATGTTAAAATAACATCGGCTGTCAGCTTGGCTTAGCAAATCTCCTCTTCGGTCTACATCTCTCTCTCCCTATCTCTCTCTCGCTCTCTCAGCTTCCGCCCACCGGAGCCTTCATCTCCAATCCGTCGCTTCCTGTTTCCACTGTGGGAACTCAGTCGGAGCAACAAGCGCCTAGCTCGAATAGAAGAGAACTCATTTCGATCGTTTTTGAGGAGAGTTTGTAGCATTGCGCTAAATTAAATCTGAGCTTTGTTTATTTTTACAATAATATAAAGTTTACTCTGTTAGAACCAAAGTTTTGTATCACTTCATGAACTAATGTTCTGGTGAACAATTTAATGTGATTCTATAGTTGTTGATTTTAAGCACTGCGGCTTACTACCTGTTCGGCTTACACACTTATTTATGTAATAATTACGATAATGGTTTTAGAGGTAATTTATTATATACTTTTTGGAAGTGTACCCGCATTTGCGGGGGGAAGAGTAAAAAAGCAATTTTGGGAAAACCACCCATATTACACCCAATCGAAATTTGAACCTCGATTTCCCCGTAATTAGCAGTCTAATCTACTGCGAGAGTAGCGCCTTAGACCCCGCGACCACCGAAGCGGGTTGGTTCTCTAGTCATGAGTAGAAATGACTAATACGCATTTAACAGTCGATAATTACAATAAGCTTTCTGAGCCACAACAGACTGAACCTCTAGTTAGTCTAGTCAGACTAAGTGGGGACGGGGAGATATAAGTTCGAATCCCAGCAGGGTTTACTGATAGTGTTTCTCCTAAACGGTTTCCCACTCGTCCCTTCTCTCTCTCTCTTTTTACGGGAATGTGGGTGTGATTATTTTTAATTCTACCTTTTTAATCCTGTACCCGATATATCAAACGTTCAGCTAATCGCGCTTCTCTTATTTTGGCTCATTGAATATGTAACATATTTTATTTAAGAAACATATTTGCATTATTAGAACAAAACGTTAAGTCTTAACGACAAGTTGTATAAAGCTATCTCATTAACAAAAATTATAGTACCTAAGTTTTAGTTACCTATGTATTCTTTATTTATATGACTTATTTTATGTTTACAAAATTATAATCGTTGGAAATGAGCTCCAGAGAACTACATCGTATTTAAAACAAGTGTTCAGTCGTAAATTTAAATAAACGTGATTCCTAACCACCGTTAAGAATTATTTAGGTAGGAGTATATTATATCCTTTTTCCTCTTTTTCTCTCATCATCCACGGCTTTGGCGATCTTTCAAATTTCAGATCTCCCTCCCAATCCTCTCCCCTTTCACCCCGCAGGCAAGCAGCAGGCAGCAAGCGGGGAGGCCTATTCTTCCCCCATTCCATTCTTTTCATTTCAAATTGCCTCTCCCCTTCCCAACCACCGTTCTTTACAGAATTTCACTTCCCTCCCGCTCTTCTTTCGTTCTCTGACTCTCATATTTATTTCGGAGAAATTGTGTGCAGAGCTTGAGAATCAGAAACCTCTCTCATTCCCCCTATCTCCCCCCTCCTTCAACCACGGGATGTTTAGATACTCAGTTTCTAGAGCAACACAGCCTTGTGGCTGTGATTTATGGACTGCGCTGTACTTACACCAGAGTTAACAATGGCTAGAAAGTGGGAGGCGTGACTAATTTGTGTTTAGTTTTCGATACTTAAAAGTGAAGAAATAAAGGTTAGCCTACGTATTTATCTTGTGCATCAGGGTCAAGAATCAGAGGAGATGTGAGGAGTTACCTCATAAGTGGAGTGTTTTTTTTACTTTATAATCCAGAGAAAGTATTGTAATCAGGAACATTTCGACGTCTAGATAGACATATGTAACCCTAAGCTCAAAAAGTGGGTATCACAATAATCTGTCTGTCTGTAATCTGGGGTACAGTAGAAATGGTTTAAGGTAATTCAACCATTAAAATTGTATTGGACTATTTTAATGAGTGTATAATTATAAGTTAAAATTGTTATTTAATGATTTTTAATCATCAGCCCACGATATATAAGGGATCAAACTTTATATCTGATTCTATTCCCTTGCCATTGTTAAGGCAAAGTAATGGATGTATTGGGACTAAAATCTAGTAGGCTATCAAGACATTCAAATTAACTGTTCAGAATAAGATATGTATAGTTATTATGTTAAAGAAAAATTATTTTTAATCTACAAGTAATTTTAAAGTTGTAAAGTTACATGAAATCTAATCGTATGTACATACTAAGTTCTTTAAATTGAAATGAACCCAGGATCTTTGGCTTAGCACGCCAATGCTCTACCCATTGAGCTATCCTAGAGTTGTTCCGTGCTCACGGTAGCTCAGCGGTTAGTGCATTGGTGAACTAAGTCAAAGGTCCCGGATTCGATTCATTTGTCCAGATGTCATTGTTCAATTTAAAGAACTTTATATCTAGATGTGGCTATTTTCATAGCTATCAAATATAATAGCTTTGCTATTTAATCTATCGTATATAAATACTGTACTTTTAATGCCTCAATGATTTTTGTTTATCTCATTTTGTAGTACACAGTGTCGGTATTTATAGTTAATTTGGTTTTTCGTCTAGCTCTACTAGTTAATTTTATTAATAGGACCAATTAAATCATTGTAAAAATTGATTTTATATTTCTATTTCATAACGTCTTGTTTTGACTGTACCTATGTAGAAACAACACCGACTAGATAAACCCACATAGTGTCCAACCTACAGAGAGCGGGTCGGATGGCTGTAAAGTGCCGAGTGAGTGACTTTGATCCATTCTTTCTTTTATAATACGTCTTCTCTCTTTATTTTTTCTTCATATAGTCATTTGGAGCTTGAAAAGATATTATATTTATCAAATGTGCTTGATTTCTTACTTATATTTATTTATATAATAGGCTACAATTTACTTCATGAATGTATGAGTTTCACTTGTCTTACTGGCTTCAATTTAAGTATTAAAACCTATATAAGCAACGCAACAGTGCCGGAAATATATTATGTCATAGTCACTGAGCAATGTTGGGATATTTGATTTGATTTACATAGCTCGAATGGACACACGGGTTAAGAAGTGCTGGCTTAGGGTTCGGCCAGACTGACAAGCGTGCGAGCGAGCGCGCAAGCGATTGGGTGGCCAAACTGGCGAGCACGTAATTAGCGGACCCTAATAAACCTATCACTGATAGAAAAAAGTCAAATATCATGTCAAAATGAGAAGTTTCCCCAGCACTCAATGAACCAACATACAATAATATTGCCTAGCGCCTGTAAACTAGAATGTACCCGGTCGAGCGCGCGCGCTTGAAAAATAGAACCAGTTCTATCTTTCAAGAGCGCGCGCTCAGTCGCTCGCTCCAGTGTGGCCACCTCCCATTACAACCAATGTGTTCTATTTTATATTTTAGTCGCTCGCGCGCTCAGTCTGGCCGTACCCTTAGGGTAGTGAGGTAATGAACTAGAAACGTTAAAGGGGAATGCTGACTAATCATAACAATGTTTTGTTTTAGTTTACCAGGAAAGGGGCCATAGTGGGCTATAAAATACTTTTATTTGTTGACATCGGAGCTGTCATATTTCCATCAAAATCACAGGCAGTGACGCTGCCCATCGCCAGACCATATCAGACTACATCTTCGGGTCATCAGTAGCACTTGTACTTAGAGACCATCCGCTGAACCCAGGGCCTCGAGATCGAGTTCTTTATAGGGTTAAGAGCCATGCCAGTCGATTCCATCAGTCTAAGTTTATATGAGTTAAGCCAGTTCTTCCACGAGTGCGAGCATCCAATCTCTTATATTTATTTTATATTTATTTTAAACATCACATTGTGTATGATCTTTTAGTAGCTTCTAATAAAACAAAATTAGTAACCCTACATATTATTTCGAACCCACACAATCAACTTGCCGTGACCTAATCCCTCCCACGAGCTATCCTGACAAATAAAGCCCCAGGGGGATATATTTGATGTCTTCTTAGTAGGGAGCGGATAATTAGGCACCAAAAATGTTTAAAATAGGCAGACAAACAGACTTTAAAAATATTGGAGTTAGGCACCCAAATAGGCACTCAAAGAAAAAAACAGGTATACAACAGGCAATGTAAAATTGAATTTAATAAAAGCTATTACAAACAACTTTTTTTCATTGAAAGACTACCCAACGCATATGTAATAATTGGCACTAGTGTGTTAGGGATGAGGAATACTGACTTTAGAGGGAGTGTAGTCTTATTTTCATGGGATAATAGTGGAAATCATTTTAACTTAAAAAAATCTTCAGTACATTACACCTGATCATGATTTAAAGTATTATCTCCCTGTCCATGGCAGTCTAATTTATTCCAATAGCTAAGATTATGTGGCCACTTAAGCAGATTTACAAGCAAGTCACATTTATGTTAAGCACGAGATTATTTTCTAGATTTTCGGTAGTGCAATTGGATATACTGTACAAATGATGTTATAATTTTAAAAGCTTCAGTCTTCGGAAGAATATCATTATCATAGAAAAATAAATGGTTTGATGCACCGCACAGACTTTCTATCGCTTCTATTAGTCTTATGAAATTAAGTTTTACTAACTAAAATTTTCATACAGTTTTTAAACGTCGCATGAACATTGTTGAAGGCATTATAAATTAGATAAAAGATAGTTCTCTCCCCCACCGTGGTAGCTTTCCCCCTTAGAATTGAGAAACTACCCCCAAATAGATTAAGATAACTTAAATGCTGAATATTTAAATTTTAGGCAAATCTGTTGGTGTAGAAAAATGTTAGAAATAAAATTGACATTAAGAAGTGTTATGTTCGTGTTTTGCATACAGTGAACATTACTCGCGAAATTGCTGCTCTAATACAAGGATAATGTTGAGCGCATGGTTAAATACGTGCCTATCGCGGTTTCTATGTATGATATACTCGGAAACTACGTATTTTAATCAGAAGGAATTAAATTGTTGAGTGATAAATTGTCAATCGAATACGCCCTTTTATGATTATTTTTCAAATGTTTTGCAAAATTTTTAAAAGTTTACTAAGATTACTGTGCACTTCGTATTTCAAGAACATTTCCATATTATTCTTGAGATAGAGCTGTTGGTGCGTTTTTTAAAAAGTGGTTTCCCTTATTTACCTAATCCACTGGAGTCGATCTCGGTGTATTCAAAATCAATCAAATCATGGTATGTCATCTTCAACATCATTATCGATAGTGTCTGCATTTTCAGCATTTAGTCATGCCTGGCCATGGAAATGGGAGCACATTGCTGAACAGCGTAAACCAGCCTTTGCACATCCGCATCATTTTCTATATCTTAATTTACAGATGCATGAAATAAGAGTTAGAATTCATGCTGGGGCTGGTGCTTTAGTTGTAGAAATGGGTGATAAGATGGTACTGGCTTTTTTCCATCCCCACTGTGTAGGGTTTAATGAATTGCCTTGCTATGTATGAATTTGGTAGAACAAGTTATATGACTGCTAATGCGCGGCAGCAGAAGTTGTGTAACATTAGTTACAAAACAAAGGTGATATAAGACGATGTAGCGTGACCAACTTACCCCATTGCACCATCAAACCACCACACGATGGTTCCACAATACTACAAAACACCCTATCAAGACCGCGACGCGCAAAGAACTGACTGAACCAACCTAGGTTTGAGTGGTTACTGCTAGGAGGCGTGCAGTGATAAAACATTCCAAAGTGATTGAGAAAGTAAGTCGTTCCAGTTCTAGCCCATCAAAGATTGTTCTCGATTGATGGAGCAATTTCTCAGAGATTCGCGAACATATGTTTTGTCATGCGTTTCCCCTCCCACGTGATCCAATTATGTTCCACCAAACTTGTTCCTTGACTTCCCCTTTCTCTGGATCTAATCATATATAATGCATGTATATTGCCATTACCGGCACTCTTGGATTTGGCTCTAGGTAAAGGATAACGTATCGTTGGCTGCGCGTTATTGAAATATAAGGGGAAAAATTAGTGTTTCGGTGAGGATAATTTTGTATTATGTAACTATTCAAAATTTTCTTTCAGCATATCAGGTTTATTTTGTTTTTAATTTAAAATACTATGATAGTAGAAATTGAGCTAAAATTTGATCTTTGTTGATTTATAAAGATTTTCAAAGACTATAATACATAATGAACACAGATCATTGCTGAAATCGATATATATCGATAGTTTACTATTGCAGTATGAATTAATTTTGATCTTAGGGATGAATATAAAAATAATTCTATAGTAATATATATTTAATTATTTGGTTTAATACTACGTGATCTTTCTATCTTATTTATTCATGGAGAATATTAGTTTTTTTGGAAAATTAAGGAATTAAGGATTTTTTTTTTCGTAATGCCTGGAAATAAAGGCCTTAATACTTTTTCAGTTTTTTAATTATATAGATATGATCAAGAAACAATTTTTGTTACTAAATATAACTAGATGTCAAGTAAGAAAATTCGAGAAGTTAACTCTTTCTCCTTTTAGAAACTTTAGGAAGCTATGCCTATTTAAATCAGATTTGTTTGGTATTCCTAACTATTGGAGATGAATTTAAATTACTCTATGGTTAAATTTAGTCAAGCGGATCATTCTACTAATTTTGTAAATAGAGATTTATTCTTGTGAAAGATGAGATTAATATTTTTAGGACTATATTTTTTTCTTTTGTGAATGATAAAAGAGAAACTCGGACCTGATCAATGCATATAATATTAAAGTAAATTAACTGATATTATTGAAGACTGAAATTTGATGTAACTTTTTATATTAACCTATATATATATATATATATATATATATATATATATATATATATATATATATATGTGTGTGTGTGTGTGTGTGTGTATGTATATATTAAACCTTTAAAATTTTCAAATAATACGTTAATCGTATTTATTATATGTACCATTATACGTGGTTTTCATACCTTTTATATATTATTATTACTATATATAAACAATTTAAAATTGACCTCTTTTATTTCCTTTATGTTGTAGTAAATTGACTTCTTATCTTAAGAGCAATCATAGTTTATATATCTATGTTTAATTATGTCATTAGGTTTCTAAGATTAGGGCACAAGGGACGACCATCTTATAACTAGTTTCCGCAACAGAGTGAGTTGCGTGCGTCTGAGTAACAGTAGTCAGGAGGTTAGAGTTGGAGGTAGTTTAGACATTAGCACAGTATTTATTGTCTGCTTGGCCAACAAGTATGTTGAATGATAAAAAGGTAGTGACTTTGTTTTGCAAGAGAAGATTTGTATAAAGCGTGAATAAATCGCTCTCCTGATCTTGCGATGTTGTAACACAACCGCTAAAAGCGTGGGTAAATAGCATTACTTCTTTGCAGTTCTTCAAAAGTTTTGACTTGGAAATCGTGAGAACTGTAAATTCTTTTGTTATTTTACCTCTTTTCCTTATTTCAGAAATTTAATAACTTTATTGGAAGGAGAAAGAGCAATGGAAATAGTAAGTCAATATCTAATCCTACGATGACAGTTGTTTTACAGTGATAAAAAATTTCTAAAGCAGTTTGTATAATTAACAAGTCAGCATCATCTCCAGCAACAAATAGTTAATTCCTTTGTTCGCAAATATTTCAACTAGTTGGGAAATTTAAAGCTGCTTGTTGGCAAGCAGTGGTGGCTCGTAGCTAAAATTAGTGGGGGTGCTGCTACAAAAAATATTTAGCCTTTGTTTTAAAATTGTTTAAAAGGAAAAAAAAAACATGTATAAAAAGAAAATTTATTCGGGAACTTGATAAAATCTTAACAAAAAAACACTTTTTTACTTACTTTAACTTAAACTGTTATAGTTCAAGCTTGATCTATTCATTTTAAAATGAAATCCATTTTTCTTGTTTTAATTGGCGCAAATGTTCAATAATTTTCTCCTTGATCTCTGGATGACAATTGAGGAAATTTTTCTCCATTGAAAGTACTGCAAACGCATTTCGTCTTTCTGTTAAATAAAAGAACAAAAAAAAAATTACTCAAATAGAATAACTGGAAGCATAATAATAATCTAACTCTACACTCTTCTACACTTTATCACATTCAAGAATATGGTACACGGTTTTTAAGCACAACACATGCTGAGTGAAAAAAATTTCCTTCCACCATCATCTACCTGGCAGTCCCGCCTTTATCCCCACCACCTCCTATGTGCGCATGCGCACAACAGTTAAACACTACGTCGCTGGCACTGTGAAGCGCACAGTTTCATACAAAGATTTTTATACTTTTTTCATAAACTGGGAGATGGCTACTGAAGTACTGACATTAAGCTTAAGGAATATATATTGTACTACAAAAATAAAGAAATAATTAAAGAAAAGGGACTCATTATATTAAATGTTATCGATAATATCAAGTGGAAATAGGGGGTGCTGCAGTTCCACAGTGCCTATATACGAGTCGCCACTGTTGGCATGATTGTTAAGGAACCTTTGTTGTGTTTCAAAGACAGCCGTGTTTTCATAGAAAATAATTTCAAGTGTTATGCGTTACATTTTTCGTCGACTTTCCATTTTCTTTGTGCTAGTAGCATTATCTGAGTAACCATCAAATACAAAGGTTACACTTTTACCATAATATTTTTAACTTAATCGACGTGAGCGGTATTAATTTTCGTAAATGTCCCTTGCTTTTTCCATAATAAGCAATGAACCAAATAGCTTACATAAATCCTGAACTCGCTGTCAGTAAAGTCATCAGCCCATTTTTCAACAGAATTTAAAAATTTATACAAAGTGTTATTTTGTGTTTTTCATCAAACCTTTTTGGTCAAATATGAAAAGAGGCATTGAAGCGAGCTTATAAATAAAGCCTGTTTTCAAATTTTTGGTTGGCGTATTAGTGCAGATATTTCGTTGAAAAAGCAGTGTTGAATCAATCTGAATGTCGTTGTCTGTGACCTTAACTGTATTTTCATCAAGAAAATTGTCTTTGCCCAATTTAAACTACTCAGCTTAAGTCTTAAACAGGCTTCCTACTTGTACAGTTTCTTTAATAATTCTCCACAAAAATCACTTGCTCTTTATCAATCAATGTCTTCTGTAGCGACAACACTGTTAAATAGTGGCACAAGATTGGAGCTATTAATGAATGGTGAATGTCATTTTAGCGACTGTATAAGCTTCCACCATCCTCTTTGTCTTTACCATTTCCAAAATCTTGCAACTCGACATGCCGATGCAGCTATCAGTATTTAATACACACAATTTCTCCATACTGGCACACACATGATACGCTACTGGCAATCCAATGATCCATTTGTTTAGAACACTGTCATTGACGTCTTTCCCATGGGTGATATCTCCAACAATGTTCATGTTTTCCATTAAAGTCTGTTTTATGGTCATATCTGACCATACACCCACCACACCAGTGCTTCTAAGAGCCACGAATGGTGAAGAAGCCTTCTTTTGTGAATTATTGGAACTCCCAGGCTAGCTAGCATTTTTACTTTTTCGCCATCTTACATGTAGAGAAGGTATTGTGATCGTCAAAAAAATTTAACTAGAGATTTTGATGAATCTCGACGTTTCATGACCCCCCGAATCCGAAAAAGTGGTTTTAGAATCTCCGTCTGTCTGTTTCTACCTCCAACTAAAGCCTAAACTATTTTTAAATCGGGCTTAAACTTGGTATCTAGGGTTTTCATAGGGTTAACCCTATGGGTTTGTGGAATTGGATATCTAACCTTAAAATTAGGCGTAATTTACTGAAGCGCAAAAAAGTGAAAAAGTCGATTTTCTCAAAATCGGCTCTAACGATTTTGATTAAATTTCATTTCAAAACATTTATAGGTATTCTAAAAAAATGGTTACTCTCAATATTTCGGCAAATTGACTTTAAGGGCTGTGGTCATGTGTTAATTTATTTATTTTTACAAACTCCTAAACAATTTGAGATATGAAATTACTTTTCATCACAAATATGTAGCTCCATTTATAATACAAATATTTTAATCGCAGCATATTTTTATAAAACCAATAACTTTCAAGCTATACGCAAATATATATATTTTATGTTTTTAACTTTTCTAGCACAAAGGGTAAAGTATTGCGACAGTAAAAACAAAGCTAGCCTGAAATGTTGATGGATGTCAACGTCTCGTGACGCTCCGAGCCCTAAAAAGTGATCTTTTCAATGCCGTCTGTTTGTGTATCTGTTTAAACTTACAATTAAGAGTAGTTTAATAAAGGTCGAAAAGAGAAAAAATCGATTTTGTCAAAATCGGCTCTAACGATTTTGATTGAAATTCGTATCTAGACGTTGATTAATATTATAAATAAACTGGCAATTTTAATTTTCCCATGAAAATGACTTTTAGGTTAACTTAGAGAAGCAGAAACTTCCGTATCTCCGCAACTATTTGAGATACTAAATAAATTGTTATTGCAAAATTGTAGTACTATTAAAAATAAAAAATCTTTTAAATTAAATATATTTTTATAAAACCAACAGTTTCTGAGATATTGGCAAATATAGAAATACAATTTTGTGAGCTTTAATTGTAAAGAGATACTACTTAAGTTTTAACGCAATAAATCTCCAATGCCATAAAGTAATTAAATATAATTAAGTCTCTCAAAAAGTTTATATATATATATATATATATATTTTTTTAAAACCTCTTAAGAAAATTGTATTTACAACAATGATCTGTCTCCTTCATTTTAGACTCAATAGTCAATATTTACATTTAAATTGGTAAAAATTTATAAATGAAGAATTTAGTATCAATAAGATGACATGAAGATGTCCAACACATAATAAAATGTCGAAAATTTTAACCAGAAGTCGAAATTTTAATACCAAGTGTTGACCCTTGTGGACCCAACATTGATCCTTTTTATCGGTCCAAACATACAATTGAGGACATTAATTCTTTAAAAATAAAATTATAAAATTTAAAACCATGATTCAAAAAATGTGTTACATAAGGATAGTGCAATTTATTCTTGTGTTTGCTAGTGTATATTATTTTGATTCACATATTTTATGAGTTTTGAGTAAATATTTCCATTTTTAAACAATAGAGCGAGAAAGTCCGTGCGCAGCACCGCACCATTTATTTGTTGCAAGGAATTCATATCATGAAGGTAACGTTGACAATAATTGGTGTATAAAAGATGGCCACTTGCATAAAAAATTTGGATCATAGCTTTAACACAATCCATATGCAACACCCAATTACCCATACACTCCGATTCAATCAATTTCATCGCGATGTTAACAAAATCAAAATAATGTAGCCATGGTTGTGCTGTTTTCCCCAGTTGTTGTAGCTTTTCAATATGTTCAGAAAAATTCCATTTCAGGTTTTCAACAGTCAGATCACTTTGTACATCGTCAAACTTAGGTGGAGTGGTTTTAAAATAAATAGGAAATTTGCAGCATGACTTAATAATTGTTAGCATCTTTAATATATATATATATATATATATATATTTTTTAGAATCATTTTATACAAAGCAGTGTACTTCAAGAAATGTGCTAAGATTGAACGGCTCAGCAAATAAATGAGCTTAATCATATTTGGGGGTGGTCTTTCCAATTTTAAGGGAGTAACTACGATGGCAGGTGAGAGAACTTTCTTTTATCTCAGTTCTAACGCCTTCAACAATGTTACTGACAAGTTTCAAAACTTTAAGAATTTTTCTATTAATTTGGCAATTTATTGTCTAATTTCCTGGACTATAGGCTATATCAAAATAGACATTTACTTAAAACTCGCAGAATATGTGAAAATAAATAAGATGTTTATACATCGTTGTAGAAATACTGCATCAAAGATAATAAATGAAATAATATACACTGTTACTTGCTTACTGCTACTGGCTTTGGGAACTAGGAACATTGTTACAGAAAAATTGAAAAAAGAGAAACATCTTTGTCAACCAAAGAGCATAAGAATTATTATTATTATTATTATTAGCATCGCGTCTTACTACCCATTCGGGTTATACGCACTTACGCTAATGTGTAATGGTAGGGTGATTGTGAGATGAAATGAAGGACCTACAGTTTAACGTGGAATCCGAACCACGGTGGAGGCCTGGCATTCCCCACATTCACAAGATGTCTTGTCAGAGGTGAAGGAAGGGTTTGGTAATCAGATAAATCTGTGTTGGGACCGAGGATTGAACCCCGGCCGCCAGCACAGAAGTCTTACACCTTACCCCTAGACCACCAGGTCACCATAAGAATCAAATTCATTTTCAAACCTGAGTTAAAAAGTATATTTATGCTTACAGCTCCGAAATTATTGGTTTTATAAAAAAGATTTTAAATAAAAGATTTTTGTATTTAATAATACTACAACTTTACAATGGTAAGATATTTCGTATCTTAAATAATTGCGGAGAAATTATGCAAATCGGAAAATTCCCCAAATGTAAAATACCCTCAAAGTCATTTTCATGAGGTAATGAAATTTATCATTCTTTTCATTATGATAAACAGTGTATATATATAAAATTTAATCAACATTGTTAAAGCGAATTTTGAGAAAATCGAGTGTTTCTTTTATACCCTTCAGTAAATTACCCTTAAATTGAAGGTTAGCTATATTATTCCAAAAACCTCTCATGGGGACCTCATTGAAACAAATTTTTATCCCAAATGGTAAAATAGTTTTGGCTCTAGTCCAAGGTACAGATAATGGACAGACAGACATGTGACATTGCGAAAACCACCTTTTTTTTGTTTGTTTCAGAGGGTCATGAAACGTCAACATTTATCAAAATTTCTATATTTTTTTTTTACGATAGCAATACTTTATCTCCGAGGTGTCGAGAGATAGTATAAATGAGAGAAAATAATGCCTAAGCTGGCTCTTGTGCATAAAATAGGTAAAAACAAACAAAATAGGAAACTATAGGCAATATCAAATTAGTAAATATTATACTCGCAATCATATAAAATCTCTATATTTTACGTTTAAGGAAATAAGAAAGAAAATAATCCACTTCAATGGCTGCATGGTCTAATGCGTTACTCTGTAGAAGGCTAGACTGCCAATGACGGGGGAGATCGAGGTTCGAAGCTAGGTCGGATATACTGAGATTTTTTTCTCAAACAGATTTCCACTCTCCTTCTACGCAAATGCTGGTAAAGTTTATCTAAATATAATCTTCCTAATCCCTAAAAGCATTGGTGTATTTAGGACATAAGCGTATAACCCGAAAGGTTAGTAAGACGTGGTGCTAAGAATAAGCAAATTCGATTTCATAATAATGAGTAGGATACTACTGCTGATTTTCTATCATAGGACTTTACTAAAGAGGATATTAACTTTACGTGTTTAATGAACATGTCAATGCTTGCCGCTATAAAGCCAAGAGCAGCAAAACCAAGAAATCAAAAACAACAGATGAATTATCACAAAAAATAATCTCAGACTAAAAAGTTGAATGACTTGATTTTCTACGAAGCCTCTAGGTTTATCAAATACTCATAAAAAATGTTTATTTGTTAAGTATGTAATTGTAGCTTATCATTATTATTAGTTATTAAAAATATAGTAGCTCCACAGTTGCTAGAGTTGGATAGGAACTAAATCATAAATTCAATTACACCACATAGAGTTTTGGTTTGAACCACGGCTTGGACAAATTATTAATTAATCATGAAAGTTTAGGTGAGGAGGTTACCAGTGGTTCATAATCTGCTAGTGTTGGTTGTTCCAAGGGCTAATCTACCAGTGGTTCATAATCTGCTAGTGTTGGTTGTTCCAAGGGCTAATCTACCAGTTGTTCATAATCTGCTAGTGTTGGGATGTTCCAAGGGCTAATCTACCAGTGGTTCATAATCTGCTAGTGTTGGGATGTTCCAAGGGCTAATTTACCAGTGGTTCATAATCTGCTAGTTTTTGATGTTCCAAGGGCTAATCTACCAGTGGTTCATAATCTGCTAGTGTTGGATGTTCCAAGGGCTAATCTACCAGTGGTTCATAATCTGCTAGTGTTGGGTGTTCCAAGGGCTAATTTACCAGTTGTTCATAATCTGCTAGTGTTGGATGTTCCAAGGGCTAATTTACCACCACACCAATGTTTAGTTACGTAGTCGGGCCCCCAGCCATCACTTATCACTAAGTATGTATAGTATGTTAGTTAAAGTACATACCTACAGATAGGGTCTCAAGCTCGCTACGGTAATAATCTTTGATATCATGTATCTATTCACATTCTCCAAGTAGAGCTAGTAAATACCCGATTGAGTACCTCATAGTTGTAAGATAAAGTAAAACACCTAATATTTGTCTTTCAGTTTTTAATTTATTGCGTATTATCTGTAGTTGGATATTTGTTTCTTAGTCAACTATTTTGTTCAGAACTATCACATGAGTGATAGCTATTCACTACATGGTATTAGCTGAATATCAAAATGTTGTGGTCACATCACCAAAGCTTTAGATATTAGAAGATTAAGAAGTGTAATTTAATGTTGCTAGGCTCAATCTGAAGCTCTAGCCAAGGACACGCATATCAAGATCAGTTTGAAGGAGAGCCTTTTTTATGGGTCCTAACGTTTGGCCTCTTTTACTCGCAAACTGAAACTTATTCCCGCCTTCTTCTGTGAATAAAATATATCATGAAATAAAACATATTAAAAGAACATTATATATTCCAATGATGCGAGTATTTTGCCTCAGCTGATAGTCCCATTGCCCCTTAATGTCTCCAATATCCCCCCAACCAAACACACACTCACAGAGTCACAGACAAACCAACCCAAGTTGAGGCTGAATTACACACTCCCCTCGTCTCTCCCATATTACTCCCTCTACCCAGAACAAGTCACGTTGCGCTACCACACCCGCTCCACGAACTAAGTACGTTTGAACGTGATAGGCGTTATTAAAGGTCAAGTAATGTTGAGATGACAGGTCAGCGCTTTACCCCCTACTTTTTAGATTCCATATCATCACTAGACACTAGCACCAGATCTGAATCAATTCTCTCTTCCTTTGTTCACTTTGTTGACTGTAGGATCTAGGTACACACCATGACCTTATTGTAGGATCTAGGTACACACCATGACCTTATTGTAGGATCTAGGTACACACCATAACCTGAATTGAGGATCTAGGTACACACCATGACCTGAATTGAGGATCTAGGTACACACCATGACCTGAATTGAGGATCTAGGTACACACCATGACCTTATTGTAGGATCTAGGTACACACCATAACAAAACTCGGATGATACAAAGAAAAGCAGTTACCGCTGCCACAACAGTTTTATGGTCCATTCTTAAGGCTCTGTACTTAATTCAGTACTCAATAATGGGCGATTATTTCTTGAAGGGATGTGAATATACCGAAAGTGTGGTGAAACTCGGTGAAAGGAGAAACTTGAAGGGCAATAATTATGCGTCCTTTACAATATTTCTTGTGGTATGACAGTTCTGAAACATCAAAACCCATAAAATAATCAATCCTCTTAGATGTTATGTCACTACCATATTACCTTGACTCGAGCTACTCTAGGAAGGCTAAATATATGTTTATAAACATTTGATTGGTTCTCAGAACTAAAACATTCCATGATATATGTGATAAAAACGAGCTGATATCACAATGGTTTTTCAGGCTTAATTCAATATATACATGTTGATACCTTTCACCTTCATTTTGGTTAGAAATATATTTTGAAATTAAGAACCAATTAATAAATTAATAAATAGCGTGGGATATATTGAAATGTGCCATGTATCTCAGTGCTCCAGCAGGTGCCTCCTCCTCCCCCCCCCCCTATACCCCCTCCCTCAAGTACAAGTCAGCTATTACTGTGTAAACAATAAAAAACACGTGGACTATTTGGGAACACATAGTAGCCACGAAAACGTGTGCGTTTTTTTAGTAGTTCAGCAGGTGATAGTTTTATGTACAGACGTATGAACAGAGTAGACACCAGTATTATTAAAAAAAAAAAGATCGAAAAAAAATTATTTTTCTTTCAAACAAAAGGAGAACAATTTTTTTAGAAACATAAATTTGAGGAATATGGTTTAATTTAAATGTATATATATATAATTGGTTTAATTTAAATATATATATATTTAAATTAAACCACCTTCCTCAAATTTATATTTAAAAATATACATATCTATCTTCTCATTTCAAAAATGTATGCTGGATTTCGACTCTCATTGTATTTAATGGTGGTTGTATTTCAATAGCTTTGGTTTTTCAACAATAGTATTAAAATAAATATTTCCAAATTTCTATAAAATTAATTCTACACCAAACCACAAGATGATTTAATATGACAAATTAAAATAGTAAATATTTAAATGGTCTTAAAGTCCTAGGGCCTAATTAGAATCGTAAGTTTTATCATTTACAGAATTTATTTTCCACTCTAAATGAACAAGATTGAAGTTAGATAATAAATAGGTAAATAATATTAATTAAATTGATCTAAATTTTTAAACAAGAATTTGAACCAAGAGCTTCAAATCAGTAAACTCATTCATTTTTCATAATAGTGTGAAAAATATTTAAATATTTTTGTTAGGTGTTCTATCATACGAAAAGTCCATTCCTTTAATATATTAGACAAATGAAAACCGTAATTATAATATACATATTAAAATATATACTTACTAGTTTAAGACTTACTACGAGCTTAGATTTTATTTTGATCGTGATAAAAATAATCCACTATGGTTGTTGTTTAGTCTTAACTATGTTATTTTAATATTTGTGTATACATTTTACTATTATTTTATACTAGCTGCTTTGTACCCATTCTTCGCACTGGGAATATATAAAATAACTTTGTTATTTTTATTAGGCCCTATATTAAATTTATTACAGGGAAAAGTAGTCAAATGATAGATTATGTTTAAATATTAATACTTAATTGGTTTAAATTGCTGACTAATACAAAATCTTAATATAGAGGTATAATATAAGCATATGTTAAAAACTGTAAACATTAACAGTAAAAGCTTACAGTTTAAAAAATTAATTGTTCATTTTCAAAGATTCTGGTCTAATTTTATCAGCTATTTGGAATTCACCTTATTAGATTTTCATTTTTTAGACTTTTCTATAAAACTTAATATTAAGACCTGTCAGTATGCCAAATTTTAGATTTTTATGTGTTATTTTTGTCTGTTTTTAAGTGTTCAAAAATTCATGTGGACAAATAGATATGAAAAATATTTCGAATGAGGATGTTTGACATTCGGCTGCACTCTTTATATAAAATATTCTTTTACAATATCCAGATAACCATGATAATCACATACCAAATATGTAAGCCAATAAATATTAAAAAAATCTTTGAAAACCAACATTAATCTGCCCATAAACTGAGTTCACAAACAAATGCAATCCATAGAAAATGCAGTATTTACTTAAGATCGGTCATAGCTCATAATATATGTGAACAAATTATGTATTGAAACAAAAATATGTTGGGAAAAAAAATTGTTTAACAAATATCGTTTTAAATGAAATAATAGTTTGTTGAAGAGACAAAATTGTACCTGCAATTAATTACCAAATTTTAATTTTTCACAACAAATAGGTTGTTTTTTTTCAAATAGTCTGTGCGTATAATCCGAACAGATAGTAAGAAGCGGTTCTAATATTAATAATAATAATAATAATAATAATAGTAATAATAATCGTCTGCAAAATTTTAAGCCATTAATTTTTTAGGACAAATTTTCAAATAAACATCTCAGCCCCCTATATAAGATAAGATGAAAATTAATAAAATCAAACTGATTCTGTTATCAACTGGAGCAACTCACTCAGGCAGTACATATTGTCCTGATGATGGCGCCGTAGAGTGCCGAAACATGTAACAATGCAAAATAAGGCCGTCTCCACGATGCTTGTAAAAAGAGTATGGGAATTCAGATAAGGATTAGAATTCAATAACTTTCATTTATTCAATATTTTGTTAACTTTACAGTTAAATTATTTTTCTAATTAATCCTTTAATTATATGACAACCAATTATTGTTCTCCTAGTCATTGATACACTGTCTATATGGTTTAGTTATATTAAAAAAAAATTTGTGTCATATTTTTACTTGTTAATGTAGTGTGACCTGACTCACATTTTTAATGTGTTATTTTAATTATATTTTATATCCAATCATATATGTAAAATCAATAATGATCCACTTTAACTAATCTACACAGATATATTTGAATAATAGTGTTTATCACGGTGGCCTGGTGGTCTAGGGGTAAGGTGTCAGACTTCTGAGCTGGCGGCCGGGGTTCAATCCTCGGTCCCGGCACAGATTTATCTGATTGCCAAACCCTTCCTTCACCTCTGACAAGACATCTTGTGAATGTGGAGAATACCAGGCCTCCACCGTGGTTCGGATTCCACGTTAAACTGTAGGTCCTTCATTTCATCTCACAATCACCCTACCATTACACATTAGCGTAAGTGCGTATAACCCGAACGGGTAGTAAGACGTGGTGCTAATAATAATAATAGTGTTTATATCTCACTAAAAAAAATTCTCAATATCTTTATCGCCATTAATATTTCATATTGAATTCTATAATCATAGTTTTAAACTGCTTCCTTATTACAACTATCAACATGTATTTCAAAAATTGAGCAAGTTTAAAAAATATGAAGAATATGGAATGATGTGCTTAGTTGCCGATGTGCTATAAGGGAAAATCTTTTTCCTTGGCGAAATTTCAGTAGATTTTGAACAAATTGACGTAGTTTATTTCAAGTATGCTCCTGTGGTGTCAGTAGAAGTGGAAAGGAGCTTCTATATTGTTAACAGATAATATAAAATCATATGCTTTCAAAAATCTGCATATGATTTTTGCTGTGCATTGCAAATCTGAACTGTTGATATATAAACTCTTAAGTTTGCCATAACAAATTAAACTGTCAGAAAATGAAAATGGATTTTTAATTTATTTTCCTTGTTTTATTTTGTATGGAATATTTGTTGCTGATAAAATAAAAACTTTCAGTTTAGCACAGAAACGGAATGTTAAATTATATTTTAAGATTTTGTTTTGTTTTACTTGTTTAAGATAGAAAAACCTTTTTTTTTGTCTTTTTTTTAGTTTAAAGGAGCATTGTTTTTAAAAAAATTGTGTCATAAATGCATTTTAATAGGGCATTTTATAGAAATGTTTAGGCCATTAAAATTCTAGCCCTAGCCATGAGCATTGTGTGATATCTATCTTACGTAAAGGGCTGGAATTTTAAAATTAGAAGACCCTGTGCACAAACATATGTACAGTACCTTGAAGCTGGAATTTTAAAATTTGATTATCTCTATTAAATTGTATTCAATTAATATTTATGATAAATTTAATTGCAATACAGAATTCTCGTAATAGTTGCGAAGATACGGAAATTTCTGCTCCTCTAAAGTAACCTAAAAGTAATGTTTATTGGATAATTAAAATAGCCAATTTATTTATAATATTAATCAACGCCTAAATACGAACTTTAATCAAAAACATTAGAGCCGATTTTGAGAAAGTCGATTTTTTCTCTTTTCGACCTTTATTAAACTACTCTTAATTTTAAGTTAAAACAGACACAAAGACAGACGTCATTGCAAAGACCACATTTTATGGCTCAGAGCGTCACGAGACGTCGACATCCATCAACATTTCAGGTTATATTTGTTTTTATTGTCGCAATACTTTACCTTTTGTGCTTGAAATTAATATATATATATTTATATATATATATATATATATATATACACTTGCGTATAGCTTGAAAGTTATTGGTTTTGTAAAAATATGCTTTAATTAAAATATTTGTATTATAAATAGACCTACATATGTGTGATGAAAATTAAGTTCATATCTCAAATAGTTTTGGATATATTGTAAAAAATATATAATTTACGCATGACCGGAGTCCTTAAAGTCATCTTGCCGAAATATTGAGAGTAACAATTTTTTTACAATATCTATAAAGGTTTATAAATGAAATTTAATCAAAATCGCTAGAACCGATTTCGAGAAAATTGACTTTTTCTCTTTTTGCCTTTAAGTAAACTACCCTTAATTTTAGGGTACGATATCCAATTCCAAAAATTACTCGGGGAAACCCTATGAAAACCCTAGATACCATGTTTTAGCCCAATCGGTAAAATAGTTTAGGCTCTAGTCGGAGGTACAGACAGACGGAAGAACTTAAATTGTTTTTTGTTCTTAAATATTACAAATCCTAAAGGAATAACTTATAATAAGGCAAACATCTAACCACTTAAAATGTTTCCAATAATTTTGTATGGACAGGGGTTGAGGGGCGTATTTTGAAGGCCGTGTTTCTGATATTGATATCACTGTGGTTATTTTTACAAATACTTTTTTTATTGTTGATTCGGACTATCGACAAACCGGATTTTTGTCGACCAAACTATTGACGCTCTATTGTATTTTAATTTGTTGGAGAAAACTGGCGATGTGTTTTGACATATTTTTCCCCAGTACGTCTTGGTATCTTTTCAGCTTTTACGCATAGATTAAGTAAGCTAATAAAATAGGAATGAGGAAGGCAGAATTTTTGAGTGAATGTACTCGCATTTACGGGGAGCGAGAGTGAAACACTATTTAGGCGGAAGAAAACTCACTCTATCCGATCGGAACTAAAACCCAGATCACCTACAGTCTTACACGACAGTGACACGTTTGACCGTGTGACCTGTGGTGCGGGTTAATATTGATTTCTTTTTTAGCACCACGTCTTACTAACCGTTAGGATTGTACGTCAATGTACTAATTATTAAAATCATGTGTTAGGAACTAAGAATGTTTTAATTTAGAGGAAGTGCACTCGCATTTGCGTGAATGGAAACTGGCACCCGATCGGGATCGAGCCCCGATCTCCCTGTCTTCAAAAACTAGTTCAACACGAGAATAGCGCGTTAGACCATGCTGCCACCGAAGCTAGTAAACATTGATTTATTAAAATAAAACACGATGTATCGTCCAACCAAATATATCGTCCACTGAGATGCATCGTCAGTATTATGTGCCGTGGTAGACGATATACCGTTGTAACAAGTTGTTAGTGTTTCGAGAAACTTCACGAGTACAAGATCAGTGTTTTATAAACAAGGTTCATCATTGTAATTAATATTTAAGAGATTATCTGTAATGTAAACTCCGAGTGAAATAGAAAGACAAATGCTGATGTACGGCACAGTAATTTAATTCAATTTTCAAATTAATATGGAGGTTATTAGTAAAACATGTTGAGTTGTGTGACAGAACGATAACCATTTTTGGTATTAACTGTGTTGATTGCGTGAGTTATGAAGCGAAGAAAAGTGTGCGGGAGGTTCATCAACAATCGAAATAAGAATACACAAATATAAATAAAATTATTAAAAATCATGCACATAGTACTCATGGTTCTTGAAGAAGAGGTTGTATGCCGGCACATATGGGTTGCAGTTCTCTAGCTCGAAAACCCTGCTTGGAATCACCGTACGGTAATACTGCTTCCTTCCCGGTGCTTCAGCCGGCACTTTGGGGAAGAAGAGTTTGTAATCTGGCACATAAGGGTCGTGGTTTCGTAGATCCCCTGGCCGGAGTGGAGTCACCTTCTGAGATTGCTGAAACCTCGGCGCTTCAACTCACAATGTTGGGCAAGTAGCAGGCTGGTTATTATGTGCTGAAACAAATATAAATATTCCAATATAAATAGTACTGACATAAAATATTTACCGTAAGTTTCGAAATTTTAGTAATAGTGATTTTCAATTAGCTCTAACAACCATGTTACTCCATTATATTTAATTTAAATTAGTTGAAAAAAACACATAAACAAGGGAAATGAGCCCGAGACCTTTGGTTTAGGGCCCCGATGCTTTACCACTGTGCTATCCAGGATTCATCCCACTTTTCTGATCATTCTTCACTCATAGTTGAAGGCTGAGTCTGTGATGGACGTGTGTAACAGTTAGCTAGCTACATATGAACGACCAATACTATGTGAGCGATCATACTTGAGTCATCTGCCCCTTGGGAGGACTGTTATGTAGCCAAGTATGCAATACAAGATTTTAATTTAAACGCAAAATTCTAATGAATATCCACGCACATAACAAACTCAGACTCACAAACTCAGTTCATAAATTATGATTGAAAAATGACACTGAACACGAGACGAATCCCAGTTACTTAAATGGTATAGCAATAGTGCACTAAGCTAAAGGTCCTGGTCTCGATTCCTGTTCAGGTGCGATTTTTCATATAATTTAAATTAATTGAACTGTGGTCCCTTCAATACGGACAGTGCCATATGATTGAATATAACGGTAAACAAGTTTTTTTTACAATGATGGAGACACGCAGTTGATGAAATTATTTTATTCAGTTCAATATTTCAAAATACGATAAAATAATCATAAAATCATTTATTGTATGTAAAAAAAATTACGACAATTTTTTCTTTTCCAAGTAAATACGATGCCTGTAATAACATATATTGATGTGTGCACTATATTACACAAAATCAGTAACGTTCCAAAACGAAAAATAAGTACTTTTAATTATGTTTAAAATATTTTTTTCGAGTTGGATAAAAAGAAATTATTTATAAAAATGAAATAGTATGAGAAAACTTAAGTTTACAGTATTTAAAATGTAATATATAACAGGTAATTAAAGATCTTTACATTTATAACAAAACTGTGATCTTTTACAAGTGTTGGCAACCCAAAACCTAAACATATGATTTTCGAACTGTCATCCAGGTAAAAACCTATCGTGAACGGAATATATGTATTTGAATTGTTTCAGTTGGAAGTACCCAGTCATAGCCGGTCTCACCAACTCTCAATGTGTTTCCTTCAGGCAAGGGGCGAATGTGGAGTTTGGTACTCCAACTTTCCAAGCAATGGGCCTCAAATAGTAGCTGTAATTCTTTCTATTCAAAAAATGTAATGTAATTCAATCAAAGCTCTTTAAAATTGAAATACAAGGGATCGTTAATAACATTAGTTTTGTACCTGTTTGGTCATACTACTAGGTACATTTTATGCAGTGAAAGGAATGTTTACAAATGTTTCATGCTCTATGGTTGGCAGCAGTACTTCTATTGTTTTTATTTTGTATATCTTTGTGGTTGGTATTTTCGTGTTGGATATAACTGTATTGTAATGGTTGTAAATCTAAATTTGTACATTATGAGAAAATATATTAATTGTAATAATGTTGACCATTACAACTAATATCACCCATCTTACAAAAAACAAATCTAGGTTGGATTGTGGCAGGGAAGGTGTTTCGCGAATGTTCATCACCAGCAACATTTTGTCATTTTGTTTCTACACACAATATTGATTTACAACTTCAGAAGTTTTGGGAGATTGAAGAATGTAATGCTACACACAACAACTCTGGTGATGACTTGAAATGCGAAAGACACTTTTCGGAAAACATATCTCGGACACCAGAAGGAAGATACATTGTTAAAATGCCATTTAAAGACAATTCAAGGGAATTGGGGGATTAAAAGGAGCTAGCTACAAAAAGATTTGATCAATTAGAGAAAAGGCTGGCTAGGCAACCTGAAATACATTAGCAATATTGTGCATTCATGCGTGAATACGAACTTCTTGGGCACATGGAACCATTGCAAGATCAAGACATTTGTTCACCATCAAGTGTGGAATATTATATTCCACATCACCCAGTTTTTAAAACCTCGAGCACAACAACCAAGCTTCGCGTCGTATTCGATGCATCAGCAAAAACTAGTTCTGGATCATCATTGAATGATATTTTGATGGTTGGCCCAACTGTGCAAGATGATCTCTTTTCTATTATCATACGCTTCAGAACGCACAAATATGTGCTAACGGCAGACATTGAAAAAATGTACCGCCAAATCAAAATGGATTCGTCGCAATTGAATTTACAGAAGATTATCTGGAGAGAGAATCCTAGTATGCCTCATCAAGTTTATCGCTTGCTAACAGTAACATATGGAACAGCTTGTGCACCATACTTAGCAACACGAACTTTGCAACAATTGTCACGAGACGAACAAGAACATTATCCCATGGCGTCAGAGGTGGTAAGGAAAGACTTCTACGTCGATGACCTCATGACAGGAGTGGACACCATTGAAGAAGCTGTGACCCTTCAAAATCAGCTTAAAGCACTTTTACAACGTGGCGGATTTCATTTAAGGAAATGGTGTGCTAATGAGGAAGAGCTGTTGGCCAACATTCCTCCAGAAGATAAAGAGAGCAATCCGACTCTTCAAGTTGACCAAAATAGCACCATCAAGACATTGGGTCTGCTGTGGGATCCAAAGCGTGACACTTTTCACTACTCAGTTAACAATGTGTCACAGAACGTAGTAAATCGAGTCACAAAACGAACAATTTTATCGGTGACAGCTCATATTTTTGATCCATTAGGGTTGATCGGACCAGTCATCCTGAAGGCCAAGATTATCCTTCAAGAATTATGGCAGTTAAAATTAGGTTGGGATGAATCGGTCCCAATCAGTTTGCACTCAAGTTGGCAACAATGCCTTTTATCGCTCACAAGTCTCGATAAAATGCAAATCAGGAGAAGAATTCTAGCAGGTGACACAACCGTCCAGTTGGAGATTCACGGTTTTTCAGATGCATCGGAGTCTGCTTATGGCGCATGTTTGTATTTAAGAAGCACAGACTCAAGAGGTTGCGGTACAGTCAACCTCATTTGTTCTAAGTCCCGTGTAGCTCCACTCAAAAAATCATCGTTGCCAAGACTAGAATTATGTGGAGCATTACTATTGGCGGAACTTACCCATCGTACCCTATTAGCCCTTAACAAAAACATCACCAAATGTTTCTACTGGACAGATTCAACTATTGTGTTAGCATGGTTGGCATCACCATCATCAAATTGGAATACATTCGTGGCAAACAGAGTTGCCAAAATTCAAGAAATCACTGAAATTGAAAATTGGCGACATGTTAGAACGCATGAAAACCCTGCTGACCTTGTGTCTAGAGGTGTGTCAGCTGAGCAGTTAGTTCACTCGAGTTTATGGTGGCATGGTCCAGATTGGCTAATCCAGGACTCTAGCTTATGGATGAAACCTATTTTCTCTCTGGAAGTTCCAAATGAAGAGGTGCTAGAGAGGAGGAAGAATAACACCACGCTGGTCAGCATAGTTCCAGACTGTGCGTTAATTGATAAATTCTCATCGCTTAACACACTTGTACACATAGTTTCATACTGCTTAAGATTCATTTACAACACCAGACATACTAACGAATCACGTCGAAGGGGATCACTTACAGTGAATGAAACCAAGCTAGCACTAACAACCATAATTAAAATTGTGCAACACCAAAGGTTCCAGAAAGAACTTTCGGATCTAAGATCCCATCATCAAGTTAATCAAAAGAGCAAACTACATTCCCTGAACCCTTTTCTAGACAACAATGGAATCATCAGGGTGGGCGGACGTTTACAAAAATCCAACCTCACACCAGATCAGAAGCATCCAATTGTGCTACCTCAGGGACACAAACTGACAGAATTAATAGCCAGCAACGAACACTTGAAACAACTTCATGCTGGGCCACAAGCAATGCTCAGTGCGCTAAGACAAGTGTATTGGCCACTGAATGGTAGAAACTTATGCAGGAAGATTGTGCACAATTGTATTAAATGTTTCAAGGCCAAGCCCAGAGGCGTACAACAAATTATGGGAGAACTTCCCAAGAGGAGAATAGAATCTTCTCGTCCATTTCTGCATACAGGAATTGATTATGGTGGTCCAATACCAATACTACAAGGAAGAAGAAGAAGAGGAGCGAAGAAAATAAAGAGTTACATAGCTCTTTTCGTATGCTTCGCTACCAAGGCTATTCACCTTGAACTGGTGAGTGATCTAACTACAGAATCATTCTTAGCAGCCTTGCGAAGATTCATGGCACGGCGAGGCAAATGTCTTCATATTTATTCTGATAACGCTACCAATTTTGTCGGAGCAAACAATGAACTTATGGAACTTCGCAATCTACTTACTTCTGATGACCATCAAACGGAAGTGACATCCACTCTAGCCAAAGACAACATTCAATGGCACTTTATACCTCCAAGAGCACCCCATTTCGGTGGTTTATGGGAATCAGGAATTAGGCTTGTCAAATATCATCTGAACAGAATTTTGGGAAATGCCACGCTTACATATGAGGAACTAAACACGATTTTAACACAAGTAGAGGCGTGTCTAAACTCCCGTCCTTTAACGCCTCTGTCCAGTGATCCTTCCGACCTTTCTGTTCTTACCCCCGCTCATTTTTTGATAGGAGACTCACTAGTGACCACTCCAGATCCAAGCCTGGCATCACTTTAGATGAATTGACTATCACGCTGGCAGCATGCGCAACAACTTTCTCAGCATTTTTGGGCCAGGTGGTCCGAATAGTACTTAGCCGAACTCCAGCAGCGGAAGAAAAGGAGAACATATGGCCATAACATTCAATTGGGAACATTGGTTCTCATTCGTGAGAACAATTCTCCTCCGCTCAGTTGGAAACTGGGTCGAGTACTGGAATTACATCCTGGCACAGATGGAATAGTTAGTGTGGTCACTCTCAAGACCGCAGGTGGCTCGCTGAAGAGAGCCATCACAAAACTATGTCCACTTCCAATGGAAGAAAACTAAGCATAGATGTGTACAGACTTGTGTTTTATATTAATCTGTTTGTATGTAATAGTGATGTACTTTTATTTATTTTGAACCAACTGTTGCTTAACTCATTTCACTTGTTTAGTTTATATCTTAATTATTTTTACGTTTCATTGAAAGTATATTTTCCAGGTGGGCGGAATGTTTGGTCATACTATTAGGTACATTTTATTCAGTGAAAGGAATGTTTACAAATGTTTCATGCTCTATGGTTGGCAGCAGTACTTCTATTGTTTTTATTTTGTATATCTTTGTGGTTGGTATTTTCGTGTTGGATATAACTGTATTGTAATGGTTGTAAATCTAAATTTGTACATTATGAGAAAATATATTAGTTGTAATGGTCAACATTATTACAATTAAACAGTACCAAATAATTCAATACACACTAAGGAAAAGCCTTAAAAATATCTAACTTTATCTCATCATCATGAATTATTATTTCCTGTATGTGGTAGAGTCATTTTAAAATGCCTCCATCTTCCTCTATCTTTCAACTATTCTTCCTCCTCTGATGGCTTCCATTCTTCTTCTCTCACTTGCACACTTTTTATCTGCTCCTCTCATCTTTTCCTTAGTCTCCCTTGTGGTGTTTTCCCTCCAGACTTCACCTCCATCATTCTACTTTGGATTCTTTCCTTTTCCATGTTTATAACAGGCCCATACCATTTCAGCCTTGATTCTTCTACTATCTCATGTACTCCCTGACCCCAACTCTTGACCAAACATCTACATTCATCATCTTGTTTCTCCTCGTGACAGCTAACAAACTCCTTCCCCACGGCCTCCCCTTTTCTAGTCTCTCTTACAACCAATGTCCATGTTTCTGCTTCCTACGTAACCATGGGTACAAAGTACACCCTACACTTAAGGTATAGTTATATATTATCTCACACACTTGTAAAAAAACCTCCCTCTTCTTATTAGATCTTATTAGATCACAGTGTCATGTTGTGTTCTTATAATCTTTATGCCTAATTTTGGGCAAAAACAACTTGGGTGGCATCAAGTTTATTTGATGGTTTGTTTACAGGAACTCGTGGACTTTGATTACAAACTGGGTGACATCAGCTCCAAAAACAGAGACTTCAACAACCCCATGTATGATGCAGTGGGCACTTTATAGGTGGGGCCCACAGGGGGAAGAGAAGGAGGGAGTATCTATGAGGTGCCTGCACCGACATCACTAAATCTAAGCTGGGTAGAGAGTGGGAGGTAATCTTGGATTCAGCATCAGCTGTACTGGCTCCATCCAGCATCATCCAGCGATCCTCTACGCATATTCCCATCAAGCGTCGGGAGTTGGACCCCAACAGCACAGACACGGGCAAGGACCCTCAGAAGATTGTGTAAGAGGACAAGTCCGAGTGCTGAGGACGAAACAATCTACTCACCGAGCTGAGCTGAGCTGAGAATATATTGTGATGTTCTATCTGTATATAGATTCAGATCTTTATGGAAGTGCTTCGAGGAGCTTGGTTTGGCCCCACTATCAGTAATGTTTCAATTGTTATTATTTCCAAACCAGACCAAGTTTTGACAGTCTAAAATTCAACTGTGATGTTTGTTCATTGCTACTAGAACTACATAAGTTTAGTCTACTTTCCATTTGTAAAAGACATAAATTATTTGCAGGTAAAATTCTGGGCCAGCTAGATATTACACAACTGTAGGTTTAGTCCAGAAATGAAAATATCAAATAAGCTGCTTAGCTTTCTATTTGACTGGAGCCAATTAATTATGAATTTGTTTTAGTAAGTACCCAATTTGATTAGCATTTAGCATTTGTAAAGTTTAGAGACACATACCCACTCTACTTTTAACAGCAAACTCTTCATGTCTAATTGCTTAAGACGATAACAAGATGCACACTTTTAAGACCCAGGTTCTTCCATGGTTGGTTACATATTCTGAGTATTTGTCTCGTTACTGTCATTAGAAATTCTCTTAACTACGGAAGAACTAAAAGTGCATAGAGAATATAAGACAGAGCTCATACATTTAAACAGCTCATATATTTTTCTCAGACATAATATTTTTGTATTGGTCAAGGTCGAGGTGTATGTTGACATAGTTAGTGTTTCTTCTTTTTTTTAACGTTCAAAATAATAACATAATATCCCTTTCGTTTTGATACAGATATATGTACATAAATAAATGTATACATGTGTAAGTATGTTTATAAATAATATATAAATTTGGTAAAATAACTACTAGGGCAATAATAACAATAATTTACAATGCAACTAAGAATTGACAGCTATATTTGTATTTTACGAAGTGATAAAATCCATCCTTCATGTTTAAAATGATAGTTTCGGATGTATTTTTGGTTTTTTTAGTTAGGTCCTATCTAAAATGTTTCTTAAAACTTGTAAAAAGAACCAAAAAGCTTGTAATTATCTTGAGGTGTATGACTGCACTTTTTGGAGATATCATATCACGTTCAATTCCAACTTTCCCGAACAAGGATAGTTATTTTTAAACGTGTAGAATACCGCTACTTCAAACAAACTTATTCAGTGTGTATAATATTTTGTTAAATTTTTTCTTGTCTTTGAAGTTAGTGCTGTCACTGACGATGTGGCTCCTGTCACTCAAGAGATGAGTAGCCTACACTTCAAACATTCCAAATGATCGTTATTGTAAAGCCAAGGTTTTACTCAAGTATATCAAAATGACACCGTCCAATGACGTAATATTGACTCTCATTCCAATGGAATGTATTGTAAGTACGTACATCACTAGCAAACCTGCAGTGCACATCGCACCATGTACTTATCAAGAGATATGATAGCAGTGCCCCAAGTGGGGGAGCAGTCCAACTAAAACCAGCAGAAAGAGGTACACTGAATGTCTTGTACTAAAAGAACACACAGTTTGATTACAAGTGAAATTGGAATTATTTTCTACAGAAAATGAAATCACTTAATTTTTTTTATTTATTCGTTGTGTTTTATTTAAAGCAGTATCACCTTATCCACATGCTTCCTATGACTCGAATTTAGTGTTGGGTAAGTTTAAGAAATTAAAACTAATCTAGAATGTTCATCACTCATCTAGTTGTGGTTAAGGGTTGTGATAATGAGACGTATTAAAATAAAAACTTAGTAAAGATAAACCGGACATACCCATCAGAAGTTAAATAATAAAATAGGGTAATAATATATATTTTAAGCCTGAATAATGTATACAAATATTTTGAGGTACTTATCTGATCTAACATCCTAACCTTCTTTATAGTAATTTCCCAGTTGACCTTGTTTAGCCTTGCTACTGTTCTATTCACTAATAAATTAAAATCACAAAATAAACTATTTGAATTTAATAGGATACAAAAGAGGAGGCAAATGATATCATGGATAGAAATAAATTTTGGAAAGTGATGGAGGAGGCCGAAGTGGAAAGAGGAGTTGTAAAGAGAGTGAAAAGCATGCATGAGAATAACAGTATTAGCGTTAATATGGAAACTGGGAGAATGGAGTGGTTCCAAATAAAAAATTGAGTGTAACAGGGGAGTGCCCTTTCACCATTACTTTTATAATGCTCATGAATAAAATGGGAGGAAAGAATGAAAGCCATGATGTTTGCTGATGTATTGATGTTATGGGGAGAGAAGAAAGAGGAAGTATAGGAACAACTACAAAAATGGAATGAGAAAGTGAAAGAGTAAGGAATGAAATTTAGCTTGGCCAAGTGTGAAGTGATGGTAATTACAAGGATGAGGATAAAGCCTAGCAAAGCTATAAGCTGTGGATGGAGTAAAGCTGAGAACATTGCAGAATGTAAAATAACTTGGAAGCATGATTGAGGCAAAAGGTGGAAGTAGAGACGATCTAATGAGAATAGGGCAGCAGGTAGAGTTGTTCCATAGGTATGCAAGATACCTGCTATGGAGATAAGAGAAGGGCCCCTGAAGTGTAAGGTAGTGTTGTACTGGTACCCATTGTCGTATATGCAGCAGAAACATAGACATTGGATGTAGGAGAGAGTAGGAGTGCATGTTAGCTGTAACTAGGAGAAACAGGATTAGGAATGAAGTTATCCGGAAAAGGGTGGGGTACATGGAGTACATGAGATAGTAACACGATTCCATTGACTAAACGAAGCCATCTTTCTACAGCCGGCTCGAGAAGAATGCCACGCCCGAGAAATATCAAATTTAAAAGTCTCGGCGCGCTTAGTTGCCGCTTTCTTAGCCTGGGCTCTTCTCGAAACTTCTTCTAGTTCTCTGGGTGACCGGCAGAGTTCCCGCTGCATCCCTCCTTCTCTACCTTCTCCCCCTTTCCCCTCCTTTCTCTCGTCTTTCCACCCCACTCACTGTGGATATGGTTGTCTGTTTGTTCGCTATATATTGGGATGTTTTGCTAGTATTGTCACTCATTGCACTGTTGACTTGGAAAAGGAGAGAACGACGTAT
This sequence comes from Timema monikensis, assembly GCA_902151445.1. Lineage (NCBI taxonomy): Eukaryota > Metazoa > Arthropoda > Insecta > Phasmatodea > Timematidae > Timema > Timema monikensis. The sequence continues at coordinate 115,868 of CABFVZ010001074.1, read as the reverse complement.
TTAGTTAAGGGTTTAAAGTCGTCAAAATTATCTTTTGAATAATTGTGGGGAATTTCTTCAAAATTGCTGTTTTGGACTTGCGAATTTAAATTTACTATAATTGGAAGGGTTTGTAGACTAACTTTGGGGATGTACTGTAATCACATATTAATATTAATTTAATGCTATGGGGAACCTTAAGTTATTAAGTTGGAAATTAACTTCCACTAATTGTATAGTTCTGTCTGAGTTAGACACCTATCACCGTTCCATTTGCTTAATGTTGTTCGCCAATCATGGTAGTTATGGGATATTATGTTGAGTTATAATATTGTTTTAAATTCTGATCTTTCTAGTCTGTTTCCCCTTTAGTGAAATATGTTGAGTTATAATAATGTTTTAAATTCTAATCTTTTCAGTCTATTTCACCTTTAGTGAAATATGTTGAATTATAAGATTATTTCAAATTCTGATCTTTTCAGTCTATTTCCCCTTTTGTGAAATAATATGTTGAATTATAATAATACAAATGCTAATCCCTCTAGTCTATTTCGTCTTTAGTGGAATATTATGTTGAGATATGTTTCAAATTCAAAACTCTCTAGTCAATTTCACCTTTAGCGAAATTCTATGTCAAATCATAAAAATGTTTCTAATATAAATATTATGGTCAAATTCATATCGCATTAACAGTTATGGGTAATCATAATGTTTGCGATATGGGCAACATACTCTAGTGGTTTGTTATGATACATATCGATGCCTATACCACTTTACGTCATACCATATGTGATTATTTTGATATTCAATCTTTTTACTTCTTCTATATTCGAATAAAATAAAATACCGTTACCCTCTTGTTACCTTCCTCACTATTATTTTTTGGATTTAAAGGTGGTAACAACGCCACACTAGTTGCTGTAGCTCAGGCGAGCCCATATTTGACAAGTAGACATGTTGCTGCACGGGCTGTGGTTGACTTGTCCAAATGCACAATTTTGGAACAATTAAGAGAAGGAAGGCTCCATTCATTTACTGCTGCTTCAAAACAGAGATTAACAAAATGGCATAAGCTGACTCGACTGAATTAAGTACAAAAAAACTTAGAACGGCCATTATAATATTGGAGAGATATTTTTACTGTTGAAAAGGTATAGAGTTCATCAAAGGATGTTCGTGTGCTTGTGTGTCGTTCTAAAATGCTCGTTTTCAACCACCATATGTGCATCAACGCCGTTATAGGGGTCGCTTCTCTGTCTTGAGTTGTGGATGGATTTTGCCTGCTGGTGTGGGAGTAATGTGGAAAATAGATGGACATTTAGGTAAGGAACAATACATGTGTATCTTGGATAACGATATGATGCCGTCTGTACGGGAATAATTTCCCGCTGGACCAATTGTGTATCAACATGACCGCTCACCTGTTCATACTTCTCGGTTAGTGCAGCAGTGGTTTGCAGATCATGGGGGTAAGGGAGAGGTACATTGAAGTTAATCCATGGCCTCCTCATAAAGTTTGTGTGCAGTGTCTCAATGATCTACGCTTATGACTCAGAGGAAAGAAGACTGCTTTACGATTTGAAATTCCTATATCATGGAGGGAGCCGAAAAACCACTCTAATGATTGCTACTTTTGTTCCTGCCATGTCCGTGGGTGTAACCGCAATAATCAAAAGCTAATCTCTTATCCTGATAACATTCCATCGGCCATACGTACCGTTCCTCATGAATTATAATTCTATAATAAAAAATTGCTTAAGTTGCTTGATCCAACACAAGACGTAGCATAGACATACTTACTACATTACAAGATGCATGTGCATAGAAGGGGAAGGGAGACAGAGATGTTATTACAGGGACAGTCATTATTTGCAAGTGTCATGAATTATTATGTATTAGCCTGATTGTGGTTTTAAGTAATCATAATTATATTATTCTTAGTTTAACTCGTCATGATGAAAAGCTATACAATATTTCTAACATATCCTATTTATATACTTTAAATTCTTCGTTTATATAATGGGGTTTGTGTAATTTAGTAATGACCAGCAAATATTAATTATTTCTCCATCCTTAAATCCCAAAACAGTTGTAATATTTTATGTAACTTAACTACCTAACGATTATAATATGGTGATAGCAACATAAACTATATCATATAAGTAATTAAGCCATCCCTTCGACTCCACCCCACCCTACGTATACAAGCATAATTAATTCACGTAAGTTTCAAATAAACCGGCGTGTGCTAATACAAAGAAGTATTTTTTTATCATTTCTCTTTTAGAATGTAGCTTTCTTCCACTCTGCATAGGGTAAATAGAACGTCGAATCTAAAACTACCACATAGCAACGCGTTTAGATGGAAATTAGTTGGAAATACCCACAAACCTTCTGACCGTCGTAATTAACTCATTAGTGTAGAGATAATTAATTAAAAGCTGTTTGAGGTGATTGGGTCGTGCAAGGTCACAGAAAGGAAAATGTGTTGATAGACTGGATAGGAAAATAGGGGCCACTGCGAGATAAAACATGAATATTTAATGGAGCCATTTATAGGCTATTCTGAAAACATTGAGTTAGTAAACATAACAATGAATACAGAATGCAGCTCGTCTATAGGCTATTCTGAAAACATTGAGTTAGTCAACTTAGCAATGAATACATAATGCAGCTCGTCTATAGGCTATTCTGAAAACCTTGAGTTAGTCAACTTAACAATGAATACAGAATGCAGCTCGTCTATAGGCTATTCTGAAAACATTGAGTTAGTCAACTTAACAATAAATACATAACGCAGCTCGTCTATAGGCTATTCTGAAACAGCTTATTGATGGTCATTACAAGCCCTAGTTAAATCTTGAGCCTGTATACCAAATTACGCATTGGGTTATTTCACTTTATTGACTTTATCTTGACCTTGAAGATGTTTTCAATATTTTTTTCCCACCAAGTGAAACTCTGAGTTATCGGATTTCTACACTGGACAGGTCATGCATGGTTTTTGCCACTCAACCATCTCGCATATGAATGTTACCGTATTAATAGTGTTTATGATCGCAACAGCTCTTTGGCACCCCCTCAAAAAATGACCGGATTCTCCGAGCTTTATAGGCTTTACTCCGGGAACGATTAATTAATGCTTCAGGGACTGGATAAACACAGAAGTACCAAAAACAAAAATTCAACTTATGATCAGCCATAAAACATAGACGTGTAATATTCACTCTTGAAACTGCCTATCCTCGTTTGGACGATTTTTTAATTACTATTCGTTTATTTAGCCCCGTTATATGGAATGTTGTTCTCACGAGTTTGTTCAGTTAGCAAATATAGAGTAAGGCATAAGAGTCTATGGGACAACCGTGCTATATATATATTCTTGAATCCTACAATTCCCGTATCATCAACATATTTGAGATGGGAATAACAAGGGACTAAGGTACACGCGTGTCGTAGACTTTATTTCGCAAACCTTAGGGCCAGTTTCATAGTCAAATTTAGTACGCCTCAAGTGCGGCGCTATACTAAGTACATGACGACACCTACCTAAACCAGAATGGAATGGGCCACTTTCCTATGCGAGAATGACCCATTCCATTCCGGTTTAGGTAGGTGTCGTCATGTACTTAGTGTAGCGCCGCACTTGAGGCTTACTAAATTTGACTATGAAACTGGCCCTTAGTGATAATCCATCAACAGGCAACGGGATCACAACAATACATCACATTCACAACCAATTTAAGACAAGAGGGGCCAAAGGAACAGCTTTGTTGTGGACAATCTATACTAATATTATAAAGAGGAACGATTTGATTTTTTGTTTTTTTGTTTTTTTGTTTGTAATGGATAAACTCAAAAACTACTGGACTGATTTTAAAATTTCTTTCACCAATATAAAGCCACATTATCAGCGAGTAACATAGGCTATATTTTTAATGGAAAATTTAATTTATTCCTCATAAAAATGTCGATAGTATATTATATAGTCGTTGGAAAAAAAAAGTTGTTGAAGGGAAAGTGGGGTTGTAGTTTCATAGTCAAATTTAGTACGCCTCAAGTGCGGCGCTATACTAAGTACATGACGACACCTACCTAAACCAGAATGGAATGGGCCACTTTCCTATGCGAGAATGACCCATTCCATTCCGGTTTAGGTAGGTGTCGTCATGTACTTAGTGTAGCGCCGCACTTGAGGCTTACTAAATTTGACTATGAAACTGGCCCTTAGTGATAATCCATCAACAGGCAACGGGATCACAACAATACATCACATTCACAACCAATTTAAGACAAGAGGGGCCAAAGGAACAGCTTTGTTGTGGACAATCTATACTAATATTATAAAGAGGAACGATTTGATTTTTTGTTTTTTTGTTTTTTTGTTTGTAATGGATAAACTCAAAAACTACTGGACTGATTTTAAAATTTCTTTCACCAATATAAAGCCACATTATCAGCGAGTAACATAGGCTATATTTTTAATGGAAAATTTAATTTATTCCTCATAAAAATGTCGATAGTATATTATATAGTCGTTGGAAAAAAAAAGTTGTTGAAGGGAAAGTGGGGTTGGTGAAGGGGGTGGGGGTTAGGGGCGAGAAAAGAGGAATGAGATGAAAATAGGAGGGAGGATAAAAAGAGAGAGGGGGCTCTACATTGATGTTAGGACTGTATTTTCAAAAAAAATAAGTTAAAAAAGTGTTTTTTATATTGACATGATGGATGATTTGAAGCTTTGTTTTACAGGATTCTTTACAATAATTTTTTTACGGGGAAGGAGGCTAGTTTCTTATAAAGCCTAAAAAATATATAATACATCCTACAATAGTATTGGGCTAAGGATCAAGCAACGCAGCCGCATCCAAAGTATGGATTATAATGGTCAAAGGTGAAACCAATTTATAAACATTTTCTCTCAAACCAAAGACTGACAATCGTATCAGATTGAAGTTCAAGTACCAAGCACATTCATAAATAAATATTGACACAATACGATCCTAAGGGACAACCATGTTGTGGGTGATTTCTTGCACCAAGTATTCTACATTTAACGAAAGTATCGCACCAAAGATAGAGAGCACCATAGCAGCACACAAAGTAAGGACAAGAAGGTGCTAAGTGGGTCACACGCAGGTGCAAGTACCATCCCAGTGAGGGTGATTACATTTTCTAGGAAAAGAATCAAATAACCAAAGCTATTATATATGTTTTAGTACATATCAAGTCGCATATAGATATCAAATTCTGAAAATTGAAAAATGACATCTAGACCTGGGTTCGATTCCCGTATCAAGGTGTCATTTTTCAATTTTTTAGTATATGATTTCTGGGATAAGATGCGTCTTTTTTTAATAGATAAGTTATTAAAACTGACATTAGTGTGAACAAAATGGCTGTAAAAAGCTACAATAACATGCATTAGTTTATATACAGGTATTAGTGAATCACTTAGACTGTATAGAATATAGTCAGAGTGTTTATTGCACCTCTATGCCTTGTAATGGTACAGGGTGTCTATTCAGTTAGAGGAACAAAAATTCGTGACTTTTTGGTGAACTTTTTGACCACAAAATACCTTCGGGGGCGTATATCCCAAACGGGCAGTAAGACGCGGTGCATAAAAAATTTCTTCGGTAAACGGTCGAACATTATATTGTACATCGGGCCTAGATATTATAATAACAAACACAAGTAAAAACTATTACTATAATCATACCAACAAGAAAACTTACTTGTAATTAAAGATGTTTGAAGCTCCCAGAAGCTGAATTCTCTCAACAAACATAAAAATCTAATATTGTTCTAATTTGTCACCTAATATTTAGTTTATACACAAAATCACAACATACAGGATTTACATTTGCCTCAGTCATTTCTTATCCAAGTCAATTTCAGTTTGAAGTGCTGAAGCCACTTCTTCAACCTGTTGGAGACGTTTTCTTTTCTTTGCCTCGAGTTTATTTACAATCTCCAATGTTGTGTTTGATCTGTTAGCTTCTTCACTTTCTTTCTTCTTCATTTCATCAATTGCGTCCCTCCTTTTGGAACTTGCTCGCCTAGCTGCATGCAGAATCCCACTTGTAAATTCCACATTCTTTATGCCACCTACCGACTGAACCGCTGAATATATGCTGCGTTGGGAGATTAGAGAACGCTCTTTCATATTTTCAACCAAACACTCCTTGTTTACTGAAAAACCTCTTTCGACAGCACTGTTTCCATGAAACATTGTAAATATCATCGTGCAAAATGACAGCAATGCCTTGCAAGCTTTTGCATTAATAAGGATGTTGAAGAGAAAAGAATCTAGTCTGTTTTCATTGAAATCAAATGTCTTCAGCTCATCTTGAACAGAAGACTGCTCACAGATTTCAAGGTAGTTTTTCCTTATATGTTCAGCTTCAATGTATGCAATGTGGTTGTTTGAAGTGAGTTGTTCGAGTGCTATGTTAACCCGTTGTACTCTTAGAGTGCCACTAGTCATTACTGCTGGTGAAAGGCATGAAGCACCTTTCACCATGCACTTTCGTAATGGAGACCTAGGCCCAATCAGTTTTTGAAACATTTCCACTAAGAAGTGTCTGCAATCTTTTCTAAAGAGTTGTACATCAAGTTCTTTCACATTTTTACTAAATTTCTTCGCACCAAAGCCTATGTCTACGTCCGAAAAGCTCAATAGATTTTCATTTTTGACATCAATTGCCAAGAGCTGTCCTGAGTTTTTCACATTTCTTATAACCTCTCTCTTAAGGACGCGAGCTGCAATGCTACGTGCCATTGAATACAGTTCGGCATGTACAAAGGGCAACATTGGATTGTCATTTTGAAATATTTTAAGATATGGTTCCACTTCTCCTGCTACTGACTGCAAGAAAAAGAGTTTTGCTTCAAGAAGGTTATCTTTTAGGAAGTCTCGTACAACATCGAAATTATTTGTTTCGGGTGGTTTGGAACACACAAAAGCCACATATTTCTTTAGATGAGGAATCATTTTCAAGGCTCTTTCAATTACTTTTGAGTTTTCCACCCATCTGATGGAACACATTTTAAGTGGAAAGAGGTCTGATCCACTTGAGAGGATGTAATCAGATCTTCGAGATGGAAAATCTTTAAACAGATAATACAACGAACGAAGAAAATTATGAACTTGCCATTCACATTTATTATGAGCTGTCTTATAAGCCCCATGAACTGTATGAATATAGCATGTGCCAACATCAATAGGTTTCTTGTCTTCAGAGTTATCTAAATTTTTTCCCATCATTTGATTGAAGTCCTTAAGTAATTTTAAATTTGCATTAGGTCCATCAACAGCAATTTGTAGAACATTCTTTAAAGTCAGTCCTAATTCAGACATACCTGACGAAAAGGAATCAAGGAGGTCAACTGCAGTGGAATGCCCTAAAAACACAGAGTTCAAGTATCGGGTCGAAACCACATTTAAACTTGAGTTCCAATAACTGACAATGAGGTCCATTTGTACTTTTTGGGCAGTTCTATTGAGACTTTCGTCAAATGAAACTGCAAAAAATGCAATCTTCTTTAACTCCGCCGAGAGTTTTTCTTGGAAGAAGGGGCCAAGACCAAAGGTTGTCAAATAGCTAAGTTTGTATTTTTGTATTTTGAACTTCTGTGCTATTACTCTGTCAGGAAACATGATTGAGAAAAGATCACTGGAAGTACATGAACTTCTGTCAGAAGTATGAGTCATAACCTTATTCATGGACCACAGAATTTCTGCTTTCAAGGTATCGTCATTTACACAAAATTTACTTAAAGGTCCTCCAAGAGATAAGGAAGATGAAACAACTAATGTAGACGAAGCTGCAACCAAATATACATCATTTTCAGAAGTAGGCCTACTTGTGGAAGGTAATAATTCTTTTGCCAGTTCTGGCTGTTTACATCCAACTTTTTCAGAAGATATAAAGCTTAGCGTTTTTGCTTACCTTTGAGTAGGGCAGAGGTTAGTTCCAAATGCTTCTTACCTTTTCCATGAATTTTCACTCCATTCAACCCACTGTGACTTATATCAAATTTCGATTTACAAAATGTACAATAAGCCTTATACTGGTCATCTTCAACAGGGCGCAACCACTTTGAGTATTTATTTTCTTCAACAGTCAGCCAAAACTCTTTGAACGAACATTTACCAGGCTTCTTTTAACAGATTAGCCTAAACTTCACACATAAAATCTTTGAATGCCCCCCAAAAAAATTATGGATTATTTTCGCAACACACGATTAAAAAATAATTTAGGCCTAATATTTTATGTGCCCATAAGACAACAAAAAACACTTTAAAAATTGGTAGATTTCAACTGTTTTGAATGAATGGTCTTTAATATTAAATTAATTACGTCAAGGATCAAATATTAACACTAATAGTATTATTTTATATTTTATAAAAAATACGCCATATTTCACTGCGAAAACGATTGCTATTTGCTGCCAACGTTAATTTGAAATTATAACATACTTTTAACACCGCCTTCAAATTGCAGTCGGATCACTGAAAGCGTAAAAAATTGATAATTGCCGCCAAAATCTTGATCCAGATCACAACACAGATGAACGCACGGTTTGTGTATAAAATGTCCTGGTATTTTCCTGTAGCATCTACAAAACCTGAATTCCAATTCATTCACTCGAAAACCATTATTTGTAGATACACACACGGCATAATGCACTTACACACCCCACGAGACAAGTAGCACGCCACATTCAAATTTAATACAAGATGGTGAACGTTAACCTTGTCGTTGGAATCACAAACAAAACAATCAGGCAACTTCCGACTGGCGCGTGCCATTACGTGTAGTGGATAGCGCTATCTTTGAAGCATTCGCGTTGTTACGATGTGCGTAAAATTCAAACTAAAATTATTTTCGTGACTTTATGACCAAAATATTAAATATTTGTGACTTTTTCGTGACTTTCATGACCCAGTAGACACCTGTATATACCATATCTGGAGTCATTATTGCATTTCTATATCGTGTGACAGTTGGAAACTCTGTACCTCATGGACGTCGCAAATGGGGGGGAGGGGGGACACATCCCATTCCCCCAGTAATCCAACCAAAAAAAGGAATTTTAATTATTTTAACGACATTTAATTATGATCGAACAAAAAATTTTATGTTTGAATTGTTTCTAACAGCACTGCCTCAGAAGTTCCGTGGTCATGCATCATGCTGGTGGTTGAGGGTGGAGGAGGAGGGGAAGAAGCCGTTGCAAGCAGTATGAAGAGTTTCAAGAAAGGTGCCCAGACCATCATTGTTGAAACTCAGCCTCTGGCGGAGTATGTTCATTGAGTGATACACTGTTGTAACCTTGTAATGAAAAAGAGTTGCTGTACTTCATCAATAATGAAAAATGCAATGGAGTGGGCTAACCAACTGGAAGTAATGCTTGTACATACAAAGGTCAAGCCCATATTCACACACGTGTGCGAACAGGCTGCAGGGGCTCCTTTGGGTAACATATTAAAGATAAAACCACTGTACCCAACCAGATGTATCTACAGGAAAGCACAAACAGAAGAGATCATAAAGAAGTGTGAGATCATTTTACAGACACTTTGTGAGCATTCAGAGGACAACTAAGATGGCGCTAGTGACCTCCTTAACCATCCAAATGGTTTCGCTGGCCAGGGAAACAGCATGAGTGGGAATCTTGTGAGGAATACTTCCGGCAAGAATATTATAAAGTTGTTAGAACAGAAATTATGGGACTGCAACAAGATGTTATTTAGCAGAGTAATGTGCAGAAGAACATGAGGCTGGAAAATGTTCTTATCACTGGATAAAATGCATAACTCTTAAATCTATACCCCCAAGTCTACACAGCATCCTTTCAAGTTGATATTAAACTCTTTTTTTTAATACATTATTTCCTGTCTCAATGATGCTGTAACAGCTTTTAAAGTGATGACGCCTGAGGTCAGAAACTTATTTAAAAACTTGGAAAGTGTTGTTAAGTTTCTGCTGGTGTCCCCAGCTTCTAGCTTTGAAGCATAGCGGAGCATCAGTGCTCTCAGACGTCTGAAAAGTTATCTAGGAGCCACATTGTCACATTCAAGGTTAAACCATATAGCCTTCTGTTACGTTTATAAAGAAATACTTGACAATGTAGATCTCAGGAAAGTGGTACAGCTGTTTGTATTGTTTCAAGAAAGGACTAGAGGAAGTCATTGTTTGGAAGTATTTGAATTCAATAGTTTTGTCATGCACTGCAATATTGTGTTATGCTTCAACTTTTAACTTTCTCAGAAGGGGAATCATTTTCTTTAGGTCTATTTAGTAAAATATTTCTTGTTCTTAGTTTTTGCATTTAGGATAAAGTTAATGAATTAAATTAATTGTTCTTTGTTTCTTTCCTTCAAATCTAAATATTTATATAAAATAAATATTTTTAAGTATTTCATTTTTTTTAAATGTTGCCATTTTACATTTTCGGAGAAAGTGTCTGCACCAACTGCTTGAAATGTGTTTTGATATAAAATGGCGTTCGGGTGCTGTTAGACTTAGTAGAGGAATTTTTTTTTAAGAATTTTGGTTTTGTAATTATTAATATTGGAAATTTTCCAGGTTATTTTTATGTATTAGCTTATCGTTAGTTTTGATATAAAATTATATTACATGCTACGTTTGTTACTTCAGTTTATTTTACGAATTTTATCTGTTCCCTATTTTTGGTCCATCCCACGTGTCCATATATGATAATATGACTCTGAACGTCTTTTGTTGTACACTGATTAAAAAAATGTGGCCTGGGCATGATAGGGGTAGGGTGGGGGGTGAAAGAACAACTCTTGTGTACACAATTAGGTCGTTGAGTACTCTTTCTGAGTCGAGTCATGGAGTGATTTTTCCGCCATGACCTCAGGGTAGCGTCAACCAATAAAAACTCAGCCTGACACAATTTATATTTACAGTTGCCTAAAAAACTTGTCCAGGTCTATCTTGGTTTCTTACCTTAGTCTACGTAAAAAAAAATATTTAAATACACAATGTGCAAAGGTGAGGGGAACATCGTTTAACGCCAGCTCTTTCAAATGATTTTGGGTGTTAACTTCTTTCATCAAGTGCAACCAACATTTTCCTACTTGTTTAATAGTTCTTACCATTCTGGATTGAGAAAGTGAGGGTGGTAGTGTTTTTTTATGACCTACAATTATGGAGAACTTAATACTTAAATATATAATACGGTTTACAAGTTCATTACAAGGTACATTTGATCACCTGGTCATTTGCCGTCGCAAAATACATTTAACGTTAATAGGTTAGTAAGGTCTATCTGAATTGAACGTGAGTATCCACAAGGAAAGACAGCAGGTCAGGATTACCTGCAACTAATCATAGCGTGTTTATCTGGTCGGGTACTTCAGAAATCCATTACCTGGCCAGACCTTCCTCCACTAAGTGGTCTGAATACAGGCTCAAGGCACTCACACAAAAGTGTCTGATTTTCGTCAGTTTCTGTTTTTTTTTAATAAGAGTCAAGGGATTTTTAAATGACTTCCTTGAAACAAGAACCTCTTTTATTTCAATATTTTCAAACATATTAATGTTGTTACTTACAGTTCTGATAAAAAAAATACTAACTGTCCGTCTTTTACTCTTTCACGCCAAAACTACTTCATTTATTTTGCTAAAATTTCTCATGGACTTAACTACGACGTCCTATTAACAAATAGGCTAGTAACAATTCGCACCCTTTTTGTAATGGAGGCTACAAAAGATGTCTTACTAACCTTTTCCCAGAATTTTCTATTTACATTTTTACTGTACCAACTTTTGAAAGGTTCCTTGATTTATATTAGACATAACGGCCATCTTCAAAGAAAATTGTGGCTATGGAACACTTGTTTTTACCTCGTTCTTCTTCTGCTTCTTCTCTCTCTCTCTCTCTCTCTCTCTCCCTCTCTTACTAAAGTAGGGAGGCCTGACAATAGAACGTAACCAGTAATAACAATATTTTTATAGTTGTTATTGAATTAAATAGTTGTTTGCATGGTTTCTATTTAAAAAATAACATTACATATACACGTCATTTAACATCGGCTACTTATAGCGATTGGCCCATTTCATTTGGCGTGAGAGTACTGAGCCGCGGGAACAAATGGCTATCGTTAAGAATTTCTATTGTTTTGCAATTTTCTTTACGGAAACTGTTCAAGAATAGAGGCATATTGATCAAGCAATACTTTTTATACATACACGTAATTTTAACAGTGATCAAATATCGATAAAATTGACATCTTTCAATAGAAAACTGTCGGCTTCATAACAAAAAATAAGAAAATGTAACAATTAATATGATTACCAAACCCTTCCTACACCTCTGACAAGACATCTTGTGAATGTGTGGAATGCCAGGCCTCCACCGTGGTTCGGATTCCACGTTAAACTGTAGGTCCTCCATTTCTTCTCACAATCACCCTACCATTACACATTAGCGTAAGTGCGTATAACCCGAATGGGTAGTAAGACGCGGAGCTAGTAATAATAACAATTAATAAACATCTATACATTATCTTAGAAAGGGTGTTGAAAATATTAACATAAAAATTTAACTCGTTCTCGAGAAAACTGATATTTCCAAACGTATGATTTTTCCGCAAGACCTGCCCAGTAGCTAGCGTAATTTATGGTTTCCGTGATTCATCTCTTCTTTTTGGTACGGAAGGATACTTTTGTCGGTAGTTAAGCCTCACCAAGCCTTTCACCCTTCCATCCACCATCGCACAAAATAGGTTTTAGATTTGCGATCGACAGGGCCAAGGGCCTTAATTAATCCCGCGGGAAAGATGAATAGTGGTATTAGGATTATTATTTTTTATCATCGCGTATCATTAATAATTCCGATAATGTGTTAAAGATGAGTTGGATTGAATCTAAGAGGATGTGTATCCACAGTAAGGTGGATGGAGAGTTGAAAGCAATGTAGGAAAGAAAAAAACCTCCCTACACAAGACCAGGACTCGAACCTTGACATCCCCATCCCATACATGACGAGATTGCGCCCGGGTGGGCTTTAGTTAAAGCTGTGCTTTGTAACTAAGCCTTTGAATATAAATGATACCTCGAAATTTAGTTACTTCCCTTTTATGCTTGAAGTAAAACTTTACAGGATTAATAGTTTTTATATAATAGTATATATATCCATTTTGTTCTAAAGGTTAAGGAAATTTGCAATATTTGTGTTTTCTTGAATCGAGAAGATACTTATTCCTAAACGTTAAAAATAAAATTAAAAATGACAAAATAATCTATGAATATATTAACTGAAATATTCCAGAGTATTTTGTTTGATTAAAATTTATGTAAACTTAACAGATTTTATTCAACAAGGATATAAATATCTACAAAACCAACCCTGTCAAGTAGAACGTAAAACTGTTTCTTTTAAATCTGAGAAATAAACCACCAATGGGATCATAGCCAGTTTAATATTATTATTTGTATCGCTGTGTATTAAGAGAGATTTGAAACTGGTACTCCATAGTGAGGAGGCCACTCACAGTCAATTCAATACAAGACACGTATAGTTTATGATATATAAGTGTCTGGTCCAGATATGTGGAGCAAGATTGATCTCATTCTCATGAATATTGTAATCGCAAGTTTACACAATGGTCAATACGTTTCTAAGATTTGTATGAGGACATCAACATTAATACTTATTTATTATTTGTCATATCATCTTACTGTCCATTAGAGCTACTCGCATATTTACTATTTACACTAATGTGTTAAGGATGAAGAACGTTGAATAAAGAGAAAATATACCAACATTTGCGTCAGGGGAGAGTGTAAAACCACCCTGACCAGGATTAGAACCCCAATATAAGGGCTCAGGTACCAGTCACGTCCCCGCTGTTGATCCTGGGTTGTGCTAAAAAAAAAGTTTTCATTAGATTTGAAAATTGAAGTTGTTAAAAAAAAAGTCTTGGACAAAAGTTTCTTGATTTTTTGCAGAGATTAAGATGCTGTGATAAAAAGTATAGGTTCCCATTTAAAAAACAAAGTTGACCTTGAAATAAACTTGAATACTTCACCAAATAAAAAACTACTTTCGTACTTCCCCTCAAATCAAACGACTTTTGTTGGAACATTTTTCTAAAATGCATTGTTTGTTAGAAAAGAATGTGTAGCACTTTAAATGCCCCAGCCAATTTATAGAGAGTATATAATATTTTTACGAAATGATTTCAACAGAATGTGACTATCCCAGTGGGGGAACCAAAATTTTACTTGTTGTTGGTCAAAGTGGAAAGGGGGGGGATTAATGTATGGAAGCTATTAAAGTTTCTCTTCTTATTTTCAATTTGGAGTTTTATGGTCACTTTTAATGAATATGTATAGCGGTTTATCTTTTGAGAATGAAGTCAATTGGCTGGCCTTTAAAATTAAACCTAGTTCATTAGACAGATAATTACGTCACATGTTTTAAGCTTATATTGTATTTATATTTGCTATCATAAGGGATAGGGGTTCAAATGCCAGCTATAACCCACCCATTCTCACACCTCCTTCGGGTATGCCATTGGATGAGCTCAATTTAATGTCCTTTATCCGTATTAATCTCTATTTGATATTTATCTGTTGGATTTTTTTTAACTTGGTTAAACTTCAAGTGTGCCCGGAAGTTGGTTGAAATTAAATTGGCAGCAAGATAGTGATCCTGACTGATCCTCTGAGTAGGGAGGGATCACAGACAAATAGTCCTGACAAGAATATAGCAGGGGCTACATACTAACTGGTTGTACGCTTAGATAAGCTTTATATTTTGGGGTCGTTTTCTCTCTTGTCAGGTAAATATAAGAGGGCATTCCTCGCCCTCATACACATACTTGTGTTAAAAGATGTTTAGCCTAACAAATAATAACCAGTGATCAATTATGAGATAATCGTAAAGACTAGTGCAACACCGAAAGATTATTGCGAATTCCAGTGATACAACCAAACATTAGCATAAAAACTATAAGTGTTCAAGTAAACAACCTTAAAATCGAGAAGTAAATTTAAAAATAAACATGTTGTCCCGTGCAACATTAAGATACAGTTATGAAAATCAGTGGTACATAGAGATACATGAAAACCAGTGGTGAATCAAGATATATATAAGCAATTGGTAAATATATATAAATCAGTGGTACATCAAGAGATATATACGGAAACCAGTGGTTCCTTAAGTGAAACACATAAAGAGTTGATAGAAGTTTTCTAATAACACTGCCAAGTAAAAGACTGACTCAAGTGGGTTCGGTAGGTCTATAGTGCACGTGATACCGACTATACCTACTTAGGGCCACAACAGGTCGACTTACGGGAAAATCTTTATACTCACTTCATTAATTAGAGAGCCATTTATTTCCCCTCCTTTCACACTCCCCACCCCTTGCCCCGCCTTATCTGACCTAGGTAGTTGTGCGCTACTACTCAAACTGAAAACATGATCCACGGGGTAAAATCATCAAAACTAAACTGAGTTTATGTGACAACTAGAGTGTGTAGAGATAATGATGCAGGTTTCAGTGATAAATTAAGATTTTACCAAGGTAAGATATTTAACGATTGAAAAACTACACTGGACAAGGGTTTGAAACCTTGTATATCAACTGGATGTGCCGACCACTCTTCAGAATGAGCTGTGTAATATCTTGCTTAAAAATTGTATAATTCAACTTAACAATAGGGCTGTGCGAAGCTTTGAGATGTCGAAGTCAAAGTTGGAAGAAAAATCTCCCTCACTTCAACTTTGACACCCACGATAACCTTCGCATCTTCGAAACATTTCTAATGAGTAAGAAAACTTCGATTGGCATATATAAGCAACAGATTTGAAATATCTTACTAAACATGACATATCTCACCATAGAACCTTTTTTATAAAGGTTAATAAACAGTATTTTAACAGCAACAGAGGTTTAAATTGCATCAATAATATAAGCATAGATTATAAGTCAGCATAAAATTGTATAAGGTGCCTTGGTTTTGTCTATAAACCTTTCTCCTTACCTATATCCATTCAATTGTTGGTTTAAAAATAGTGGTTTTATGTGATAGCAACAAGAACATTTTATATTCAACTTCGCCTTCAACTTTTTAACACATTTTTTAATACTTGTTTCGACTTCTCATTAAATAAATTACCTTCGCACAGGACTATACAGGAGTAGCTAAATGATATGATTGTGGAGACAGTCACGGCAGATACCCCGAATAGCTCCACCGTTAGAGCGATCAGTGTCACATGCTAAACGACCAGGGTTTAAAACCCTATTCAAGTGCAACTTGTTATACAGTAAAATCCCACTAAACCGAACCCCGTTAGACCGAACCCCGGTATTCCGAAATTACGCAAAATCTTAACACACTTTTTGTAAAAATGAGGAAAGAATATAATTCAAATTAAATATATTTTATTGGTCAACGGACTCAATGTTAAAATATAATTGTAAGAAACAGTTATATCTGATAGTAAATGCTTAATATTTACATCTTGTAACCAACACAATATGTTTTCCTGTAGCTAAAAACAACTACAGTTCATATTACGTGTTATAGATCAGTTAACTAAATGAACGCGCTTGTCGTGTTGAGCTCGACTTCTGAGGACGGGGAGATCGAGGTTCGAATCCCGGTCGGGTGAACTGGGGGTGGTTTTTCCTAAATGGTTTTCCACTCTCCCTCCACGCATACTTCCTCTAATTCAACCTTCCCAATTCCTAATCCATTAGTGTAATTAGTACTTAAAGCGTATAACCCGAACGGGTAGTAAGACGCGGGGCTAAATATTATTATATTATTAACTAAATGAAAATTTGGATAAACTCATTCAACTTTAATTTAAAATTCTTGTAGATACTGTATTTCCTGTATTCTTCTGCTTAATCCGAGTTTTCACTAATCCAAACAAGATTTGGTCCCAATCAGTTCGGATTAACAAGGTTATTGTGTATCTTTAAATAATCATTTCATCAAAACATCATCTAAATAATACTGGTTTGTTTTGATATTTGCAGCACTAAATAGATGATTGATTAAGTTAGTCTTCAACGATTCCTCTTTATTTAGTTACTAGAGTCTTCCAGCGTCTCCGTTCACATTTGAGCCGGGTACATTCACTTTTTTTTATTCCAGTGGATCCCCTAAACTACCAAAAAGACCTTTTCAGACACGTATGATGCGAGGCAAGGAAAATGAGTAATAATATGTCAATGAAGCCACACATTAACAAAAACCTGTTGTATATAACCAAAATAAATAGTTAAATTCAGGTCAAAAACATTAAAAACAAATAAGTAATTAAATTTAAGAGAGAAAGGCTTTATTTATTATTAGACTTTAATATTTTTTTTAGTTATAAATGAATTAATTTTGTTACACCCCTACCTTTCTTTCTCGACTCTAGGTGATGTGCCACTTAATTGTGTGCTAAATGAGCCACCGAGTCCAGCAGAGCACTCGCACAAGGTACCTACATCTCCAATAGATAGAAAAGACACTATTAGGAAATGTTGATCAGTTTTTTTAAATAATTTATCCTCATTCCTCAGGGAGGATGACAACAATCAGAAAAAATATCTTATTTTTATAAGCCCTTTAATTTTGTAATGAATTGTATTTGTCTTGTATTCATATTTTAATCGATTGTTTTCGTGTTATTGTGTGTAATTTTAATACGTGATGACAGTGTAAATCTGTGCTTTTCTTGAGATACTTTAACCAACAAATTTACTGATAATAGTAAAATGGAGAAATGGTAAGAGCTATTAAATCATCTAAAGTGCATTATACACTATCGTTTCTCATCCTGTGTGCTCTCTCTTTCCAGGCCAAAACTTTAGTTAATTCCTCCAAACCTTTCCTGGCTGTGTCCCTAGTTAACTTAAAGTATCTGTGCGTTACACAGCTCTGGCCACATTTCGGGAAATATTCTACAAATGATACCTCAGGTTGGTATAAATACTTCAGGAGACCTGTCACTGCCAGAAGATGGAGCACTATTCACACATCGCACATTATGGAACCTAGACATGCCCAGTTCCAAGAAGCGTGGTAACAGAAGAGGAAAATATACCAAAGAAGTACAGACTCACCATGCCTCCATCAAAGAAAACTTCTACCATCTGCTAAATTTTTGAAAAGATCGGAAGTATACAAACTTAAAGCATTGATAAATAGAATTGAATCTGGAAATACCACCTTGAAATATTTGGAAAACACTATCACAGCCACAGAAGACATCCCACTACCTGAACATATTCGAGTAATTCCAAAAGTACCCAACCCAAAAAAACAGAAGGCTGCTAAAACAATTATTAGGAACATGAATAACATGCAACTGGGTGAGAGAATTCGTCCCCTACCTAGCCAAAACCAATGGTCCACTCCCATCCAAGAGCCGAGGCAACCAAATGTGTAAGTGGGGAAAAAAAGAATAAAAGATTTTCAGAAACACCAAGAATGCGATCTAAAACATTCAACTACCCCAATACACACCTCCTCTTCATCCTAAAAACAGACGCTAGGGACATTGGAGTTGGAGCCATATACTATCAGGAGACGAACCACGTCAGGAAGATAATATATTATATTAGTTCAAAATTCTCTCACACGGAAGAAAATTCCATTGCAATAAGTAATAATGCTTTGCAATCATATTGGCTATCAAGTGCTACTACAATATCTATTTAGATGATACCTTCACTTTAAGAATAGATTCAATTTCCCTAGCCTAGCTCTACCCCATTAAAAACAAAAGGTCAAAAGTAAAAATTAACCCGTTGGTCCTTACTGCTTAAAAAATATTCCTTAAACATACAACAAAAATCTAGGCAAGAAAAGTAGTTCCCGGACACACTATCTAGAACCTCCGAAGATAAGGAGCCTCTCCTCAACGTAACACAGAGAGATATAATGATTCCTCTCAACCCGAGGGGAATCAATACCAGCAATACACCCTCTTACAGGTACCACCCAAACAGATCCTTCTCATCAAAATTTAACAAACTCAACGAGCATACGAGGACATCCAGAAGATGTTTCAAGAATTAAAAAGACTCGACGATATGTTAGAAGCACATCAAACCAGCCAAGAAAATCTTCATACAAAAAGATACATATTCCAAGAACATTACTTTCTCTACAGGGAGCACCCAGAAAAAAGATTGAAACTCGAATTCTCAATCAAAATGCAACCAGAACTTCTTAACCAGTTCCATGGCCACATTGAAGGAACACACTCCGATCACTTTAAAAAAACGCTTTGGTAGGACTATTCAAAGCTGTCAATCAATATGTCCAGTGCTGTCACACCTGTGCCACTGTAGAAAAGAATGGTAGATAACCTGATACAACTTACAAAGCATATAAACACTTGGACCCTTTATTGGAGATTGGCATCGACATTATGGATCCATACCCAAGGTCGGTTCAGAATAAAAAAATCCTTCTGACCATCACGGACCTGTTCTCAAAGTGAACCACAACCATTCCACTGTGGAACTCTCATACGTCCATTATCCTGAAAACCCTGGAAAGCGAAGTTTTCTGCGTGGAGATACCATGCAGCCGGGCCACTGGATATTGGCCCCCAGTTCAAATTAACTGCCTGGTAAAAGTCATGCCCTAAGGGGCAGACCACCCACTGGATCATAGCAAAATACAACCTACTGAAGAATCCAGCTGAGAGACGGAACAAGCCGTTAGAAATAGGTCCCCACACTCATCTACAAACACAAAACCCCAAGCACATGGAAAAATAATCGCCTCAAATCCTGTTCTATCTCAGAAACAGGAAGAACGAAGTTGCCTATGTGGGTCCTAATGATCTCCTGCTATGAGAAGCCTTACATCGATCAGGGGTCTGGACAGCACCTGAACAATCAGTTGCGGTAGAAGAACCAAATCTCAAACGAATCAAGTCCCTATGAGAATTTCTCACTGAGCTCAGAGACCAGGGAAAACGTGCATTAACTCCAGCATCAAGATAGATACTTGAATAAAAGACAACCTGACCCAGGAAGATCCCTAACTCTTGGGGCAAGAATGCTATTCTAAAACCACCTATTATACCGTATATTGCCATTGAAGGAATATATGTGGTATTTTGCCTTCAATTGACCGGGCCATACATTAGTATATTAGTATAATGTTGGTTGGCCGGAATCCCTACCCTCAGCCCAACGGTAGCTAGGAGGCTACTAGTCAGCCGCCTTTTTCCATCTTGACACTAAAGCCCAACTGCTATAATCCCGTTTTCTTGTAGCCAAGGGAAGAGATACACTGGCTTAAGATTCCCTCCTTTGTCTAGGTGTTATCATATTTCTACGTTGTTTTTCGGCTTGAAAATTGATCATTAAGTTTGCTAGGGTAACCCCCACATTCTTCAGGACTCATCAGCCGACCTGGTACTCCAGCTTCCAAGGTTGGCATGTGAAAGAGTTAACTTGTAGCAAAACTGTCAAGTGGACGAGTTGAGTCCAGACAGCAGAGCGTTGGCCTCGCCCCAATTAGATTCGTAGACAAGACCTGTTGTTGGCCGTGCAGAGCGAATAACGAAAGATTTATTCATACAAAACGACAGTGATAAATTTCAGGAGAGCATGAAAGCATTTAGTGTGTTTTTCTTGATTGATTCAGGCATTTGGCTTAGTGTAAATATGTCGCTGAGCAGTATCGATTCGAGAGGGCCAGATGTTTTGTACCCAGGACATGGTGGCCCAAGGGTTTGGCCACAATTGTTTAACCAACTCGAGGAGCTTCTTACGCTTTTGCCCAGATTTACAACCCCCTTCCTATTCTGAGCTGTCTGCTACTGAGTCCTCACTGGTGTCGTTCTCAGCATCACTCACTGTGTCATCATAATCATTATCATCGTAATCTGTATCGTTGTGTTGTTCATATTTGTCTTATCTTAGTCTTCTTTGTCTTGCCTCATTACCTATTGTCAGGTAATCGTTTATATCGTTCTCGGACACTTCCGATGCAGTAGCATTCAGGATCCTCCACAGGACTGGGTTTCTCAGTATGTACCCTGCAAGCTTTCCTTTATCCCCATTTGGTATGGTCTTCTGTCCTTTTGGGTACGAACACACTCCAAGACCACATGCTCCGGTGTTCCCTCCTGTCAGTACAGACATTCGCTGGAATCAACTAATCCTTGTTTCCATAAGGATGCTGGGTATAGCCCTTTGCCTTAT
The DNA here is from genome assembly GCA_902151445.1 of Timema monikensis. Lineage (NCBI taxonomy): Eukaryota > Metazoa > Arthropoda > Insecta > Phasmatodea > Timematidae > Timema > Timema monikensis. Next base: position 94,669 of record CABFVZ010001074.1, on the reverse strand, counting down.
AAATTGTATCAGACCCCGGGATAGTAGAAGGTTCTCATTATCACATCTTTCCACAACATTTGGAAACAGTTGGAAAGTCCTTCTTCCAGTGTCACTTCCTTCCCAACGTCTCTGACACTTTGCTAATAATGCCACTTCTGCCTCCCCAGCAGTGTTAACCTCTGGGGAGGTTTGCAGTTTCACTTATTCTAAAATGTTATTACTTAACCATTACCCGACTCCTTTCTTACTAATTAGGAGATCCAATGACCACACTCGTAGGGCGACGATAATTGTATCCGATGCCACAGTTCTGTAGGCTCCCGATATCCTCAATATGACATTCCTCTAAAGCCCCCGGATTTCTCTAGCTAGCCAGCCAGTTCAGTTTGTGGGCACATATACAAGACCCATAGCCAACGATGGAGAGTAATATCATTTGGTGGTATGTCTTAGTCATCCTCATAGGTAAATGACAACTTTGTTGACCTATGCTTATAATTTTTTCCATTACCTTTTGGGTTTTACCCACCACCTCCTCAAAATGTGCCGTAAAGTTCCTGTTCTCGTCCAGTGTTACTCCCAGATATCTGACCATATGGCTTCTTCTGATTATCTTGCCATCTACCTTTATGCTAGGATTTCAAGTTAGCCTTCCCCTGAACATCATGAACGTCATCTTCTCCGGTACAATTTTTAGTTTGACACTTTTACACCAGGTGTATAATCCCTCTATAACCTGGTTCCCCTTTTATTCTATATCTCTCCTCTCCTAGTGCTACCTTTCACCACTATGAACAGGTTGTCTGCAAAAGCGACTACTCCGTGTGTCTCGAGGAATGTTTCCAATACTCTCAAACCAGGTTCCAGTCCAATGTCCCAAAAGCTCGGTCCGCAGACCAATCCCTCTGGCATCCTTTGGTTAGCACCTTCAGAACTTTTGCTCTAGGACATCTCGGGGTTGAATAACTGGGTATACAGTAATTCTTGAAGCTTTTATACAAGATTCTTGGATACTCTATGTATCTCATACTGTTGAACGGCCACCATAAATTGTCAAAGACCCCCGAGATGTCCACGAAAATACCTAGCACATAACTCTCTAACGAGGAGTCAGCCAGCTCCATTGCCCTACAGATTGCTTCCTCGGTAGACTTGCTCCTTCTAAGGCCATACTGCTGTTGGAGCATGCCTATTTGATTTCCATGCCTAAGCAGGCATTCGCAAAAAAGTCTCTTACAGTTATATATATAATAGACAATACAAATATATCAAAATATAGTAAAATGTTAAAAATATGTCTGGATATATATATATATCTCCAGACATATTTTTAACATTTTACTATATTTTGATACATTTGTATTGTCTATTAATTGTAGTGTACACACCTGCCGTTTTAGGCAAGTATATTTATTGCATCTTGTTCTCCCTTAGGGGATTTTACCATGTTAAAAAAATTAAGGTGCTAATGACATAAATGTTTCAACGCGCCTCCAAAGTGCAATAATAATCAAAATCAAACCTCACCCATACTTTTATTTGATAAATCACATTTGATAATGCGTACTATGGTAGAGATACCACGATAACCTTCATTGACATAAAAGAAGGCTTATTAAAATTATTATTAGCACCGCGTCTTACTACCCGTTCGGGTTATACGCAGCTTATTAAAAGGTACTAAGAGAAAGTATATTGTTGGGTCTAAGAAAAGGAGGGGGGTGGGGGTTGGTGAAGGGATATTGGAACAAATAATGGATATGAATGATAAATGTGAAAATTGTGTAGGAATATGAGATAAATATGACTGGTTTCAAACAGAAAGGGGAGTGAGACAGGGAAGCGTTTTATCACCAATCCTATTTAATAGTGTAATGGATGAAATTATCGCTCAAACCCAGCTCACAGAAACCCGGGGAACTGAAGGTGATGGCATACGGGGATGGTTTAATGACTTGGGAGAAGTCGGAAAAGGACTTGGAGAGAGAACTGCTGAATGAGCAGAAGCGATGGAACGAAATGGATTGGACATGAACGTGGGAAAGAGCAAGGTGATGAAGGTGGCTTGAAACACAAACCCAGCAACAAAAGTAGCAATCAGTGAAAAGGAACTCAAAAAGGTGGAAGATTTCTGCTATATAGGAAGAAAGATTACTCAAATGGTAAGATCCAGGAGAAAATAGGACAAAAGATATGGAGGAGTGGACAATTTTACCATGTAGTTTAGGATTTAATCTGGTGATGTAATATATGAAGAGAGATCGAAAATTTGTTACAGATGGCATCTTATCATTTAATATTGACATTTATGGCTCTGAAGCCTGGACATGGACGAAGAGAGATTTAATTAAATTGCAGGAATCATAGATGAGCTCCCTAAGAGACATTACGGATGTAACAAGAAGATATGAGATAAGTAAGGAAATAATTAGGGATGGCTTGAAAGTTTTGTCATTAAAAGAGACACTGAAGAGAAAAAGATTACTGTTGTTAGGTCATGTGATGAGAATAGAGAAGAACAGAATGCCTAAGAAATATTTACAAAATAACGATTGGAATACCATGGACAAGATGGATGGACCAAGCACAGAAGGAAATGGAGGCTAAAAGAGTGGACTGGAGACACGTGGCCAAGGGAGAAGTTTGGAAAGATTGACATATATGAATGGAAGATGAAATGCCAGATGATCCACAGAGACGGAAACGTCTTATGATGATGAAAGTGATTATGTTAATTATTGTTTGCTTATTGTTTGCTTATTGTAGTGTTGTGCTGGGTTTGTTATTAAAATTGTGTTTGAAATATGAATAACTCGGTGCTTTTGATGAATTTTTGATATAACTTTTTGTATTTGCAAAATACCGTATGTCACATACATTAGATACTAACGAAATAATGTCCGTCCTATGAAGAACACATATTAGAAGTTTTTGTTTGGGGCGGTATATATTGTGGATGTACTTGATGAACCATTCTACATTTCTAAAGTTTTTTAGGGAGTGTTTAATCTGAATATGAGACAACTGACCTAATCAAAATAATATAATACCTCTTTGTGTTTAAATTGAATGTATTCTTTAATTACAATTTTAATTTGTATTGGATTTGGTGAACTAGTTGAAAATAAAATTAATTAATTCTACATTCAACATGAGAATACACCATTGAGCGCGTAGTTTAAGACAAAACAATTAAAAACCCGTTAATTTAATAGGTTTTAACAGGCAGAAATATATCTTATTTTCGTTTAGAGAGTACAAGGAGTGAAAATATTCTTTTAAACCAGTTCAGTGGCTTATCGCGAACATACAAACACGCAAACAAACCGCTATACACAAATGACAAAGATAGAGATAATAGAAACAAAAATAAATAAATCTAATTTACAAGCAAAACCATACAATAACTGAAAAATTACCGATTAAACCTTTTTTTTTTTACATTGCTTCGCTCACTGATGAGATAGCGTGATCATAAATGGACTGAGGAATAAAGGGTTTGTCGAAAACTACTACTATTTTTAAATGTAAGGATATTCCCATTCATCGATGTTTCAAGCTACATGATTTGACCCATCTCTCCTGTGACGTATGTATTTCAAAATCAAAATGTATTTAGATGTCTCATTTTCTTTTGTCCCCTTTTTTAACACACAAAACTCAACAGAAATATGGATTAAATTGCTAAACTATATTTGTTAGTTACGGTTATAGCCGCGTAAAAATATCATATTATTATTTCAATTCAAAAATGACACCTGGACACGTTAATCGAACCCGGCACATTTGGCTTAGTACCCAAGGCTCTAACTACTGAGATATCCAGTAATCATCACGTGCCCAGGATTATCGTTCACTCATATCTTAAGGCAAAGTCTGTAATGGACTTGCGACGATCGTCAGCTACATATGAGTGATCAATTAAGATTAAACCCGCCTCGGTGGCGTAGTTGGCTAACGCGCTTGTCGTGTTGAGCTCGACTGCTGAGTACGGGGAGATCGAGGTTCGAATCTAGGTCAGGTAAACTGGGGGTGGTTTTTCCTAAATGGTTTTCCACTCTCCCTCCACGCAAATGCATGTTCACTTCCACTAATTCTACCTTCCCAATTCCTAATCCATTAGCGTAATTAGTAATTAAAGCGTATAACCCGAACGGGTAGTAAGACGTGGTGCTAAATATTATTAATTTTATAATTAAGACCAAGAGCTATCAGATAACACCACCTTTGACTGGGTGGTCGGATTTTTGCTTCCAACTGTACAATGAAAACTGAACGAGTGCGCATATCATGATGAATTAATGGTAAAGCTATTATATTTGATAATAACGATTATAGTTGCATCATTTTTCAATTTAACTTTTTTTTATTTAGATGCGGCTATAACAGTAACTAACAAATAAACACATTTAGATTTTTAATCCATTATGATATGCGCTATCATACAATTTTCAACGTACAGTTGTAATGTACTATCGGCAGCAAAAATCCAAATAGCCAGTCGATGGTGGCTGCGTTATCTGATACCTCTTGATCTTAATTTACCCCACATTCCTAGCCGACGATTTCCGCATGTCCTCACAGTGTATGTCCTAAAATATGAGTGGAGAATACCCCTGGATCGGAACGACTCCTGGATATCTCAGTGGTTAGCGCAATGGTGTACTAAGCCAATAGTTCTGGGTTCCATTTTCATGTCCAGGTTTCAGGTTTCAAATTAAAGAATATCAACAGAAGGAGCTCAGTTAAATAAAAGTGGAAAAGAAACAAAACTGTACTTTAATATTTAATCCTTTACAATAGTTTAAATTTAAACAACTGTACTTTAAAACACTATTTTTGTATTTATTAATCTATTTGTAGTGATCATTTTAAAAGAAATTATCAATAGCCGCTAAGCCTATTGTTTCGCGCTTCAATCCTGGCTAATATTTACAAATGTTAATTTAAATTGGTTTGGATTCAAAAGATGGAGTTATATTCATAAGGGCATTGTTTGAATTATTATTAATAGATCTGTTCTAAGATATTCTATATATAATCATGGTTAGTGTCAGATTCAACCACCAACCGATATAGTCTATACACGCGTGTTAGAATGGAAGACAAGGCTTCGCATCTATTGCTTTATTGACACTCATTTCATGTTTCTGATCTTAACATCCTCGGGATGAATTAATCTGATGTGTCACTGTTAAAAAAGCATGTCCAATATTTCGTTAATTTTTATAGATTAGCTCGCGTGCCCATACAAGTTTTGAGTCTCAAAATGGAATTTCCTCATTATTAATTATCACACTATGAATAATATACCCCTGTTAGTTCAAAATTTTGGATGGTCCAAACACGATTTTCTGAAAATAGAAAAAAACCTACTATTCAGACATAAAATATATTTTATTGATAACAAATTCAAAATTATAATAATTATTATTAGCACCGCGTCTTACTACCCGTTAGGGTTATACGCACTTGCGCTTATGTGTGATGGTAGAGTGATTGTGAAATGAAATGGACCTACAGTCTAACGTGGAATCCAAACCACGGTGGAGGCCTGGAATTCCTCACATTCACAAGATGTGATTAATACACGTCTTGTCAGAGGTGAAGGAAGGGTTTGATAATCAGATAAATCTGTGCCGGGACCGAGGATTGAACCCCCCTCACACTCAAGCACGGGTCCAACAGCTTACCCCTAGACCACCAGGTCACCTTAAATTAAAAATTAAAAGGGAATTGTAATAAACGATGACAGTAAATGTTTATTGTTTTCAAATTTTAGTAGACACAATATGTTTTACTTTAACTAAAAATAATTACAAAACTATGAATGTAGAGCTACAGTAGACCTATATATTACGTATTATACATATTATGTTAATTGAATGTAAGGGTTAGGTCTACATATTCACGGGAGCACGCATACACCCATCCGTACTCTCCCGATTAATCTGAGCTAGCTTCGATCACAAATTAGTCCGGTTTAACGAGGTTCGACTCTATTGAGCTCGTAAACAAAATAATACAGATAACACAATTATTGTTAAATCTTTTTATAAACCCTGTTCAGGTAATTCTTCTGAATTGCTAAAAATGAGAATGTTTCATCAAATAAATTGCTTTTTTTTTTTACAGCAAAACGTCTTACTACCCAGTCGGGCTATACACGCGTATGTACTAATTACGCTAGTGGTTTTAGAGATTATGAACGTTATATTTTGAAGAAGTGTACCTGCATTTGAGTGGAGGGAGAGGGGAATATATTTTTTACAAACCACCCTCATTACACCTGATGGAGATACTAACCTCGATCTCACTATCATCGGCAGCCTAGTCTACTGCGAGAGTAGCGCCTTAGACCATGCAGTGTGTGTGCTATTTATATTAGTATCTTACAAGAGAAAAAATGAATGACTTTGTGACACTACACTAATAATAGATCAACTTTGTACGGCAATGAGAACCTCGTGCCTTCCGTTCACCAGACCTCGTCTGATTGTGGATCGGGTCACCACCCCTCCAACTACGTTGTGGAGTTAACTGAGAGAAATAGCTGGAGGGCAATCCGTCTTATTGTGGGGAGTATTAGTATAGACCAGTAATAGTCTATGACGGTCTATTGTGGATTAAGAAACCCCACTCCAAAATGCTGTAAGCCAGGTTTCAAGAGTGACGTCACTTGACTCTTCCTCTCCTACCCCTACGCAGTATTGCATCTCTACTTAATACTACACACATATATATAGATACATTTGTTTACATATAGTATGGTTATAATAATCGATGGTGGGATGGATAAATAGAGTTAAATAAAGGGATGGATATATTATATGTAAATATATAGAGAGAAATAGATTCATTGAAATTAATATTATTATTATTAGCACCGCGTCTTACTACCCGTTCGGGTTATACGCACTTACGCTAATGTGTAATGGTAGGGTGATTGTGAGATGAAATGAAGGACCTACAGTTTAACGTGGAATCCGAACCACGGTGGAGGCCTGGCATTCCCCACATTCACAAGATGTCTTGTCAGAGGTGAAGGAAGGGTTTGGTAATCAGATAAATCTGTGCCGGGACCGAGGATTGAACCCCGGCCGCCAGCACAGAAGTCTGACACCTTACCTCTAGACCACCAGGTCACCTACTGAAATTAATAGATAACTTGATATTTCAATCAGTGAATAGATGTATAGATATGGATAAAACGATAAAGACGTAGATATTTATAGAAAGAAGGATATTAAAATAAGGTTGGTATCTCCTAAGTTATTTCAAGAAAATTCTCTCTCCCTACCTAACTCGTCCAGATGTAAAGTGTTCCTAGAAAGCCAACTCCAAGTGTCCCAGTAAGTCCTCCACATCACGGGACAAATGTGTTGTGCTCCGCTAGTAGAGTTTCAGCCTAGAAGACGGGTCGCTCTTAGATTGCATGCAATGGGCCGGAAAACCACTTTGGAAGATAAACAATGTGGGGGAGAGAAGAGTTTTCTTCCAACAAACCAGCAAAGAGATCTCCCCGTGATGCTCCGAGTTTTAGGGTTTATAATAGAACAGAGGCGGGATGAAGTTATGAACACCCAGTCGAGTGTTAATAGCACCGGTTCTTGGAATAAACACCGCCGTGCCGGGCCACTTTACTAGTCTGTCAGAGAGAAGGAGAACTTCTTGGAACGTGGCGCAGTCACTTCTTTGACACCAGCCGGGGTTTGAGTGACAACCAATCTACACGGGCATTTTACAAATACTAAATAAAAGATCTTGCAAACGTTTAAATAAAAACCTAGCTATTTGATGGAACTATGATTAATTTTGATTTAGATTCGGTGGTCGAATGGTCTATTCTAAACTCTAAAGGACGTGCCCGGGACAATTCCTGGATAGCTTAGTGGTTAGAGCATTAGCGTACTAAGCCAAAGGTCCTGGGTTTGATTCCCTTGTCCAGGTGTTATTTTTCAATTTAAAGAATACCAGTTTGTAAACTGGATATGCTATGTCAGAAGTCGGTAAAAAAAAAATCCTATCCACTTGTATCTTATTCATCGCTGTAGGTTTTGTATAGTTGAGAAAAAAGGATGTTGACAACAGAAATAATATATAGGATAGTATTTATATGCGGCTATAGCCATAACTGGCAAATATAATAGCTTGGCTATTCAATCTAAAGAAGGCATTCATGTATTAAGTGAGCAACTTAGGGGGGTTGGGAGGATTTGATCTTGGCTTATTTTTCTGACAACAGGGAATGGGGGGTCAGAACTATTATTTCATAAGAGAGAGATATAGGCACGAATGGCGCATTACCCAATCACCCCAAATAATAATATTAAATGTTTTGAGACCTTGATTCAAGAACTTTACTCATAGGTTTAAAGGTGCTTTAGAATGATTTTATAACTAGAATACTTTATGTATTCACTAATAATACCACCCACTTCGTTGGCAGCATAGTCTAACGTGCTACTCTCGTGTTGGACTAGACTAGGTCCCCGATGACGGCGAGATCAAGGTTCGAACCTCGGTGGGGTGTATGGAGGGCGGTTATTCCAAATGGTTTACCACTCTCCCTCCGCACAAATCTGGGTGCACTTCCTTTTAATATAACCTTCCTAATCACTAAAACCATCAGTTTAATTAGTAAATAAACGTATAACCTGAACGGGTAGTAAGACATGGTACCATAAAAAAAAGGTGGTACTGTGCACTGGCCAGACTTTCTTCCTCTATTATCTTAAGATATACATTTACTAAGAACTCGTAAAATATGTGAAACGAAATAATAGGTATGTACATTGTTGTAGACACACTAAGTCAAAGATTATAAATTAAATACTTTACACTTTTTTGGCATTAGGAACTAGGAACATTGTTACACAGAGAACCCTCAAAGTAATTTTCATAAGAAAATAAGAATTTCCAGCTTGTTAACAATGATAAACAGTGTATAGATATCAAATTAAATCAAAATCGTTTTGGCGAATTTTGAAAAAATGTTTGTTTTTTTTTGTTTTTTTTGCCCTTCTGTAAACTACCCTTAGTTCTAGGGTTAGATATTTAATTCTAAAAGTCCCTTGAGGGGACCTTATTAAAACCCCAGCTACCAAGTTTTGGCGTAATCGGCAAAATAGTTTCGGCTTTAGTCCAAGGTAGGGCCTACAGACAGACAAACAGATAGCATTGCGAAAAAACCTTTTTGGTTTCAGGTCTTACGAAACGTAAAAATATATGTTATCAAAATCTTGGGTTTGATTTTTTTAACGATCACAATACTTTATATGTAAGGGACTGAGAGAAAGAATCCCATCACACTTCTTCCACACTCAGCCACATACTTGCATACCAGCCTATGACTCCACTCACACTACTGGCACACTCAGCCACATACTTGCTTACCACCCTAAGATTCCACTCACACTACTGGCGCACTCAGTCACATGCTTGCATACCACCCTAAGACTCCACTTACACTACTGGCACACTCAGCCACATACTTGCTTACCACCCTAAGACTCCACTCACACTACTGGCACACTCAGTTCTGTACCTGCAATCCTGCATACTGGGCTAAAACTGCTATTATTATGACTGTACTGTGATATAGACCGCTCTTACTCCCTATCAAGTCGACAGTCTTGTTACAGTAATTACTCTCATGTGCCTCTATCTCTCTGTGTTACCCCTCCCTTTCCTCACCATCCCTCCTCCTTCTCACCCCAGACTGAGATTAACCTCGGCTTGAAATTCCTCTTTACTGGAACTGCCTGCCTGCCTGCTTACTAAAGCAGGCGCTACGTCAATGTCTTCCAATTAATTTAATTCACGACGTAATTAATCACCCAGCGAACACCTGCAGTGCACTTCACGTCCAGGTAGACATCCAGATAGAGGGAGAGAGAGGCTGTTGACACACGTGATAGAGAAAGAGAGGATGTTGACACACGATGCAGGATCATTTGCCAGGATTAGCTGATGTTATTAGTCGCTTGGTAACATTATCAACATCGAAAACAAAGTCAGATTGTGTTTTTCACTGTCGGTGTCGCGCTGGATTGAATAATGGATCTGTCAAAAGTTGAAGTTTTCACTCTAAACTATAACCGGAAATAGTTTCTTTTCCACGATTTTCTGGAATGGTGGTTTATCAGGATTATATGAACATGGCTCGGACTTTGGTGGCCTAAAAATGGCCGAAAAAATTGCCCAATAAATGTACCTTAGAATTATAAATAATTACCTTCAAACTTACAAAAAATTGTCCCAAAAATATGAGAAAGAACTCTTATTGAATGAATACGACTATACAAAACAATCACTTTACAAAGAAACACTAAAAAATTTACAGTATTCTCCCGAATTGAACAGCCTGACTTTGGTAAATGGTATGAGATCAAAAAACTAACTCAAAATGTCTTTAGGAGATTAGTTTGTTTTCGCTTTATTTTCGCGCAGACAAAAAACGAAACAAAATAAAAATATAACTACAAACCAAAGCATTTAATTTATTACTATGTTTCTTTTGTTCAAAATGATGGCCTCCAGTCCGAAGTTATTGCATTGCATCTATCAATGACAAAACGAGTGGCCAACCGATATTGCACGTTTATCGATTTCTTTTTTTTATTCTTTTTAGCACCACTTTCTACTTTCCTTTCGGTTGATACTCTTGTCGATATCTGACTGTGAAAATGCCTAAAATAGTCATCAACAAAAATAATTTTAGTGTCAACTTAAAGGAAACTTTAATGGTGCACAATTTTAAATTATTATTATTATTATTATTATTATTATTATTATTATTAGCACCGCGTCTTACTACCCGTTCGGGTTATACGCACTTACGCTAATGTGTAATGGTAGGGTGATTGTGAGATGAAATGGAGGACCTACAGTTTAACGTGGAATCCGAACCACGGTGGAGGCCTGGCATTCCTCACACACAATTTTAAAAATAATTTATTTAACTTAATATTTTTAAGTTGATTTAATTTTTTTAATCAAATAATAACGTGTATTTTCGTGACTTTCACATATCTCATTGAATATTTTATATCGGATTCCTCCTAAACTAATTAGAATATCAAAGCAAATGAAGTCTCATCTTATTGACAGTGGTGGATCAGAGGGGGAGGATATGGGGGATCCCCACTGTATTGAAAATAAACAAAACTATTGAAACCATTACCTTAATATTGTAAAGAATGACTGACTCCAAAATCTCCCTCGCCCTTTCTCCTAAATGATCTAATTAATAACTCTTTCCATTCAACTAGCTCTAATGTATAGAAGAAAAAATAACCAAATTAAAACTAAAACTCTCCAGTAATTAGATTCATAAGTATAGTATGATAACCAATTACTTGTATTAAAATAAACATTTTTTCTATTAAAACTAAGACATTTTAGGCCTAAGTACTGTACATATTAATTAGGTACTTTTATTGTAAAGGCGACTTTTTGTTTTTTGGATTAAAATTGTAAATTCACTAGTCAACATTTTTGTTCTTCTTAAAAGTCCTCTTTTTATTATGAAAATTATTATTAATTAAAATTCATTATACAAATTAGTTATATTATTAATATTAAAATTATTATAAACTTAAATCTTGTTCACCCGCTTCGGTGACCGCATGGTCTAAAGAGAAATATACAAATTTAACACATCAGTTTATTTAAATTTAAACAAGGTAATAGTACATACATAAGGTTTAAATAAATCTTAGATTAACCAGTCCTTTGTTAACTAAGAGAAGTTAAATCAGTTACCGTAGACTTAATCATCTCAATAGGAAAGAATTGCAGTAAACACCTTGGTAACTAGGAATGGACAGAAGTAAGGTTGAATCTAGTGACTTCAAATTAGGACTAAAGCATATTCTGCCTAAACACAGTGGCAATATAAATAGGAAGCAAATATGAATTTAAAATTATGCTACAATACATAACAACCATCCAGCCTAATCATTACAAGTTTTAGATCTGAAAGGTATATACATGAATTATAGTTGAATAATAGTTAATGATATCAAATTCTAGTATATTCTAATTTCAAAGAGTTAATATGATTGTAGTTAAGTGAGCTAGCTAGCATGAGTTAACTCCATAGAGAGTTAGGAAGGACAAAGATTAATCTCCTATAAGAGGAACTATCATTTTACAAATAGTAAATGTCTGTTAAGATACTATGGCTGTTCTATTCCTAATTAATACTGCCTGGACATTCAATAGTATATTTATACTTCCACCCAAACTTGGGCACACGATACATAGTACAAACAATAATTGTTTTACTTAATACAAACGGTGCCAAAAGGGGGCCGGAGACTAAGCTGTATCCCCGTGGGCCACTACTACGGACTAATTGTGCTCCCACAAGTTGCGCACCGTACAAAAAAGTTACACTATTAGAAATATTAGGGACTGGTATCCATCACAAACCTAATTAGGTCATTGATAAAAGCATTTGATAACCTGATTTCCACCATTATGTGATCCTAAGAGCTAAGTAAGCTGTATCATGGCCTTAAAGTTTAGGGTGTCAATACATTTCCCTAGTATATAATACTATGCCTTATGGACATAGAAAAAGAAGTCAGAAACACTGACATACTAAAGCATGTCATATGTAACTAGATAAATAGAGCCATAAAACCCATCATTCAAAACTACGCCATATGAGCCTAGAAAAACAAGTCAGAAACTTTGACAAACAAAAGTGTCATTTGGACATATAAAAACAGTAAGAACTCTAACAATCAAAACCATTCCCTATGAGCATAGAAAAAAGTCATAAACTCTGACAAACAGTAATATGTCATATGGACATAGAAAAAGAGTAATATTTCTATCAATCAAAACTATGCGTTATTGGCATAAAAAACTAGTCAGAAACCCTGACACAAAAAAAAAAACTATGTATTATGGACATAGTTAAAAAAGAGAACTAAGACTCTAACACAGATTATAACATTTTGATATTCATAGTCTCAGACGAGGCTTCATCAGCAGCGAGGTGAAGAGACCATCGCCTCACACATCGTAATCACCAGTTGCTCTGTCTGCCAATGTAGTTTTACGTTCAAGTTGTTCCTACGTCGAATTGATACAATAGAATACAAAATGTGAAGTGAGGAATTACTGTTTTATACACAGGACTGACATCCTCGGCGGGGGTTTCCACCCGGACAAAATGGGGTGAGTTTAGGTTGCTATAATATGAACACTTTCCATATCGGAGTGATTTTTGGACACATTCTCCAGAATTCCACTCACCATGCCCCTGGCACAATTAAGGTGATCATAGGTACTTGTTTTTAAATAAGTGCTTCCAAAAGTACATCCCAATTTAACAAAGAGGATAAATGAAATAATAGGCTTTTAACCAGAGAAATTTCCCTCGGCAATCACCAGCACAATTTTAAATTTTTACTACAAAAAACAATTTAATAACTTGTGAAGTTTTTAACACCCTTTTTCTTGGATGCAATTATCAAAATTATTTTTATTTTTATTTTTGGTGGTCCTTGTACTACCTACATAATTATAATATTGCAATTTTGTACTGGACCAAGATTTGTTTTTCTTTTAGATTTTGAGGTCTTAGCCACTCTTCCCTCCTATTTTACCAATATTGATTATTAAATCTAAAACAACTTTTATTCTCTTCTAGTTATGTGGGAAAGCTCCCCATCGCGTCAAATTTCAATTTTTTATCAAATTTTTTTAAATTTCTTAAGTTTTTTTAATTTTCCACGCCCCCCCCCTCCCCTCCCTCCTCCCCCATCCCACTCTCTCCCTAATCCCAGCTCACCGATCCTTGTTTTGTAATAGTAAATGTTCATACTATTCTTTAAAGTTGTCCATTTATATGTAAGTAAATATTCCAATTTCTACCATATCTAAAGAGTTTTATACTATTAGTTTAGAAATTTGTTTACTGTTGATAATGGGGAGATAAGGGTTTGAATCTTGGTCGGTTGTCCTAGCATCTTCTTTTTTTAATGGTTTTCCAACATCCCTCCACTAAAATAAGGGCACACTTCATTTATAGTCTAGTTTTCCTCATCTCTAACACATTAGAGTAATTATTTAATTGTATAGCCTGAATGGGTAATAAGCCACGGTGCTAAAATCAAGCAAAATATTTCATAATCCATTTCAATAAGCTCTTTAATTTCCAAATAATGAATAATAGGCATTGATTAACTGTAGCAGTTACTTGAGGGACATTTCATCATATGCATTTAAAGTCACACACCCAGTAGCTAAACGAGCGTGTTGGAAGCATTTTGAATAGTGAGCATTATCACACTCTTTCTAGCTTTGTCGGCAAAAGGTAAAGCATACAGCGGAGTAACCTGTGTGTATTTGCTTGCTGCACCCACAGAATGAAGCATACAGCGGAGTAAACTGTGTGTATTTGCTTGCTGCACCCACAGAATGAAGCATACAGCGGAGTAACCTGTGTGTATTTGCTTGCTGCACCCACAGAATGAAGCTTAAGATCGTAATGAGGGGTACATTGGCTGTCTGCACTCAGCCTTTCATCCCCGTCCCATTTCCATAATCTAAGTTGCTCTGTGTGTTACCAAAATAAGAACTCTGGTATGGAAACAGTGTTTTAAGTCTTAAGTTCAAACACCAATATAGGTTGTTTTTCAAATGTTACAATGTTAGATGGACATTTTTTTTTCTTGGACATTAGGAGTTTTCAGTTTCACTAAATCCGAAGTTTATGGTTCATAATAAAAGAAATTTTTAATATAGAGGCTCTATTGAAATTTAAATAAATTATAACCAATTTTCTAGGTTAATTGTAGCCGGATGTTCACACAACCGAGTCCACTAAATCTAGAGTTGAGTCAAGTATATAATAATGAAAAAAAAAGTAAAAAAAACAAGGGATGCATACCTTTAGGTTTCTTTGATTACGCAGAACTATTCCAAGCCTCAGGTTACTATTTATCTCGGTTTAGGAAATACCTGTGGCAGTAGTCATGCAGTCTCAGGAGTAACGCTAGAAATACAATATAAAATTGAACAAAGTGCTTATCTTATTTGATTTAAAATGTGGTGGAAGGGACGTGAGAAAAGCCCATTGGTTTGTAGTTTATATAGAAGAATATGTTGCTATGTCCAAACAAATAAAATGTTGATCCAGTAGTAGTTAAGAGTTTAATTTTATAGATATGGTGATATCATCATTTCTTGAACATCTGTCATGAACACCTTGGCAGTAGATGAAAGAGTTTTTAAATTAAAATAAATAGTTGCCATTCAATTTCAGTACACCTTTACAAATATTCAAGAACTGTTGAAGTCACCTTGTGAAGAAAATTGGGCTTTTTTTTTACTGGAGAAATATTTGATTTATTTCACGAAAACAGGTTTTGATAAAATAGACTGCAAAAACTCTAGCATCTCCTTCCACCCTAGGCTTTTAACTAAAAATATAATGTAAGGGCAAATATAATAAATTCAAATTGCAAATAACAATATTTCTTCCAGTACGTACAGCTATGCTAATTAATATTAGTATTTTTTCTTGATTTTAGTACAAGCTGAAGTAGTGGTCAAGCCGTAAAGGTGTCACAAAAGAATATATTATAAGTAAACAATAAATTTCGCACTATTAATTTTTGTTTGATGAGAATCCAAAGAATCATATTTCTGGATTTAGATGTTGCCCACACCAGCTGCTAAGCAGCCCAAGGTGTTAAGGTCTCAATATATGTAGATTGAAAACAAATACTCCTAATTTGCACATCTTCAGGTATACCTAAGTTCCTTTGCAAAGTCTCTTGGTCTGGTCTGGTCTTATTATCACACAAATGTATTTAAAATTTTATTAGATTATTTCAATATCTTCTCCAGAGTTTAAGTTGCCTTTTATTGAGAGAATTCAAGAACATGTTCATCTAAAACCAGAAATTTTTAGATTTTGATTAGAATTGTTTCAATTAATTGAAAAACGAAATAATGGAGAAATATTAATGCTGAAATAAAGCTTTACTACAACATTTCATACAATTTGCAATGTAGATTGGGGTCCATGGTAGTTTCGTGGCTATGGTAGTTTGGTGGTTATTGTAATTTGGTGGTCATGGTAGTTAGGTGGCTATGGAAATTTGGTAGTCATGGTAGTTAGGTGGCTATGGAAATTTGGTGATCATGGTAGTTAGGTGGCTATGGAAATTTAGTGGTCATGGTTAATATGGTGGTCATGGTAGTTTGGTTGCCATGCTAGTTTGGTGGTCATGGTAGTTAGGTGGCTATGATAGTTTGGTGGTTATAGTAGTATGGTTGATATGAAGAGTAATAACAAGTGTTCGGTATCAATAACTAAACCTTCCTCTTATGTCACCATGATATATTAATTATTTAGTATTGTGATTTATTTATAACAAATGGATTTTATGTATTAATACGTTTTATACCTGTAAACCTTTTATTCTCTTTTCACAACTTTATACAACTTTTTAATTTCTTACCTTTTTTACTCTAAAATATCTCTCTGGGCTAAGTTGGATTATTAATTTAACAAGGGATAAAAAGGTAAATAAGTTTGAAAATTATAAAAATGGACGTCCAATCTACTTCCATGTAAGATTTAGGCGCTAGCGGTAGAGCGACTTTTGAATTTAAAATGAACATACAAACACCAACTCATATATATATATATAATATATATATACATACAGTCGGCCCTCCATAGATTTTAAGTCGATGATTCCATAAATAAATTTTTGTATAGAAACTTCCTTTTTATTCGTGATGTTGTGTAGTCTATTGTATGCACTAATTATAAGTGAATATGAATCACAAAATGTATAAGACATTGCGAACACGCACTGTCGATAAGAGATACTGAAACAAACTGAACCTGATTTATAACGGGGGAAGGCTACTTGAGGAAAGGGATGAGAGGGGTGTGATGACAATACCACCCCACGAGGCCACCCATCTGCATTGCAATGACCTTGCCAAACATTTCCTTCTTCCTCCTGCAACATCTCCATTCTATTTTTTTCTCACTTGTTTTTTCCAAATACTATCGTCATTGCGGGGGGAAAGTCCCGATTCGTTTTGAAAAAAATTCTATATATAGAAACAGTTTTTCTATGTAATGTCACGGTATTCACCAAAACTTCGATACATAGAGAATGTATATTACCAGAAGTTCAATATATGGAAGTCCCACTGTATATAGCAATACAAAAAATATATATTGGTCACGCCATGTATATGTTATTATTATTATTATTATTATTATTATTATTATTATTATTATTATTATTATTATCACCGCGTTTTACTACCCATTCTCTTACGCCAATGTGTAATGGTAGGGTGATTGTGAGATGAAATGAAGGACCTACAGTTTAACGTGGAATCCGAACCACGGTGGAGGCCTATGTATATGTTAAAATAAGAGAGAAATGGAGTGGCTAAAGGACAAAGAATGGAGTGAGATAGGGAAAAAATAATTTAAACGTCAACCTATTTACTAAAACACCATTTTCATTGCTGGTTCAATTTACCACTCAGTTACATCAAGTCAAATCTTCTAATATATATAATATATATCAGAAATATATAATATATAAAATATATTCTATCATAAAAAGTGGGACCTCTTATGCAATAGACTGAACTACCGATGATTGAGATATAAGGGTTCGAATCGCAATCAAGTGTCATGAGGGTGGGTGTTTTTCCACTAACATCCGATTAAACTTCCTTATAATCAACCATCACCGTCCCTAATATCTTAGTATATTTAGTAGATATACGTATAGTCCGAACCGGTAGTAAGACGTGGTTACAATAAACAAACTATCAAAGTACAACCAATCTCTACTGTCACTCAATATAACTAATAATGTTTCAGCAAATTAATCTGATATCCAAGAACTCCGCAGTGTTTAGGTTTGAATGTTTTCTAAGAAATGATAAGGACTAGAAGAGTGATATTTAATGATAACTGTTCCAGTATCAAGACGAAACATTCACATCAAGAGTATCAACTTTAAAAACAAGTGTGACTTTCTCACAGCAGCATTAATTACATTTCGTACATAGCTTCAAATTACTAAACAATTCCACTTAAAAGCAGGCACGCGGAATGAGGCGTGAGTCTCGTCTGGTTTAATTTGACGGAGATGGAGAGACTGGGATTCAAATCCACACAGGTTGTACCTTTTGTTGTTGTATGCAGTACTATTGGCTATGTCTTTGGAAGATTATGGCAATAACAAAATAAGTCTTACTCTTTCATAGCGATCTGTTAAATCAAACTAAGCAGGTAAAACATATTAGCTATAAAAACATGTATTAATAATTTAGTCTCTTTTATATTTTGTGTGAGCGTTAGAAAATGAAAAATGAGAAGATAGCTTGATGCAGCAGTTTTGGGAGTTCCTAGATCCTGCGGCCAGAAGCGAGGCAAGCAGGCTGTCCAGATTGAACACTCCCCAACCCACTCCCACCCCTATTTCCCCTCTCTCCCATCCTTACTTTATCGCGGTTCGCTCGCCCGCGCTCAATTTGTGTTCGTGTTTAGGAAGGTTGGGGTTTGATATGTGAGCGGTTAACAGGCATAGTCGCAGGATCACAGAAAACTGAGCACGCAAATACATTTGAATTTTTTCACAACATCTATATAAACTGTTTCTTGTCCGTTAGAACTGATTTCCCCAGACATATTGGAATGCTTTCATTCGGATAGTAATTTCAAAAGTAATTTTATTGGACCAACATTTTTAAATTGTTCATAAGGTTTAATTTATACCGGTAATAATTTATACCTGCTGTAATTGTAAGTAAACCTGATGTGTAATTGTACTATTTTTTCTAGCCTATGTAAGGGCCCTTTTTTTCATGAGGTTCGTGTCATCAACAACCGAAAAAACAAACAAACAGACTGCAAAAACTCGTCCGGTTTGTAAGGTTTTTGTATGCATGCGACATTTAGTCATCCGTTTAACAAACTAGGGGGTGGGGGGAGATGTGTGGGGGGGGTGGGGTTGAAACATTTTATCAGTGTTTCCATTGTCTTGCTGTAGAAGATGGATCAGTGCGTGTTGTATGCTTCTTATCGGTTGACCTTAGGAAAAAGACGAAAAAGAAGATGGGATGTGCATTGTCCATCCCATTAACAGTGCAAGACACTAGATAGCGCATTTTGTAATCTGCATGGAAAATTAAGAGACAGTGACAAATTTTTCAATTATTATAGAATGTATATTACATCGTTTGATGAGTTAGTGGTAACATTCCAAGGAACTGTTCTAAACAGGACACATTTAGTGGAAATTTAACACAACTATACGACGCCACTTGCCGAAACCCTTCAAACAAATGACCAATAAGATAAGAAGTTGGCTGCACTGATTTCTAGAGAGCGGATGACACACAACTCACACGTTTTCATAAAAGGAACCAGTAAACGCCATGTATAGAGAAACAAGAAGAATTTTTGCCACATGCCATTCCTAGGACACGACACGTTCTGGAAATCGCAACCACAACTAACTTAGACGACAGAGCCTAAAGGAATCCATTTGTTTCCAGTGATTTTTAAAATTGACGAGTTTTGGCTGTCAGCTGTCAGACGACAGGAATCGCATGCATAAAGGGCCCTAAGACATATATTAACATGTACTTTTGTTTTAATGTACATTTAACATCAATAACCTAGAATGTTTAAAACGGGGAGATCAGAGTTCGATCCCGTTCGGGTCCACTGAGGGTGGTCTTTCATAAATTGTTTTCCACTCCACTTCCACGCAAATGCGGGTCCGCATTCTCTAAATTAAACCTCCCTAACACATTAATGTATGTAGTAAATAGGCGTATAAGCCGAACGCGTAGTAAGATGCAGTTCTAAGAACAATCAATAATCGAATTAGTTGTGAGATTGACTAAGTGTCTGACTCATCTTGTTTGAGTTTCTGGGGACGAGGAAGTGGAGGTGTGAATCTATGCTGACGTTACTGAGAGTACAGATTTAAAAAATAAATTGTTTCCTGCTCCTTCACGAAAATATGGGCACATGTCCTACAACTTCTACCTTATTCCCTACCCCATTAGCGTAATTAAATGCTTACAGCTCAGAAGGGCAGTAAAACGCATACAAGACCATTATTGTTTTAGGTATTTCACCCAATTGAAACTTCACGTTCCTGACATTTGACTTTATATCAAAACAAATCTTTTGATTTAGGAAATATCCGCTTTATGTTTTCCCGAAAAGTTCCCTCTAGCTATTTAAATGTAACGAATGCACTCTAAACATCCCAAGTTTTAAAATTTTCACTTCAGTTTTATTTCCCAGACAGATTCTTTTATCAAACGAGTTCCAACAAAGCAATAAAAGTGATTCCAACTCTCTTCTCACACCGAGGTATTGACTACAGCAGTTGACTAACTCTGGGAATCCCCGGCCGGCTGTACAAAGAGATAATATCCCCTTCCCTTGTGTTTCATTGGTTTAAATGAAATAAAAATATTATGTTAATGAGTTATTAAGCTCTAAGCGTGTATGTTGACGTCCCGCGGGTCCCAGTTGTTATGAGAGCCGACTAACCCCCCCTAATGCCTTGATCGTGACTCCCCTCTCCCCCTCCCCCCTGACAATATCGGCCCTACCTCCGCCGCCCCTTACCTCGCCTGCTCCTGACTCAGATCATATCGTTACCGCAACAATTAAGACCCCTTGAGAGCGAGCCTCGCCGAGTATCCAACTGCAACGTCCTCTTTTGTTCGGGTTCGGACACGAGGCACGGTCTACGGACAACACTTAAGCCTTGTTTATTATGTAACACATTTGACCCAACATGTTGGGAGACAACACATGAAGAAAGGTAAGCTGCATTTATTGTCGCCAACTTGTTGGACCAACATTCTGGGTCCTCCGCTAGTTTTTAATCAGTCTACACATTTATAGCCATGGATAACGACGTATTACTTGCCGTTTCTTCATTTGTTGTGTTGACAGGAAGTGTACTCTTGCGGAAAAAGACAAAATGTAAAAAACTGTGAGGAGTTCGAAGTTGTTTTGGCTAAACGTCGAATTGAAGATGCGTACATGGGAATAATGAATGACCTACATTTGCAAAGTGGATTTGATAATTTTGTACGCGTCATTTGTGGACTTGAGTACTTACTTACACTTCTATGTCTTCTTTTACGTGGTAAAGTGGAAAAGAAAAATATTAATATTGTGACTCTAGGGTAGAAACTTGCTACAACACTGCGCTTTTTAGAAACTGGAAACGTTTATGGGAGTCCTATGCATAGCCAAAGGGTTTCCAAATCATTAATTTCAAAATTCATCCCTGAAGTTGGTAAGAATATTGTTGAAGTTCTACGCAATTAGATAAAGTTATGTAAACAAAACATAACCGGTATTTCACACTAAGTTAAACAAGAAAAAGACTAGCAATAACTAGCATTAATAAATAATAATAATAATAATGATGCAAATGATTACTTATGTTTATTTATTATTTTACTATTAAATAATATTCAAATGGTTTTTTTACTTTTATTATAAATAGCACAATAATATACATTTTATTCATCTTAACTTTCGTCTTTTATACGCCCAACAGTGGTTACCATGAATGTAGATATATTTTATTATTACTGCGTATTATTGTTGTTTTAATTACTCTTATTCAGTGGGGCAATAATGGGTTGCTGTAAAATAAGTGTAGAAAATAATACAAAAAAATATTTTAGATGTATCACAAAGACCTTTTGTAACCAAAATTGTCTTAATAATTAATATCAATATTAATATATTGTATTAATATCTACGACCAGTACAGCAACTATTATATTCTTAACTATTATGAATTAAATAAATCACTCATAAGATTCTGGGATATGAACATGGTAGCAAAGAATGGTTTGTTGATCCTTTTTGGCTCTTGCAGTTGAGATATTATTGTTCGTTGAGTACAATGGTGGTGATTGTTGATGCGGACTGGAGTATAAAGAGGTCTGGGGGGGACTGAAGAAAATTAGATCCTGGGTAGTTTATTGGGACCTGACTTTGTGCAAGTTTACAGTCTTTGGGGGAACTAAAATGAGTGCAATTGATGAGTTTGGATTTCAGGTGTAGATGGGTTGGAGTACGAATAGCATGATTGTGGACTGGAATGTGCTGATTCTGATTTCTATTACAAACACATCGATATCAAAAACCTTGGCTATTGCAGCAAGTGCATCGCCTCGATTATTAGAACCTTGTGTTCAGCCGAGGTAACGATTCAAAGAACAAAATACTTTTGATATAAATCAATTAGTTTAACTGTATTAGCCTTGTTACATTCCATGATCACAAAATTATACAAACCCCGATGTTAAAAGTTAAACTAATCCAAAAACAAAACACGTATGTCGCTAAGGCTAAAGACTTACTCGACTAGATAGCGCATGCGCAGAACCTCCCAACTCAACCAACAGGTTGAGCTTTGAGTCTTGGTTGGGTGTACTGAGGCTGGTCTTCCAAAATGGTTTTCCACTCTCCCTCCACGCAATTAAGGGTACTATTCCTTCAAATATAACCTTTCTCATCTTTAAACCCATTAGCGTAGTTAGTACATAAGCGTACAGTTCCCGGTTGATATGAATACAGTGTGATGAGGGTGAATTAAAAGGAAATGCACTAATACTAGTCTTGAGAGTGAATGGGAAAAACAATAAATTTGAAAATAAAATCCACACAAGCTATATCCAGTAAATATACCCCCTCCCTCTTCTCCACTGTCTACAACCCTTCCAGGATATCCACCCATTTACTTTTATTGATTAGGGATAAGGAAAGTAACATTTAAATTAAGTTTACACACAATTACGTATAAGGAGATGTGACATGATTCAGAAAAATCACCATCAATACACCAGGCTTGGATTCGAATAGCTGACCTCCCCATAGTCACGATACCAGACTAGACGAGACTGAGGTCTTATCCTCATGTTCACAAGATTGAGGAAAAATGTAATTGGATACAATACACATGGAATAACTTTAATAGCTGTAAAGACAGAGTTGTCACAAAAATAAAAATATCGACATCTAATTAATAAATATCCAGGCGCTAATGTTGGGTGTGTAATATAGGATATAGCTAGTTTGTAAGTCATATGCTGATATTATCGGTGTGTTTGTAAAGTATATAATATATAACTTATGTTGCATATATGCGCAAATACCACGTTTGTGTTTGAAAGGAAACGCATTGCTCAATTTTAACACGCGATAAATAGTGATTCAATTATTTCAGTTCATTACAGTTTACAAGTTATAAGGGGTCACACTTGATGTTTTATGATTTTTACATACCAGTGATTGATAGGGTTAAGTCATTCATGTATGGGGTTGAAAACTAGTATAAATACATTAACATCAGGTGTATACAATAGAATATTAATAATATTAGCAATATCAATAATATAGTATATAACATTATTAATATTAGGTGGATATGTAAATTTCATCTTGACAGAGTCTGGCAGTTCTTATCGCATTCATTATCCGCGCGTCAACATGTACCGCTCCCACAAGCCAACTCAAGAGCTGCCAAGAGAATAACTGGTTGCATCGAGCATAATTATTTCTTCTTTGTGGAAAATGGGCCTAACTCTGGGAATAGCCTCCAAAAAACGAGCTATAAAAAAATAAAATATTCGTTTATGAGTGGTCATATTCGTAAACACATGAAAATATGTGTAAATAACAAGCATTCCTACCTCATATTCAGTTTTCCTTTTATTTCCCCAACACATTGGAGATTATGCTCAGTGAATGTTAGTTAATAGGAATCGTGCGCGTTATAAATTGTTTATAGGCAAAATTGAGTATGATAAAATTACCACTTCCATGAAACCCTTCTCGTCTTAAGACCTGAAATATTTCGGGTTTGGCTCTCAAGAGCTCGCTTGCAAGTAAGTAGGTATTTCCAGGGATAAGCACTATGTTACTCGTTCACTTTAAAATGGCCGCTCGATAATAAATATATACTAAAGTCCTTTTAATACACTTACTAAGCAAAACATTATTATCTTGTGTGAGCCGAGAGAGGCAGAAAACGCCGGACTGAAAGAGAGAGAAATGAATAGTTTGGATACTGATAGCCCCTGGACCAGCCAAGAGTTGTGTTTGTGGAAGTTAAACAAACAGATTGGGAGGCACTAGCTTAAATATCAGCTGGGGATTATTTACGTGTTTTTTTCACTTATGGTTTTGAATCTATTAAAATAAAGATTAATACTATAGTTTATATTATTGTATGTTTCTCTATCCAACAAATGAATGTATAAATGAAAATATAACAACTAATTTATTTGTAAAGTTAATTTATTACACATTTCTTTGGCAGACAAACATACAATAGTGAAAACTGAATATTAAAATTATCTTTAGAATAGCATACTTGTTATTCATGTTATTCATTTCGATAAAAAAAAAAATTGAATAAACGTCAAGCTCACGTGGTCCGGTTTCATGATAGCAAGAAGGCTTGAACTCGAATCTCAGCAGGATATTCTGGGGATGATTTTACTAAATGGTTTCCCACTCTCCTTCTAAGCAAATTTGTGTACATTTCCACTAATTCCTAACACAATAGTGCTAATAAGTGTAGATAGTCCAAACGAGTAGTAAGATGAGGTTTAAAATATAAATTTGTTTGTCGCCTTTAAATCAACTCAAGGCGTTTATTTTGCTAACATAATAATTCAATTAAATGACTGTTATGTAGTACAGTGCCGGTTCACATTGCAGATGTTGTTATTTAAAACTCGCAATGGATTGTTAGTGATGAATAAGTCAGGGTTTGAAACCCTGCAGTAGCATGGTCTAATCATTTTAAAAGTGTTAATAGATAGCTATGTCTATAGCCTCTATAGGTGGTAACAACACTAGACTATAAGATTATTTCAATGTGGATGTTAATGTTTCCTTTCCTAATATAAGTGTATATCTTAAATTTTGTTTTATTTTAAAATTCTCTCCATTGCAATTAATTTCAGAATAGATGGTCCTTCTTCATTTTTGAATCTGGTAATCCTAACTGAAGGTGTTTGGCCGGTATGCAAGACTGGAGCTGGGGAGTGGAACGGTGGTGGCGTGTAATGATTTCTTGTCCAAGAAGTGACGTCATAACGTGAGTGGTGAAGAAGTGCAGCCCCGATTACACTACTGCGGCACTACTGGCCTACTCACAGCATGTTCTCACTTCTAATCCAATTATACTATTGCGACACTAAAACCTTGCTCACACTACTGACGCACTCAGCTTCATTCTGGCATATAGTTTTTTTCTTTATTGTTGTTCCACTTTATCTCAATGCAAAATGGGGTACATTTCTTTTAAATTCTACCTTCCTAATAGCTAGCTAGCATTTTGGGGTCAATATACGGACAGCCCGGATGGAAAGTAAAACATGGTGGACATAAAATAAGAATATTTTTAAAATACTAAAGTTTGAAGAGATGTTCGTTGGAAATAATACAATTTGTTTGCAGGTTAGCATTTTGTTTACTTTAAGCTATACTTTACATTTTCTGTAAACAATGTTTTGGTGGGTGCGAGCTATGTTTGGTGTTTTTCAGATTTAAAATATTGTATAGTATTGCTAGTTCTATAGGTCAAAAATATATGCATGGCTATATTTCAATTAAATTTGACTACCTTTATTTGTGTGGTTATATTAGTCAAAGATAATATAAGTTGCTTACTAATAGTTTAGAATATTAACAATTGCCTCTAATGTGACAGGAGCTATTAGTTAGATTAAGATGGAATGCGCCAGCGTTTGGCCTACCTGAAGAAAAGCGAGCTAATTATACCCTAGGGACCACCCCGAGTGCATGCTGCCGGAATTCGATCTGAACAGTTGACTGAAATTAATACAATATAAGTAATAGATAATTAAGATTAGTTGAAATTATATTGTTAATGTGAGTGAGAGTAAGTTAAAATTTCAAGGGGAGTCCATGCCCCTTTATTTGTTATTCATTTTTACATTTAAGAATATTCAGACCTTTATTTCGATTTGGGGTGGTCCTTACACGTGCTTGACCAATTTCAATCTTTTACTACACCGATAAATAGTTAAATCTTATAGTTTTTGAAGTTTATTAAACCCCTCATTTCACAAGCCCCCACTTATAACAATAAAGTATTTAATACTAATCTTGTTATTTAGAGTGTTCTTTCTACATTCTTGTAAAATTGAATTTTCTATATTCTCTAACGGGTGTTTGTTACTTCATCCATATTTCCATTTTGAAATTTTAATGTTCAAAACTATATTTTTATTTGGAATAGTCTTTAAANTTTTTTCCCCCCCCCCCCCTCTTCCGCCCCCCAGTCATGTATACAATTCCTAATATTTTTATTTATTCATATGTAAAGGTGCCAAATTTTAATTTACAACCACACCTAAAAGTGTTTTTACACACCCTTTCCACTCCCCTTTTCCCTTATATCATGGGGTATCATTTAAAATGTTGAGAAAATTCTGATTGTTTTAAGTGGACCCTTTACGTTCCTTTCGAATTTTAGTTTTACTGGGAAGTAAGTTATACTATTCGATTTTTAAATCTTAAAACTCTTGCCACCACACTCATTTTTCTAACTATAATTTAGAAATCAAATATTAGAAGAATTATTTGTCTATCTGAAGTTATATCTTTACCATCTGCATAGTTTTATTTTTATACCTCATATTTAAATTTATTATATAATTATATCTTAAGCCCCATTTTGAAATATCCAATTTTTAGATTTTTCTGGTTTTATGGTATAATTTCTCTCTCTACCTCTGCCTTTCATAAAAATGTCGGCTTTCCGACTCTTATTTCTTTTTATGAACACACACACTTACTTTCTGCTTTATATATATTAAATATAAACATTGGTCGAGTAAAAGTACCCATTTTGGTTAGATGGTCACATTAATTTTGCTAATGAAATGTGTGTAATGAAGGTAGAGAGAGATTTAGAGGAAATGTAGGCCTACACGCGTTTGCGTGGAGACAAGATGGGAAACCCTTTAAAAAAAAGCACCTAACACCAATGTGGGTTTTTGAACTGTTATTAAAAATAAAACATCCAAAACATGTATAAATTACATAATAGCCAGGCCCTTATATAGTAATTACATATTAAACTTAATAAAAATAATTGCATTTGAAAAATTAGTAGACTCATAACACAACGACTAAAAACAATTATATATGTAATACAGTAGAAGTTAGTTGGACACTTGTGCTAAACATCAATCTCGTCTATTATCGTTTAACTGTGTCAGGTGGCCGCGGTTTGAAGCTCAGTCGTGTGTATTGAGTGTTTTTAATTAAATGCTGTTCCACTCTTCCTCTACACTAATCCGTATATATATTCCCTCTAAATACCTCTCCCTCATTCCTATCCCACTAACATATTTAAATATGGATAACCAGGCCATGTTGCGAGATAGTACAAATACATCGTAATATAAAGATAGCCAATTAACAATAGACCCATTTTTACACTAAGCCAGCGTAAAATACAAATATACTAATTTTTAACTAAATTAAATTTCCTCTTCTTATTATTTTACTATATTATTATATGAACATCAAAGCAGATAAGAGGAATACCCTAAAGGGCCCTACAGACGATCCGATCTGGTCGGCCCAACAGTCGGCCCGACCAAATCAGGTGTTACCTACACACGACCTGACTTAGTGTCCAATTTCATCAGTTGTTGTTTTTTTTCTGTAAGAGACACACGCATCATGCCTCCTATATTATCTAAACACCAAAAAGTTGGGATCGCGCTAATAGCATCGTTAGGGATTAATTCTAGAAAAAGAAAACTGTGGGCCAAAAAATGGCTAATTGAACGGAAAAAATTCAGTCATATGATATTACTAAAAGAACTGAATAGTGATGACTTTCGTAACTATTTGAGAATGGACTATGAAAGTTTCAGTACATTATTAAATTTAGTGACTCCATTAATAACAAAACAAAATACAGTCATGAGAAATGCAGTTACTGCTGAAGAGCGCCTGGTTGCTACTCTAAGATACTTATCAACAGGACGAGATTATGCGGATCTAAAATACAGCACTGCCATTTCAGCGCAGCTTTTATCAGAAATAATTCCAGAAACATGTGAGGCTATCTCTAAAGTACTAAAAAAATACATACAGGTAAGAAAAAAATATTTTAGAGCAAAAAAAAAGTTGTATTAAATTATAATAAACTCGAATACAAATTATCATAAAACATTTATGAAGTTTATAGACTTCTTTAATAAAAACTAAAAAATATGTTTTCATTGTTAGAAATTCTTGAAGTACATTGCTATTAATAAAAACTACAAATTATTTTCTCATTATTAGAAATTCTTTAATTGCATTGTTATCACCTTCATATGTTGTATTTTGTAGCATGTTGTATGAGCTTGATTGTTGATGAATGGTTTCTTGGTTAGTGTTTTGGATTGAATCATTTGGTGTTAGCATGGTAACTATATTGGGTATCAGTGTAGATGAAGAATGCACTGGTGACTGTATTTGTGAAATGACAGGAGAGTTATAGCTATGGTAACTGACAGATGATGAAGGTGATGGTGTAGGTACGGGATGGTAACTGACAGATGATGGTGATGGTGTAGGTACGGGATGGTAACTGACAGATGATGAAGGTGATGGTGTAGATACTGGATGGTAATAGCCAGAGTTGTTCAGTGTTATTGAAGACTGTAGAGAGAGTTTGTCTAATTTCCCATAAAAAACTACTTCCGAAATCAATTTTTCCGCTATGCAGCGTTGTATTTTTGTCATTTCTTTTAGCTGTAGTCCTATTGCCCGCCCGTAGCACTCAGCTGGGTCATCTTCGGTAGAGAGCAAATTCTGGGCACTTTCAATTAATTGTTCCTGCTTTTTCATCAAATTTGTAGCGCGCCGTTTACTAGCAGGTTGTCGACATATCTTGGTTTGTGTTTCAGATACCTGCAACAGAAAATGAATGGATAAAAACAGCAAAACAATTCGAAACAATGTGGCAGTTTAATAATTGTGTTGGTGCTATGGATGGCAAACATGTTTTAATTAATAAACCACCAGGAAGTGGATCGGTATTTTATAACTACAAGGGAACATTCAGCACAGTTTTATTTGCAGTTGTCAATGCTAATTATGAGTTTATATATGTCCACACGGGTATAAATGGCAGTGTTTCTGATGGTGGAGTGCTGAAACATACAACATTCTATGAAAAACTAACGTCGGATGAATTGAAATTACCAGGTTCATCTTTTTTGCCTGGTACAAATACTTTAGCCCCTTATGTTTTCTTAGGTGATAGTGCATTTGGAATAAGTAAACATCTTTTGAAACCATTTCCACAAAAAAATATAACTTATGAAAATAGAATTTTCAACTATAGACTATCACGGGCAAGAAGAGTAGTGGAGAATGTTTTCGGTATTTTGTCATCACGTTTCCGAATATTCCAGAAACCAATATTGCTAGACATTAAAAACGTTGATGTGATTGTTTTGGCCAGCTGTTTCCTGCATAACTATTTGAGGAAAAAATCTAATAATTATATAACCAATAATTGTGTAGACTACGAAGATATAGAAAACCAAACATTCCGTGAAGGTGACTGGCGCCAGGAAAATATGTTTTTAGATCTTGGTAGAAATAACCAAAGACAACATACAGATGATGGCAAAAATGTTCGGAATATGTTTACTGAATATTTTAATGGTACGGGCAGTGTACATTTTCAAGAGAGAATGATAAATGTATTGGGTCATTATAA
Source organism: Timema monikensis (assembly GCA_902151445.1). Classification (NCBI taxonomy): domain Eukaryota; kingdom Metazoa; phylum Arthropoda; class Insecta; order Phasmatodea; family Timematidae; genus Timema; species Timema monikensis. The sequence continues at coordinate 64,850 of CABFVZ010001074.1, read as the reverse complement.
TATGTAGGTACCTATAAACGCTTAAACATTTACCTACCTCATTTTCATCATCACTAGTGATAATAGTGTCGACTCCACTTCTATTTACTGCATCTTTGTCATCTAAAAATGTTAGGTATTCAAAATACCATAATGTGGGTACATATAGATCTCCCACGCCAGCTCCTGTGCTTTTACTTTGTTGCATCTGAAATGAACATGGAACAATATTTTTGTTTGTAGTTATAATTATTTACATGCTTATTTTTACAGTTGTTTTTATATTTAGTTAAGTTATATTAAAGTTTGGTAAATTAAATCCTATACTATGAAAAAATTTAATTACCTATAAATTATTTACTTACTTTTTTCAACTCTCTTTTATAGGCACTTCTCATATTTTCAATTTTTTTCTTCACTGTTGCGATACTTGAATCTTTTTCTATTTTTTTTAACTTTTCCAGTAGGATCTGGAGGGCTTGATTTCTCGCATCTCTATTACTGTACAATTTACACGAGCTATCCCATAGGCACGTCAAATCTTTATATAGTTCTAAAAACTCGATATAAACTTCGCGCTCGGTAGCTACGTCTGCCATTACGTATTTTAATACACACCACTACTCGCGCCCGTGTTTGTAGTAGAACTGACACGCTGAGTCAACCGACAACGCTACAGACGTCACGATTTGGTCGGACGGTCGTGCGGTTGGATGCGCCAGCCACCCGACACCACCCGACATGAAATAAGATTTTTTTTGTCGGCCGACACACCTACACACGACCCGATATTACAACCCACCTGACCAAATCGTGTCGTCTGTAGGGCCCTTTATTTGAGACATGTGTTTATATGACATAGATAACTACAGATATGTCAACCATGTAGAATAAGCTTAGTTTGCAGCGCTAATGTCCACTTAAGTAAAGCAAGAGCAATCTGTAACTAACGACATTCAACGTATGCATCAAATTACGAATAAACTATAAACACAGTAGTCAAATTTTATAATAGTTAAGGAAACTTTGCCCTTAAAGCACAGGTATTGGAGGGTGTGGATAAATAAATTAATATTTGAGATCAATAACTTGAAGGTCGTATTCATCTAAAGCAGACATGGGCATGCTATGGCCCGTGGAACGCATGTGGTCCGTCAAGTATTTTTATGCGGTGCGTAAGCTATAAATATTTATCTTTTATATATACTATATTTGTCATACAGTAAATTCCCGGCTATCCACGGGTGGATTATCAGCTTTTAGGCTTAACCGTAGCATCGCCAACAGCAGGGGATACGTTTCTGAAAAACGCCGCATTGATGGAGAATACAGACTACCGATAGATCCCTAGGGAGGGGAAGCAAGGAGACTACACTGGAATGGATGGACTCATGACCTGCTTAATTATCTGACAAGCTGATCTGATGTGTTCATAAACGCAATCACGGTAGTTGACTACTAGTTTCAAATGAATGTGCTACAATCTCTTGTTTTATTAAATATACGGATTACCCACGGTCATAGTCCCCTCCATTACCTCAGATGATCGGGAGTCTACTGTATACATATTTTTACCTTTCTATACACATAAGTAAAATAACGAAATTATCTTATGAACGAATAGTGGTAAAGTGGTATAAAACCCACCGATCAACAAATATTAGCAACTTTAAGAACCTAGACTACTAAATTTACACCTGGCGTTAAAGAAGTTATGAAAGCTATGCAAAACTTGCATTCACTAATTTTTAAATATTTTCCCCCTTCTTTCTGTTTTTATTGTTTTAGCACAGTGTCTTACTACCCGTTCGGTTTCTACGCTTATATACTAATAATGATAATGGCTTAGGGATGAGGATGATTAAATTTTACTTGCATTTGCTTGGATAGATGGGTGAGAAACCATATAGGAAAAAAAAACCTAATTTCACCCAACCGGATTCGAACCCCAATTTCCCCGCCATCGGCAGTCTAGTATGTTGGAAGATTAGTGCCATAGATCATGCGGCCACCCAAGTGGGGGTTGTTGCTTTTTTTTTTGTGCGCATAAATTGCTTCTAACGAAAAATCTTATTTTACTTGTTGGCCTATTCCTATATTTAAATTCTCACTGTGGCCTGAACTAAAGGTTACCTATGTCTCCAATGTTTTAGACCAATCACGTATTGGAACCTTAATAGAACGTTTCAGTGACTACTATTTTTTCCAAATTTGAAGTTTTTGGGTGCCCCTAATGACATTTTTTTTATTGTTCCCTCTGATATTCTTTATTTGTTTTGAGAGCTTGCAGACGGTGTCATCCTGGGTGTTGAGGAGCAATCGCTCTTCTAAGGGTAAAAGTTAAATTGACTACATTAAATTTATAATAAAATCAAATACTTATGTTTAGAGTTTGAAACACTTTGATGAAGCAAGGGGTAGTTAAATAAATGTTTGTTTGTTTAAAATATACAAACCTGTAAATATTCTAAGTAGTTTATATACTAGTTTTATTATCATTCGAAAATGTTAATTTTCGGGGTGGATATAAATGTGTCAACACATATTATAATTGCTTTAATAACAAACCAACGTGTGAATTTTTAACATATTTATTTGGAGGGGGTGTTGGGGGGGGGGTCGGCAATCTTGGTGGATTACAGAGGCAAATTTTCATGGACAAAAATGACATAACCATCTTATGTATGTAAACATTGGTCAGCACGTAACTAATGTGAATGGTTAATTTGGCCCGGTTCACTGTTACGAACACGTGTACTGTTCAATGGTATCATCTGTTCTTATATCACTGTTATGAACACGTGCTCTGTTCAATGGTATCATCTGTTCTTATATCACTGTTATGAACACGTGCTCTGTTCAATGGTATCATCTGTTCTGAAAATATGTCCTATTACAATGCTCACGCTAGATCTGCTTCCTTTGGTTCTTGACGTATCGACTGAACTCAAAATCTCTATGTGAGGTATCGATCCAACAACCTGTGACGTCACTCCCTCCTCCGCCCCCCCCCTCCCCCTAACATCCTTTCATTCCTTCCCACTGTCGAGCACTCTGGAAATAATAAAACCTTATACTTTGTGAAATGAGGAATACAATACTCTTTGTGAAATAAGAGAGTGTGAAACACACTGTGAAATAAGAGAGTGAAAAATACTGTGAAATAAGAGACTGCGATACACACTGTGAAATAAGAGAGTGTGAAAAACACTGTGAAATAAGAGAGTGAAAAATACTGTGAAATAAGAGACTGCGATACACTCTTTGAAATAAGAGACTGCGATACACTCTTTGAAATAAGAGACTGTGATACAATCTGTGAAATAAGAGACTGTGATACAATCTGTGAAATAAGAGACTGTGATACAATCTGTGAAATAAGAGAGTGTGAAAAACACTGTGAAATAAGAGACTCCGATACACTGTGAAATTAGGAATACAATACTCTTTGTGAAATAAGAGACTCCGATACACTGTGTGAAATTAGGAATACAATACACTCTGTGAAATAAGAGACCGTGGTACACTCTGTGAAATAAGAGACCGTGGTACACTCTGTGAAATAAGAGACCGTGGTACACTCTGTGAAATAAGAGACCGTATTACACTCTGTGAAATAAGAGACCGGGGTACACTCTGTGAAATAAGAGACCGGGGTACACTCTGTGAAATAAGAGACTGCGATATACTCTGTGAAATAAGAGACTGCGATATACTCTGTGAAATAAGAGACTGCGATATACTCTGTGAAATAAGAGACTGCGATACACTCTGTGAAATAAGAGAGTGTGAAAAACACTGTGAAATAAGAGACTCTGATACACTGTGTGAAATTAGGAATACAATACACTCTGTGAAATAAGAGACCGTGGTACACTCTGTGAAATAAGAGACCGTGGTACACTCTGTGAAATAAGAGACCGTGGTACACTCTGTGAAATAAGAGACCGTATTACACTCTGTGAAATAAGAGACCGGGGTACACTCTGTGAAATAAGAGACCGGGGTACACTCTGTGAAATAAGAGACTGCGATATACTCTGTGAAATAAGAGACTGCGATATACTCTGTGAAATAAGAGACTGCGATATACTCTGTGAAATAAGAGACTGCGATACACTCTGTGAAATAAGAGAGTGTGAAAAACACTGTGAAATAAGAGACTCTGATACACTGTGTGAAATTAGGAATACAATACACTCTGTGAAATAAGAGACTGCGGTACACTCTGTGAAATTAGGAATACAATACACTCTGTGAAATAAGAGACTGCGGTACACTCTGTGAATGAAGAGACTCCGATACACTCTGTGAAATAAGAGACTGTGATACTCTCTGTGAAATTAGGAATACAATACATTTTGTGAGATAAGAGACTGCGATACAATCTGAAATACAGGGTTCATACGTTCCTTGAAAGACCTGGAATTTAATATTTGTGTGTTAAAGGCCTGGAAAAGTCCTTAAATGGCTCTGGGCCTTAAAAAGTCCTGGAATTTTCAGGTTTCCATATTTATTTTTGAAATGGTTGTGAATAAAGGCTGTAAAGACCATGATTTAAGATGCACTGGGGTGTGAACTATCTAGCGTTAGCTGTTGTCTGCTGCTTTCGTTACTCTCAGCCGCTCTTCAAGCTGCTTTTGTTTTATTTATCGCATTATCATTTCAGGGATAGTCGCGCCCAAGGGTTGGGATCTTATTGGGTGCAAGGGGAAACAGTGTAAACTTCTCTGACAAATGTATTAGTGGTACTGTCGATTAAATACAATTTTGTTTTATTTAATTTCCTATATTTAAAAATATCAATTCATGTGCCTCCACCATTTTTTATAAGTGCTTTAAAACCGTCATTTATAATAATTCTTTGAAGATTTTTGACTGCCTATCAACACTTTAAGGACAGTAGCCCCATAGCTTCTTTGGTGCTGACTGACAGCTCACAGCGGACTTCTGACAGTTAACACTTAGGTATATACCTAAATTTTCACTGTTAGAAGTGACAGCTGCTAAACACATGTTCTTGCAGATCATTTGGTTTGGCGTAGGGATACGTAATTTGGTCTGGTAACTTTTCAAAGCCGTGAGTTTTCAGCTGTGAGCTGTAAGTTAGCACCAAAGAAGCCATGGGGCTACTGTACTTATAATTAGAGTTTTAAACTAAAATGCCTTCCAATATTTATTAGTTAATCTCTCATCCACCTTAGCACTTAAATTCCTGTACTAGCCATACTAAATATACATTGAATCTAGAATGACTGCATTAACCAATGAGACAGCAAAGTTAGATTACTATTTTTATAGTCCTATCGGTTCATTAAATTAAGTGAAAAGTTGTTACTGTTCATCTATTTAAAATTTTGTATGTTTTATAGTTTTTTTTATTGATGTGTTTAGCTTTTGGCAGTACAAGAACTAGCAGTTTGAGGGCTGAATGCTTTGTAGAAACTAGCGTAGGTTTGCTTGCGTCATCATAGGTTAAAAGGTGGAGCGATAGTGTGCTCGGTACCACACTATCGGTCCACTAAACATTCACTATACATTCTAGCATACCACCCTTGGTCCTTAAAAAGTCCTTGTAAAGTCCTTAAATTAATGTTTCATTTGTATGTAAGAACCCTGTCTACAATAGTGTTTGGGAATCTCACCAGTTCCCCTCACTATGGAGGCAAGCAACCGTTATATAAATATATATATATATATATATAAAAGTGGCAAGGATCAATTAGAGCCAAATAGTTATAGACCGATAGCTTTAACTAGTTGCATATGTCAAATATTGGAAAAAATCATTAATAAACGATTTATATGGTATTTGGAACCCCGCAATCTGCTATCTAATATTCAATGTGGTTTTCGCCGTAACCGATCCATGGTGGACCTTCTTGTCCGTCTAGAGACGGCTGTTCGTGACGCTTTTCTCCATAAGCAACATCTTATGGCTATTTTATTCGATATGGAGAAAGCCTACGACACCACCTGGTGGCACGGAATCTTGAAAACACATTTTAATTGGGGGGTTCGAGGGAACCTCCCTATTTTTATATCTAATTTTATGTCGGATAGACACTTCCGGGTAAGGTTGATTGATTTTATTCATTGTGCCTCAGGGTATTATTTTGAGCTGTACGTTGTTCGATATCGCGATAAATAGCATTGTGGATAACGTGCGCTTACCTGTTCGTTCATGCCTTTTTGTGGATGACTACTCAATTTATTGCAGTTCGTCATGTCTCCACAGGGCCGAACGGCAGATTCAACCCTTTGTCAACAATCTTTGGTCGTGGGTATCGCGTAATGGCTTTCGCTTCTCTGCAGCCAAGACGACGGTCGTCCACTTCCGTAGATTACGCGGAATACAGACTGCTCCCAAAATTTTAACGAACCACGTTGTTCTACCGGTCTCAGAAACCGTAAGTTTTCTGGGACTTTGATTTGATTTTAAATTAACTTGGATCCCCCACATCAAAGACCTGAAAGCGAGGTGTATAAAAGCTCTCAACCTGCTCAAAGTGATTAGCGGTTGGTCCTGGGGTGCATATAGGGAAACCTTGATACGCCTATATAGGGCCTTGGTAAGATCTAAACTAGACTACGGCAGTTTTGTTTATAGATAAGCGAGACCTTCGGAGTTAAAGATGCTAGATAGTGTCCACCATGCTGGCATACGACTGGCTACTGGTGCCTTTCGTATGAGTCCAGTCGTCAGCATCTGTGCCAACGCCGGTGAGCCCCCTCTTCTTTACCGGCGGTCCATCTTCTGGCATCTTACGTGTCAAAACTACATTGCAAACCAGAGAATGTTGACTACCGCCCTGTGTTTCATCTCCCTAACCGAGTCTTGTATGAAACCAAATGGCGTAGGGCAAGGCCGGTTGGGATCCGGATGCTATCGGTTTTTGAAATTTTATTGAGGTGCATTTAAATTTTACTAAACATCATTTAAATTCATTCGTTTTCTAATGTGTATGTAACGTAAAATTGGCTATTTGCCTTATGTAAACTTTAAACTTTGCAAAGTATTCTATTATGATTATAAATTTAGTAACCATTGTTATATTTCTACTTATCTACTAGCCTATCTCATATATTTTAAAATAAAATTCCGATCATAGCCTTTCGCATTATGTCCTAGGAGGGTATTATCCTTAAATTTTGTTGCTTTAATTTGCTCTATAAATCTGAAACATTTGGTAATTTACATTTATATGAAGGCAGGCCTTGAAACACGTATGTATGACACAGAGTTTAGGCTCATGCAAGTACGTGTTGACCCCACCTTGAAGAAGTGTTTCTTGTCTGCATTCAAATTCATAGAACACAAACATGAAATTGCTCTTTTCCAGTGACGGCTTAGATAGGGCTTGCTTCATATAGCAGAAATGATCAAAAGGACGATATGTATCGCATACTCTACAAAAAGTCTCATAACACTTGTGTGAATAATTTGATCTTTCCAAACACTAAAAAATTGCCCACAGACCTCACAAACCTTTTTGACATCACATACCGGTATGTTTATGGTTATCAAAACATGTCTGGTTTGTGAACTAACGCCCGCAGTCTTTACAGATCACAGATCGGCCTCCCCTACAAACCACTTTAGCGTAGCACTTTTTGCACGTGGATTCACATTTGTGCTCGTTCTTTGTGTTGAACTCGCGGCAAAAGTACGAGCACTTAAACATGGTTGTCAAGGATGCTATTACGTCAAAATGGTTTTTCTTATCGTGAAAATACAAATCAATGTAGCCCTTAAAATAAGGTTTGGGGGGAGTAAGCCCCTCATAAAGGACCTTCCTCCCCCGACGTTCCCTAAACACTGTGATTTTGTATTCGGAGAGGTATGTTTGACATTGTTTCAGTTCAGTTATTTCGCCACCTTTCAAAAGATTTACACGGGCATTGCCTCATAGTTCCTCTGCTTTGTATTTTTTAATTTGACTGCCCTGTTTAATCTGTTTAACGGTGTTCACGTCCATGTATCCTGATTCTCTTTTATTATCACATATAGCTTTGGCAACAACCAATGTACGGGCAAGGCAAGGTGTATCGTCGCCATTTGGAATCGTAATGATTTCTTTGTTATTACGGCTATATGTGTTAGCGGGAGTGAGTTTATCACAATAACGTGCACTCCCACGAGGATCCTTAAAATGGCTGAGTTTAACGTACACTGGTGCTGTACTCAAAATCAAACTATTACTTTGCATCACACGATTTACGTTATCAATCACGGCTCGAGCGTCTAACTGATCTGCTCGCCTAAATGAGACATAAACAGGATTCAACGTAGAGTCAGTGCTATTCAAAAGTAAGCCGACATGCTCATCGGCGCTGACGATCCTGCAGCCGATTGTGCAAATTGATAATTTTTTCTTTAATCCAGCTAAACGCGTCACGATCGCTTGCTGGAGCACCAAGATGTACGGTAATTTCTCCACCAGTATAAAAGAAAAGCCTCAATTGTTTAATTCTCTCCTCGACGATCCGAAGAGGGACAGCATTTGACAGGGCCCCACCTACCTGGTTTACCGGGCCACCAAATCCCGATTGTGTGGCTGAAGACGATCCTGCTGTCGCCACCACGGGTTGCGTGAGGACCACGGATCTCGTCTGCCTCACCACAGCTTGGGCTCGAGCACCGTCTCCTTGGCTCTGAGGCGGTGCTCCTGCGTTGTGGTGAGGGGGACCGTCCCACTGTTTCCTGCTTCGATTTGAACTATAGAAAAAAAACACGTGTCAAAGTAAACACTTTATATAAAATTGTTCCAAATATGCGAGTATTTTTTTCTCTTTAAAATGTATAATACTTTTGAATTTCAATCTACTTTCGGTATTAATATAATATGTTACAATTTTTCCTAAACATAATCGCTTTAACGGATACCAACATTCCCAAAGTGTGTGTAATAAATACACCCGAACCTTAGTACAGCTACAAATACAGTCCAGGGCTGCTAATTTATCACTATGAGGGGTTAATCCTACATTTTCATCTATGTCTAGAATCAAACCCGGTAGCCTTCGCAAAGTGTGTGTAATAAATACACTCGAACGTTAGTACAACTACAAATACAGGTCATGGAAGTCAATTTATCACTGAAGGGTTAAACCTACATTTTCATCTCTACCGAGAATCGAAACCGGGCCCTTTCTCAAAGTGTGTGTAATAAATACACTCGACCCTTAGTACAACTACAAAATACAGTCCAGTTAAGTTAATTTAACACTATGAAGGGTTAAACCTACATTTTCACCCATGTAGGGAATCGAACACTGGACCTTTCACAAAGTGTGTGTAATAAATACACTTTAACCCTAGTACAAACACAAAGTACAGTTCGGTGCAGTTAATTTAACACTATGGAGAGTTAAACCTACAATTTCACCCATGTAGGGAATCGAACCCGGGACCTTTTACAAAGTGTGTGCAATAAATACACACTAGGACAACTACAAAATTTAGTCCAGGGCAGTTAAACCCTGATTTTCAGCCCATGTTTGGAATCGAACCAGGGTCCCTTGTCAAAGCAAAACTATAGGGTTTCTCTCTCTCAGTTTAATGATCGGCTTAATCAACAATATAATTTCTCTTAAATGCCTTTAAGAAACACATAACTCTGCTACCTGTTTTAAAACTTTTTTAATGTTCGAAACAGGCTTTCAACGCTATCTGTTGGACCGCTAAGCAAGCACAACCACACACACACACACACACACGGCTAAAGCGACAATTATAATTTTCGGTCTTTGACAACCTTCTCGAAACCGTCAGCAAATCCTGTCTTCGGTAAAATACAGCAACTGGTCCAGGCTATTGGGACCCACAGGTTGAACTGCCTCGCCAAACGTCTGGTGCTCGTCATCTAACAAAGAAGAAGAGAATTCCGCTGTTCACCAATACGTAATAAACAAAATAGAAACCATTAAAATATACATAACGATTTTAAAACATACCTGAATTTATGCACTTTTCCAGCGCGTCGAAACTCATCTTGATGCTTGTATGGCGCAATCACAAATTGAAATTACCGACTGTAATGATTTTGAGGTCTATTTATACCCGTCTCAAAGGGCGTGCCGCCTGTAATGGCCGAGGTTGTGCAATACACATCTGCGATTGCCCAATGCGTATCAGATCCTTGTAAGTCCCGTTATTCGTCATAAATCTTCTAGCAGCCGATGAGGACTGACGTGCTGGGTCGACGCTCTGGCAGAGGTTGCACAATACGCATCTGTACCTGCCCAATGTGTATCAGATCCTTGTAAGTCCCGTTATACGTCATAAATCTTCTAGCAGCCGATGAGGATGGACGTACTGGGTCGCCGCTCTGCTATGCCTGTTCGTGCAAATGTGGGTACACTTTGGCGCAGAATGAATAGCAAGTGCGGGTACACATGAGTTGTGGGTACCCCAGGGCCTTTTTTTATCACTCTCGCAAATGTGTGCATTGAGTGGTATGCCCGCCTCGGTCGATGGTCGCCCCCGCAAGGCGCTTTGTAAGTCCCGTTATCCACCAGACACCTTCTAGCTACCGATGAGGATGGACGTGCCTGGTGGACGTTCTGATCATGCAAATGTGGGTACAATTTTTTACAGAATGAATAAGTTTTGATAGGAGGTGCGGGTACACGAAACCTCGTTTTTTTGGACATTAGCTGTGCTCGTGCAAATGCGGGTGCAGAACAAAATATACAGACTTTCTCGCTCGGGTGAACAACGGTGGTGGTTTTTCATGCAAACGCTGATACACTTGATCTTTACTCATCCCTACTTGATCTTTACTCATCCCTACTACACTAGCGTAAACCACCAAGTGGGTAGTAAGACGCTGTGCACCCCTCCAGCGAAATCAGGTCTCTAGTTCGAATCCCTAGATCGGTAAGGTCAACAAACGCTAATTTCAGCTTTCAAACCCTGGGGAAAAGTGTACACAATATCCCTTTTTTCTCACTCTTGCAAATCTGGGTACAGAACAAAATATATACTTTTGCGAGCAGTGTGTATGTGTGTAAATATTCCATGATCTGTCGCTTTTTACAGATCTTTATATTTGCCAAAGGTCCCAATCTCTTGTCAATCAGGAGCTTTGTGGTAAGCTGTTGATCGTGTAGCATTAGCCACAAGCTAACCACAAACAAAACAAATACAACGGACTTACCCAATTATACCGACAGCATCTGCTGCTGGCTCGACTACACACATGAAAGGCCCATCGAAACACACACACCTGAACAAGACGACTAACCACGATATACTGAGTGCCGCGCCTATTTAAACGCTCAGCAACGACTCCCCCGAACCAAAGATCTCCGGTTGGAAAGAAGAAACTCTTCGCCAATGTCAAAGTTCCGCTTCCACTGCAGTCTAGACGCTCGTAGAACATTCTCCTCGTTTATTTTCTTTGGCTCTCCCCCCAAGGTCATCCCATCGTTCCGTGTTCTGTGGACTGTGTTTTACCGTATAAAAGAGTGATCTTGTAAGTGAAGTGTCACTCTGGGACTGGCTTTGGTAATCACTTGAGAAAGGGAAGGCTTCGGAAATTAATAATGTAAGAAAAATTCTTTTTCGGCGTAATCTTTTATTTTTCAAAATTCTCTTTCGGCACTTAGTAATTATTTCAAATATTAATGGACTTAAACTTTGAACTTAGCACTTAGTATTTATGTCAAATATTAATTGACTTAAGCTTTGCATTATTACTCCTTGCGAGACTTAAGGTTTATCTTTATCATATTGAACTTTAATGTTATTAGATACCGTCTATAGATTAGTTCTATTAATGTTTGACTTCAAATGTTCACACATGAACTTGAAGTACCAGGCGCCATCAGCGCATGTAAGAGTTCAGTGATAGCCGCCTTAACAACTAAGTTATGGTTGGTAATTTGTTAAGTGTTGGCAAATTAAATATGGTTTTATCTAGCTAACGCCAACATAAGATATCTAATAATTTTAAGGTTAAGTATATTTTCCCTTTTTATGGGATCGAGAAATGAAAGATTACTGGCATAAAATAATTTTAAATAATTTTGTGATGAACATTTGCAATTAGGCTGAGGTTAAATTGAGGAGTCATTTATTGTTGTTTTTGCCTAACTACTATTTTTGTTAGCATGATTAGTGATGGTAATCACTTATACGTTTGGCGCCCTTCATATGAGGCCATGATTCTAAGAGTGCAAAATATTGTATACCCTATTTTTGCTTGGGATTATTTATTTAAATTAATTGCTGTCCATATTTTTTAAATATTTAATAAACAACTTTTTATGATAATATTTGTACTTACCCCTTTTTACGTCATTCTTAGGTATAATATGCTAGCTAGAGTGTTGTGTGTGATAATCGAATCTGATGTATAGTTACATTCTTGTTTATTGTTATGTATTGTTGAGGGTGACCGTGGGGACGAGTCTGCATTAGTTCCTAATTGCGTGTGCTGGGTATTGTTTATGTTTATCCCAGCATTTTCTGCTATTTTTCACTCACCCAGCACACTTTCATTTTGATGACTTTTTTTTATTTGAACCCTCTAAGTTAGGCGTTAGGGTAGAAATAGGGTTCAATCGTAGTTGAAGTTTTATACAAAAAGATGGCGGTAGCATCCAGAAACAGGTTCTGCTAGCCTGCGCCTCTCTCGAAATCATCGGCAAGCGGGTATTTTAGTTCATGTGTATCACAAACTGATTTTTGAACTATGGATGATTGCTTTGCACTAGTACACTAATGAAATTGTCAGGTAATTTTTGTGTTTACGGGTAGACGCTCTGCTACGTCTGTTCATGCAAATGTGGGTACACTTTGCAGCAGAAAAAATAAGTTTGGATAGCATGTGCGGGTACACAAGGGTTGTGGGTACTCCCTGGCGCGGAATGAATAAGTCTGGTTTAGCAAATGGTGGACGGACGCAAACCTACTTGATTATTACTTGTTTAATTCTAGTCAATTTGATACTATGGTAAATACTCTCATGCAAATCAGCGGGTATTTCACTCTTGCATGAAAAGCATAGTACGAGTTCCAGCTCCAATGTTACTTTTTTTCGCTAACAGGTAGCGTGGCAATCTCTAAATCACGAATTTGCCGTTCTGCTAGCTTTGGCTTCCTTGTTCTCTGTCTGCTCTTGTATCAATGCCTTCTAACTGTACATTCCAAAACATCGCAAAGACAAATCAACGGGGGGTGAACGACTCGGTAATGGGGTCGTCAGCCCGTGTCATCCATTCCCCTGACTTGAAGTTGATGACTTCTACAGGGGGTGGGATGAGGGTGGTGGGTCATTACCGCTCAGGGATTTCCTGCGCTAAGATGTCGAAATTTGATATTTTTGAGTCCATGAAGTGAAAGGAAAAGTTATCAGTCGGTTCCAAGTGATGTAAGGAGGGCGGGTGTTGGGGTGCGCACTAGTGATGCGCAATGGTCACTACTCTGTAAGCGGACGAGCAGAGAAGCCCAAACGATCATCAGGCGAGCTTCGTGCTGCTTGTTCCGGGACAGTCTGACAGAATCATTGTTCATTCTACGCCCCGCTACCTTCAGAAGAGCTTCGTGCAGAGCCCTCATGCCGAAACATCACGGACTGTATGCTCCCCAAATAAACTACAACGCCTTAATCAATGTATAAAAAAAACATTAATTTCAAATAAAAACTCCAGCGCCCTAATCAATGAATAAAAAACCATTTAATTTCAAATAAAAAAGAAATATCCATATATAAAAAAGCTATGAGTATACATAAATAACCAATAATACAAGAATCAACATGAGCAAGGAGGCGTGGTCACGTGACCAATTTCAACCAGTAAGGGAGCTGTACTGGTACGCCCTACCAGCTACTTGCAGGTTAAATAGAGCGTGAAATTTTACATTTGGTGGTATTATATTCAGTTATTCATATTTTTATAGCGTCCCTCGCATATCTTTAACATAAATAAATGGTTGGTGATAATAAAGAGGAAAAAACATTCAAAATGTTTGTGAAATAATATAAAAGTTTAAATCTTTTAAACAACCAGTATTAATACCTTTGCCGCCTAACTGGCAACGGTCCTCTTTTTTTCTACGTCATAAACCGAGAGCTTTTACCCAGTGGCCATATTTGTTTTCAGCATATAAGGTCACTTTTAACGTTCTCTTGCTTTTAATAATTAATTTGAATTAAACAGCAAAAGAAAACTTCAATACTAAGCAAACAACCAAACGGTTATTCTCATAACCAAAATCTAACTATTTTAAAATACATTATAACAGTGAATTATCGTTTAAAATACAGTTAATAAAACCATGTGCATGAGTCAACAAGTTTCTCCCACCTTCCTGGTGAATAGACCCGTTCGTGATAGTCGTCTGGTTATAGACTTTATCAAAATATACTGTACAAATCCACCCCTCTGCCTACTATTGACATGACTTTCTAATATCTAGGGCAAGCATTGGTTTTATACAGTTACCGACCTAAATAAGGCGATTTACCAAACTACCTTGTCAGAGGACTTGAAGCCGTACACAGCCTTTATTACTCAGTGTGGCCTTTTAGAGTTTAATTATGTTCATTTTGGTCCGAGTTCAGGGGCTCAAACGCTATATCACCTGCTACACACTATCGTCTATGACATCCAGTTTGAATATATATTCAACTCTCTAGATGATCTAGTAGTTTACTCGGATAATCTAGATTCTCACGCTATTCGTGTTAGGGAGGTACTGGAAAGATTGCGGGCAGCTAATCAGATGGTTAACCCCGAAAATATAAAATTAGCTGTACATTAAATTGAATATTTGGGGCACATGGTGTCATACCAAGGAGTCTCGATAAATCCTGAACATACTGAGCCCATAAGAAATTACACCGTGCCAACTAACTTAAAAAAAAATTGAGTAAATTTCTTGGGATGGTAGGGTTTTTTGAGAGCTTCATCTCCCATCTATCCAGTATTGCCTCACCCCTCTACCATCTGAAAAAGAAGGGAGTCCCGTTCACTTGGTTCCTGAATGCCAACCTGCGTTCGGGGCGTTGTAACTCGGCTTGTTGGGCTCCCCAGTATTAAGAATGGCTGATTTCGAAGGGGAAAAAAAATCGTGCTTCGTGCGGATTCCTGTTCAATCTGTTTCGGGCCAGTGCTCTGCTAAGAGATGGAAGTTTCACTTATGCCTATTGCATATGCGAGCGGAACGCTGCATCCCTACGAACTGTCAGAAGTTAATTCGAAAATAGACTATATCATTGTCTAGCTCAAAATAGTGAGAATTTTGAAAACCTCCTTTAGACTTAAAATTAAAAAAGGGTTTTTCTCAATTATGATTATCTTACAAATACACATAAACGAGAACAAATACACGTGTGCGAGCCCACATCACATCTTTTGGAGTTATGTTTTAATAAGCCAAATTCTAACGCTGCGCCCGGTGCCAGCGACTCAGAAATTTGTGAGGCTTATTCCTCAAGATAGCTTTTACTTAAAAAACAACTCAAAATCATGATTTTGAAAATGGTACAACCATATCTAAAAGAATATGTAATAAAAAATAGGGAGTCTCATTTAAAAAATTCAAAGTGACCTTAGCATCACCACCCAAAGTCATACCAGCCTTACCACCTTACTTTCCCCTCTGAACCAAACAACTCTTGTTTAAGACGTTGTTTTTTTATCTTATGCATTGTTTTCAAGATATTTTGGTGGAAAGTTTTCAGATGAACAGTTTATACATACATACCTAATAACGCCGTTTCCTTATGGGGTAGGCAAGAAACCCTGAATATATTCACTAATTTTCTCCACACTTCTCTATCCTTGCATACTTCCTTCACTTGAACAACATTCATACACTGAGTCATACACGCTCTTTTAATCTTAGTCCTCTTAATTTTTCTCTTTTTCACACATTCGTCTACAACATTTTGCCACTTCTTACATGGCTTACCCTCTCTTTTTGATCCACACACTCTACCTTTATATATCTGCTTTGTCACTCGAGCCACACTCATCCTTCCAACATACCCAAACCAGCATAGGACTCTTCTTTCACATTGACCTATTGGATTCCCTTTCAAACTACACTCCTTTAGCACCCATTCATTACTGATTCTGTCCATAGGAGTAGATGTCCTGGTGTATCAGTGCACTGCTTTACCTCCTAGGGGCGTTAAAACGGACAGAGGTATACTGGCCGGTAAGACAGTCTCTATATTAGGGCTACTGGTTTGTAAAAACAGAGCTCAGGGTAAGATAGCAACAGTTGTACTTGTGGTATACTGGCTAAAATGTGCCAACATTGATCGGTATAGCAAGTAGCAAATACTGTCAATGATTATGCTTACAATCAAGGTTAGTAACCTGGTCTACTCTAAACTAATTACGAAAAGAAACTGTGAAATATTAGTTTGTGCTATAATTTTTTATAAATTCTCTAATCAACCTTATACATAATTTGACAATAATTTTAATGTGCCCGGTAAAAGTTTGTAAAACCACATCTTGTAAAATTTTGGTGTGTCTAATTATGTACTATTTCAGATTCCCAGGCTTGATATCTCACTGTTTTTTGGTTCAGTTTGCAGTAAACCTGTTCCGAACTCTGCCACCCTCGAGCAACCCCAATGGTGCCGAGTTTGATCCTGAGGAAGATGAGCCAACATTGGAAGCAGCATGGCCACATCTACAGCTGGTCTATGAATTCTTCCTCAGGTAGGCTCATAAGTTTCTATTCATTGTAGTGTACCTTTCGCTACCTATTACTTACACTGATCACATGATTTAAAATTTAAATCAAAAACAGTTTCATTAAGTCATGATTGTCACATGTCACTTTATTATTAGGCATTTGAAATTTTGGGGATGTTGGTAATCATGACATTTGAAAACGCTCAAAGGTTTGAGTTTTGGTATGTAGAAAAAAAAACATGTTCATATTATTTTAGAAATTATTGTCCATTTATTCACTTTTAAAATTAAATTGAAGTATCTAGCAATTACTTATTGTATAACCTTAATTTTTCTTTCTTAGTTTTTAGTCTATATTAAAAAAATTAAACATTGAAAAGACGATAGAATGGCACACTTACCAGAAAGATGTAGGCCTCAAAGTTCACAATTAAAAACACATAATTATGTAATTTTCGGGGCACATGATCCTCCTCCTTCAGTAGAAGAGAGTAAAGCACAGACTGGACTATGGTAGCAAGAGTAGAGGTAGATCAAACTGCTGTTGTCTGTTCAAACTTGTCTCTTTACTCTTGCTAGATGGATAGTGTTGTATCTATATTATATTTAATTAAAATATTATTAAATTATCAGTTATTATTTATTATTATTGCTTACATAGAAATGACTTGTATGAGTAGGCCTGCTTGGAAGGAGAGGAAAGAAGGTTATTTAAGGTTGAGACCAAGGGTGTGCCTAAATTTGGTGGCAAGTTCCCACCTTCAAATAGAGAGGTCTCGTATTACCAATGTTCCACCTCATTCAACAGCAGATTCACACAAAAGGAATAGGTACCCCATGAAAGGCCACTATGACAAGCTACAATGCAACTACTGCGGTACTGAGTACAATGGCCTCATCACAGGAACACTCGGACAACGAATGAATGGTCACCGGTTTGATACCAACCACAACAACCCTGACTAACAGGAGCACATCATGCCCAAATACATGATTCACATTTTGACTCGTGTTATAGTACGAGAGCTATATGAGCCCTCCCCAGTAGTTGCTAGGCTCCCCAGATTAGTAGGTGGGAACTAGCGCACCAATATATTACACCCCTGGTCTCAACCTTAGATAACCTCCTCTCCTTTTCTTCCAACAACACTATCCATCTAGCAAGAGTAACGACACAAGTCTAAACAGGCAACAGCAGTTTGATCTACCTCTACTCTTGCTACCATAGTCCTCTTCTGTTGAAGAGGAGGACTGACAAACCCCTAATTATGTACTTGGTTGTGTTTTGATTTGTGAATTGGAGAGCTACAGCTTTCTTCTAAGTGTGTAGGCCTTATCCTTCTATCATCCTTTAAATATATCATTTAAAATAGTCGTTTGGTGCTATTTTTCTTTTGTTTGTATAAGAAAATTAAAGATACAATTATGTAAAAATATTTGCTTCAGTTGTAAACCTCTAGAAGTTTTCAAAATGTCTTATGTAGACCAATTTATTTACTATTAAATATTGTCTTTGCCCAAATTTTTGGTCCAAAATAATTCTTTGGCATAATTGACTTTTTATTTTGCTTTAATAACAAAATAATCATTTGATCAATAAAGGATATCTTCTAATGTGCAAGTTTCAGTTTCACAAGTGTTATGTGCAAATGTTTTATCATTAAATTTTATATAATAATTATGTTACTTAACAATATACAGGTAGTTAAATTCAAACGATAGAAATATAACTTTACAATACAGGACAAGGGAAATTTGTACAATAAAAATGTAGCTTTAATGTACAGGACAAAAGAAATTCTATACAAAAATATAGACATACTTTAGAATATTATTATAATCAAAATCTCATACAAAATACATACACTAAAAATCATAGAAACTGTATATATAATTGATTAAATTTAACTGAATACCACGAGCATAACCATCACCATCATCATCATCACCACCAACTGTTTTTAACCTATGACAGGGTCAGTTTAGTAAAATGCCTCTAGTTTCCTCTCACCTGAACATTTTCTGTTATCTGCTCCTCCCATCTCTTTCTTGGCCTCCCTTGCTGTCTTTTTTCCACATACTTCATTTCCAACATTTTCTTCCGCATCCTCTCTTTCTCCATCCTCATTACATGCTCATACCATCTCAATATTTCTTCCTCGACATGCTTATTTACTCCCTGTACCCCAACTCTTCCCCGGATAATTTCATTCCTAATCTTGTTTCTCCTCGTCATAGCTAACATTATTTTCACAAACTTCATTCCTAATCTTGTTTCTCCTTGTGACAGCTAACATGCTCTTCACAAACTTCATTCCCATGTCCTCCACTTTCCTTGTCTCTCTCACATTCACTGTCCATGTTTCTGCTGCATATGTGACAATGGGTACAAAGTACGCCCTGTACAATACTTCCTCACACTTCAAGGGGACTTTTCTTCTTCATAGCAGGTTTCTTACATACCTATAGAACAACTTTCTCTGCTGTCCTCTTCTCGTCTTAATACAACTCATTGTTATCTTCATACATGCTTTTTACTCTCATTACCACTCCTCTTTCCACGTCTACCTCCTCCATCACTTTCCAATTTTTATTTCTATTCACACTATCATATACCTTCTCCACTTCCATAAATACCACTACCAAGTTTTTTCCATATTCATACCTTATTTCCATCAACTGTTGTATGGCAAAGATTAAGTTTGTTGTAGACCTTTGTTCCCTAAATCTGTGAGGTTCCTCTCTTCACTTTCCTTTAATTTTATTTCTTATTCTTTTTTCCAGAATCTTCTCATATATTTTTGTATAGTAGAACATCATTGTTAGTCCCCTATAATTTGTACACCCCTTTCTGTTACCTTTTTAAAAAATAGGTACTATAACTCCCTTTTTCCAGTCTTCCTGTTCCTTGTTCAGCTTCCAAACCACTCTCAACAACCTGTATGACCATTGTATACCTACTTCAATTATTGCTCTTATCATTTCCAGTCATTTAGTCCACACCAGATGCTTTTCCTTGTTTCATCCTCTTTAATGCATCCTCCACCTCTTTCCATGTTGAACCTCTTTCCTCCTCTTCTATTTCTTCCTGCTCCTCTCTTTCACTCTCATTCGTTTCCTCTTCCGGATTGAATATTTTCTAAAAATTTCTCATCCATAATTTATTTTCTTCCTCTCCTGACTTCAACATTCTTCATACTTCATCTATTATTTTAACTTCTTGTCTTTTCTCTCTCCTCTTGGTTTTTACTTGGCTATATAACACCTTCCTACTTCATTTCATGTCTCTCTTCTTCTTCCTATATTATTCCTATATTTCCTCATTCCTATTCTTTAAACTCCTTTTGAATGCTTTATTCTTCTCTTCTACTGCTTCCTTCACCCTGTTTTTTCACAAGGGTGTCTCCTTCCTCTTATTACTTGTCCTCCCACATACCCCTTCTGCAGCTCTCATCCTTGGGGTATTAAGCCTTTTAACTTTCTTAGATACTGCTCTCTTTCCTCTTCATTATTTAGCCTCCACACCCTTATTCTTTCTTGTCTTACTACCGTTCTCCTACATTTCCATCCCTTTATTTCTGCCACCAACAGCCTGTGGTCACTATCTAAGGACACACTTGGTATTACCTTGTTGTTTAAGGTCTGCCTTTTCTTTTCTTCATCCATGATAAAGTAGTTTATCACCGATTTTTGCTCCCCATATCAATTGAATCTAGTGATCTTATGACTTCTTTTTCCTCCTTATACCAGCTGTTTGCCATTTTCATTTTATTTCTTGCACATAACTCCAACAGTCCTCTACCCTCCTCGTTTCTTTCTCCCCATTCTTCCTTCCATAACACCTCCTCAACCCTTACTCTCTTTTCCTACTTTTGTCCTTTTCTTCTGCTGGGTATCCCCACTTGTGAGGCATATACTTGTATCACCACCACCTTTTTACCTCTGTCATTCATTCCTGCTACCTCTGCCTGCAGCCATTTTCTCACTACGAAGCCTACCCAGTTTCTCCTCCCTTCATTACTCCCCATCCAATGTAGAATGAAGCCATTCCTTACTTATCTCATGCTGCTCCCTCTCCACTTGGTCTCGCTCAGGCTCAGAACATCCACTTTTCTCTCATCCATCAAATATACAATCTGCTCCACTCTTCCAGTCAGTCTTCCAATGTTCAGAGTCCCTATTCTTAGCTTTTGGCTGTCAACAGTTTACCCTGTTTGTTTCGGCCTCCGGCTTACTAAGCCTGTTGTGGGCTACTGAGTATCAGGGCTGCCACTTATAGGTCCTTTGGTAGACCTTCTATTGATAGTAATCTTCCCTAACTGAGGCTATGGGTGCTGATGATTTAGCTAATCATCATCAACCCTCTTACTCCCAGACCCTGTTCCAAACTTGTTGACCAGTCTCCTGTCTCTCGTCTGTACCTGACCTGTTTTCCGCTGGGGTTCAACCCAACCTTCACTGGGGTACACCACTTGGCGGTGAGATCAGGATTGAGTAGAGGAGGTTAAGCAGAACCTAATAGTTAGGCTCCCTATATTGCACATCACTACCCAGTTAGTATGTAGTATGAGCATGACGAATGCTGCAAATTGTTAAACACGTTTATAGAATTCAGTTTACACGATAAAAATAAAACTTATTGGTACTCTGCAATGACTGTTTTAATTGGTAAATGATGATTTCTTTGATGATGTAGATTAACAATATTATCAATTTTTTGATTATTAAAATGATTGAAATTTTGATGGTTCACATTTTTAGTAATTATTTCTAGCATTTAACTCTCTTAATCATTTAACATTGTATTAACAGAATAAATTAAGGAAAAGTTAACTATTATGGAACAAAATACTAACATTTTTGCAAATGAATTTTTGTTAAGAATAAATGAAAGTCCTCCATTAATGACCTATATTTACTAAGATTTACGTATATCATTGAGGCAAGCCTTGGCACTTTTTTGTGTGAGTAAGAGTCCAATAAACAAAAAATGTCTGTTAAAACAATTTAATTGATAGCCGAATTATCTGTATATACAAAAAATATGGATTTATTATGTACTTTAAATTCATTAATTTTATGAAAACATTCGGTCTCTCCAGTTAAATGGACTTTCTCAAATTTTAATTATTTTTTGTATATGGTTTTTCACTCTCCCTTCAAGCAAATTTGGGGACACCTTTAAGCTCTAATGTTCTTATCCTTAGTCCATTAGCATTGTCAAGCATGTATAGACTAAATGGGGGGAAAACAAGGTGCAAAAAATAAGAATTAAATACTTATAATCCTAAAAATTAGGTTTTGATATTTTTCATTTGGTGGTTTGATTATTCTAGATTTGCTAGGAGTGCTTGTTGGTGTAGTTCTAGGTCTGCTAGGAGTGCTTGTTGGTGTAGTTCTAGGTCTGCTAGGAGTGCCTGTTGGTGTAGTTCTAGGTCTGCTAAGAGTGCTTGTTGGTGTAGTTCTAGGTTCGCTAGGAGTGCCTGTTGGTGTTTCTAGGTTCGCTAGGAGTGCCTGTTGGTGTAGTTCTAGGTCTGCTAGGAGTGCTTGTTGGTGTAGTTCTAGGTCTGCTAGGAGTGCTTGTTGGTGTAGTTCTAGGTTTGCTAGAAGTGCTGGTTGGTGTTGTTCTAGGCTTGCTAGAAGTGCTGGTTGGTGTTGTTCTAGGTTCGCTAGGAGTGTTTGTTGGTGTAGTTCTAGGTTCGCTAGGAGTGCTTGTTGGTGTAGTTCTAGGTTTGCTAGGAGTGCTTGTTGGTGTAGTTCTAGGTCTGCTAGGAGTACTTGTTGGTGTAGTTCTATGTCTGCTAAGAGTGCCTGTTGGTGTAGTTCTAGGTTTGCTAGGAGTGCCTGTTGGTGTAGTTCTAGGTTTGCTAGGAGTGCCTGTTGGTGTAGTTCTAGGTCCGCTAGGAGTGCTTGTTGGTGCAGTTTTAGGTCCGCTAGGAGTGCTTGTTGGTGCAGTTTTAGGTCCGCTACGAGTACTTGTTGGTGTAGTTCTAGGTTTGCTAGGAGTGCTGGTTGGTGTTGTTCTAGGTTCGCTAGGAGTGCTGGTTGGTGTTGTTCTAGGTTCGCTAGGAGTGCCTGTTGGTGCAGTTCTAGGTTCGCTAGGAGTGCCTGTTGGTGTAGTTCTAGGTCTGCTAGGAGTGCTTGTTGGTGTAGTTCTAGGTCTGCTAGAAGTGCCTGTTGGTGTAGTTCTAGGTCTGCTAGGAGTGCTTGTTGGTGTAGTTCTAGGTCTGCTAGAAGTGCCCGTTGGTGTAGTTCTAGGTCTGCTAGAAGTGCCTGTTGGTGTAGTTCTAGGTTCACTAGGAGTGCTTGTTGGTGTAGTTCAAGTGAATTAATGAAGTCCATGTCATCCTTAGAGCTGGTAAATTGATTCACTTGACATTTGAACATCATTGAAACACCCTAAGAAAACAAAGCACTATATGCTAAATGATTCAAATCCAAAAGACCGCTATTTCCAATCAGTCTGGATATATATTTAAAATACATTATTTTTATTTTATTGTAATCAGATATTTATTAAATGTTATTGCAAGACAAAAGTTTATATAACCAGTTTAATGTGATGTTTGAACCTCCAGGTTTCTAGAATCCCCAGACTTCCAGCCCAATGCTGCCAAAAGGTTTATTGACCAGAAATTTGTTTTGCAGGTTAGTATGTGTATTTATTTGGGCATGCACACGGTAGAGGGCTCCACAAACTGGGGTACATTTCATCACTGACTTTGTTTCTGAAGGACAAGGATGGTACCATCACTTGTTTCTCTTTTAGTCACTTATGGCAAAAAGTGGTGTTTTTATATATATATAAGTCACAGATAATATTTCTGGCCTTCTGAAATAAATAACTAACAAAACATTTTAAAATATGTCAAGTAACACAAACAAAAATGTTATCCCAAACTAAGTTTTATGATATTGATGTATGGCAACAATATTGTAATTACTGTCATAAACTGCCAGCGACATGAGAACTAATAACACATTGAAGCTGTCCGTAGTTTGCATTATACAACCCTGCTTTCCATCAATTGCTCCTATGTAGTTGGGAAAGTTAGCTCTTTGAAAAAATCAATTTTATTTCTGTCAGTTCTGGAAGACAAACTTCTATTAAACATAAGTCACATTGCAGAATTGCTAAACGTCGTACCACCTAGCTACATATGGGTAACTTGATGGAAGCATAACCATACATCTTTCGTTCTCCACGCTATCGCAACCGCTTTGTAGCGTGTTCATAAGTCAAGTCACTCTCTTTATACTGTGCACATCGCCTGCACTTATAAACTCGGTGGAGCTGGAACTTAGGCGAGCGTGAAGACCTAGTCGGTGCGAGTCTTTGATGAGCAGTTTGGCGAGACCGACTTTATGAAATTATTTGGAGATTCTAATGGAGAAATACTACAGTATCTAAATATCTATAAAAGCTAAATTGATATAACTTTATGTTTTTCCCTCATGTTAATTGTGCTGTGTTTAACTTACACTGCAGAACAAAGTGATGTTTAGTTATCACTTTGAGGACCATACAAACTGTATAAGTGAAATAACTTCTTAATACTTTCTGAAGCATGTAACTTATATGCTAAGTCACGATGATGAGTGCAACATTACAACGTAAATATAATTTATTCAAGAAACCACAAACTTTTCCCTAGACTACAATATATATATATATATAAAGACCTAGCAAAAAAACTCATAAATAAATACTTATCTATAAAACACCACTATGTAAAAAATGAGAACAGAGAACAGACCATCTTTAATCCCACCTTAATTTATTTTTTTTAAACAATATGTTGAAACTATAAATTGTTTATCAAACTTTTCTAATTCCACTAGAGATATTTGAAAATGTTAATCTACTGAATGGGTAATTTTTACTATTTTTTTTTTATCAGCACCAGTGGCTGTATGGTCTAAGGTGTAAGACTCGTTGATGGAGTAGTGTTCGGCAAGTGCATTGTGGATGCTATCTTACAGTACTCCCTTACCCTAAGATAGACTTGTGTTAAACATGTGTTGAATATGGTTTTGTCATAGGAAGTAAGATTTTATTAGTGATTGCTTATTATTTATAATATTGAACTCTTTTTCTTATTCTCAATTTTTTGTTGATGAAATAACTTTTATCACATTTGTGGATATCTTAGATTGGTATCAAGCCTGTCTCTAAATGCTATAATTGAGGTTTTCATTTCATTTCATTTCAAGAAAACTGTTTAGTAATTATCATACTCACTGTCGGACAAAAAGTTCCAGTGAGTCAGCTTCAGAATTGTTTTCATAATATTAAATTCACAAAATGGCTTTTAAACCTAACAGAGGTCAGATGAGACCGCCAGGAAAACTAATTCCTAATTACTCAAAATGTAGTCAACATGTCCTGGCTTAACCATTTCCACCATTTGAGTGAAATGTGTATCTATTTAAAACATTGCATTACGCTTAGGACCATCTGGTTCTTAGTTGAACAGTAAATTGGTAAGTTGAAGAGTCTTTATTGAAAACTTGATTTTCTTTGATTCTTGACAATAGTAAATAACTTAGTTTTTAAAACATCGTTTGAATTTTTGGCCATGTATTCAACAAGGAATACAAGACTGGCATCATGCATTCAAACCATCAAGTCGCAATTAAGTTTGTTATCCCTTCAATGCGGCTTCGGGGTAACTGGTTTTGTCTAGTCAAAGTTCAGTCTCCGGGTGACGTTTGTCTCTAGGCGTCGATCTCGCGGGTCCAGTGGGTGGGGGTAAGGAAGGGAGATGGGGGAGAAAACATAGGCAGGTTCTGGGGTGGCTAGGGTATGCAAATGGTAACCCTCAGGGCTAAAAGGGAAAATCGGAGTAGGTGGGGGTTGGATGGTCGGTGTGAGGGAAAGACGAGGAAAGGAATTAGCTAACTCGGGAGCAGGTACTCTTGGAGATGCTGGAGCGGAATGTTGGCATTTGGGGGTCTGGTGGTTGCAGTCGGGATCGTAGAAGAGGGGCCCACGGGTGGAGTATTGTTTGGTTGTCGCTGTCTTCTTTAGGGTCTTCTGTCGGTGGGCCTTGCCGGCGTGGTGGGTGTATCCCATCCCGTCGGAAGGGACAGTCAGGTAGGAGGGTGAGAGGACAGAGTCCCGGCAACACTGAGTCGCAGTGGGAGTCAAAGGAACTGTCCCGGCAATGTGAGTCGCGGTGGGAGGCAAAGGAACTGTCCCGGCAACGTGAGTCGCGGTGGGAGGCAGGGGAACAGTCCCGGCAACGTGAGTCGCGGTGGGAGGCAATGGCACTATCCCGGCAACGTGAGTCACGGTGGGAGGCAGGGGAACAGTCCCGGCAACGTGAGTCGAGATGGGAGGTAAGGGATAGTTGTGGAAGGATAGGGAGTAACGATGACAATGCTCTTTCCAAAATGACGACAATTTATTAATGCTCTTTAGTAACGGTGGTTTGCCAGGGTGGGTCACCACTAAAAACAGCTCCGGAAATTATCATATACCCTCCACTGCTGCCTGGCCTTGTCCAATGGGGAAAACAGGGGCTTCCCATTGGTGCGGGAAAACGTGAGAGACAGTGTCCTTCACGCAAGCCAATAGCGAGCGCTGGCGCTGGGTACTGGGGTGGAGTCGTCACGGACGGCTCAGAGAACATGGACTGTGGGCCGGTCCAGGCAGTAGGAGGGTGGTTGGAGAGGCCGACTGAACAGTGAGGCACATCAAGTTGTCTTTTAAATACCATGGGAGTGCAAGAGGCTATTGAAAATATAAAAACTATTCTTAAAGTGTTGGGTGGGGAAATTAAGAAAACTCATGAAATTATTTATTTTGTATGGTAACCATACATAGTCTTTTCTCTTAAAATTAGTTGACTTGGTAAAACTACCAATTTCTGTTTTTCATTGTCTTGATCCAGGAACATTGTATATCACTGTATAGTATGAACTGGACTAGAGCTTTTGATGCTTCCAAAATAAATATAAATATGTGTGTACATTTATTATAATCACTTGTATTTGTCTTTCAACAGCTATTGGAGCTTTTTGACTCGGAAGATCCGCGTGAAAGGGATTTTCTTAAAACAACATTACATAGAATTTATGGAAAATTTTTGGGCCTTCGAGCGTACATTCGCAAGCAAATTAATAATATTTTTTACAGGTATGTTTTACTTGTAGGTAACTCTATACATATCATATCTCACCATTTGTTCAGACACTATGCTTATGTACTAATTACACTAATATGTGCAGTGTACCCACATTTACACGGAGGGAAAGTGGAAAACCATTTAGGAAAAACCACTCCTAGTACTCCTGAATAGGATCGAACCCTGATCTCCCCGTATTTGGCTGTCTAAATTATTGCGAGAGTAGCGCCTTAGACCACCTTGCCAATGAAGCAGGCTCTCTCCATATTCAATCCTCTGAAAGCGATCTAAGGATGAAAAGTTTTTATTTATTTTTTAATTTTGTTTTTTCTTCAGGTGTTGTAACCATTTGAAAAGTTTTTTTTTTTTCTTATTTGTTTTCACACTTTGGGCTGTTAGGTATTTTACAAGTTAAGGGAAAGAAGAGTGTTTGAAATATAATTATCATTTGGCCCTTTCGACACCTGTTGTCATTTTAAATATCTATTAAAATAATTTGTTACTAATAAACAAATAAGAGAATTAAACCATGTCTTAAGTGTTTAGAATAGTTTTACTTTTACATAAGATTATAGCCATCTTACAAAATGGTTCAATTTAGAGAACTAGGTTTTTAAGAAAACATTTGTAATATATATTTATTTTAATCTGTGTGATTACCGAATGATTTAACTTAATCTACTGCCAGTTTGTGATAGGAAGGTATGTTATACGGCATTCACGATAGGTCTTTACTTGGATGACAGTTCGAAAAACATATGTTTAGGTTTTGGGTTGCCAATACTTGTAAAAGTATCATAGTTTTGTTATAAATGTAAAGATCTTTAATTACCTGTTATATATTACATTTAAAATAACGTAAACTTAAGTTTTCTCATACTAGGTCATTTTTTAAATTATTACTTTTTATCCAACTCGAAACAATATTTTAAACATAATTAAAAGTACTTATATTTGGTTTTGGAACGTTACTGATTTTGTGTAATATAGTGCACACATCAATATCTTTTAATACAGGCATCGTATTTACTTGGAAAAGAGAAAATTGTTGTCATTTTTGTACATACATTAATGATTTTATGATTATTTTATCGTATTTTGAAATATTTAACTGAATAAAATATTTACATCAACTGCGTGTCTGCATCATTGTAAAAAATTTGTTTACCATTACTTTCAATCATATGGTTTAGATTCGTCAGCCGTCATTTTAAAGCTATGTTCGTTAGAAGTTTTTGTGAAAGTAGTGCGAAAAAATTTTTAATAGGGGAATAAAACTATAAATAAACTTTGTGTCCGACCTCAAATAAATATATAAATAATATTAGCCTAAATTACTGTGGTTAACTATCAGATGAATATATTACCATCTGTTTTTATTACAGTGATCCAAAGTGATTGATGTCAGCTTTTGGCGTAGTGATATATTAGGGATTACGTCTAGTAACATTTCGAGCTGTCATCGAGGTAAACTTAGCTCGTGAATGCCTTATAGTTAGCATCTCTAAGTGGCCATGTGGTAAATATATGCCATCTACAAACACAGTCTCTGACTACTATTATTATTATTATTAGCACCGCGTCTTACTACCCGTTCGGGTTATACGCACTTACGCTAATGTGTAATGGCAGGGTGATTGTGAGATGAAATGAAGGACCTACAGTTTAACGTGGAATCCGAACCACGGTGGA
>CABFVZ010001074.1:20214-36330 GCA_902151445.1 Timema monikensis | reverse complement strand
TATTATTATTATTATTAGCACCGCGTCTTACTACCCGTTCGGGTTATACGCACTTACGCTAATGTGTAATGGTAGGGTGATTGTGAGATGAAATGAAGGACCTACAGTTTAACGTGGAATCCGAACCACGGTGGAGGCCTGGCATTCCCCACATTCACAAGATGTCTTGTCAGAGGTGAAGGAAGGGTTTGGTAATCAGATAAATCTTTGCCGGGACCGAGGATTGAACCCCGGCCGCCAGCATAGAAGTCTGACACCTTACCCCTAGACCACCAGGTCACCTGACTACTATTAACAACTTTACTTTCTGTTGGTATAGCAATTTAACACTTATTCATTTTTTATGCATATGTTGTTAGTTCTGTTTATAGTATGTTCTTGCCTGATATGTATTTAGTTTTTTTGTTAGTTCATGTTAATATTTCGTTTAATAAACTACTTTTCAATCCGGTAATGTTTGATGTTCATAGAGTAAACGTTATAAAAACCTGTGGTGGCACGTTTTCAGGTTATGGGCCCAGAGTCCTTTAAAGTTAATCAACATTTATTATTGTCTGTGTGCATCGAGAATCAACATTAACATTAACCTCTAGAAGATTTAGCCTAGAAGAAGCCTTGTCAGCCACCATGATAGATGAAGAAAAGTATCTTGTTCCATTATTTGATGGTTCAAACTTCAATAACTGGAAGTTTAGAATAGAAACACTGCTTGATGAACTCAATTTACTGGAAGTAGTTCAAAGTGATTACCGAACGAAAGTAATTTTCAATGAAGCTGATAGTTCTGAAATATCGAATAAGAAGACAAAAGAACTGGCGGAAACCTTCAACCCTAAAGCTATTAGGGTATTAGTACATAAGCACATAACCCAGACGGGTAGTAAGACACGGTGCTAAAAACATAGCTATACAAGTTTAGAACCTTTGTGAACATTATTATGTATTGGTTTGGTCTGAACAGAAAGTGAAAGTGATGGTAATTCATAATTCAAAGTTACGATCTACCATTATGTTTGTTATGGTGTAAAAACATCCCCTACATTTTTTTTTAACTCTGTTAGTGTTAAGGTTTCTAGACTTTTTCAGCACCATATCTGTTTTACTAAAGAAAATTCAAAATTGATGCATTTCTAAGCCTACAGAATTTGTATAATTTTCAGGTTTATTTATGAAACGGAGCATCACAATGGAATTGCTGAGTTGTTGGAAATCTTGGGCAGGTAAGGAGTCAACAATAATTTCACTTTCTTTTTTAAAAATTCTTGGTCCTTTTTATTATTGTATTTGAAGTTGTCATTTTAACCAAGAAAGTTATGTATCCTCTCGCTTAGGTGGCCAAATGGTCCAAGTTGTCACGTTCACGATAGAGGTACACATCCTCTATTCAATCCTATTCATCCTTAAAACTAAGCGTTTTACCTGAACAGTTAGTAAGATGGGGCACTATAAAGATGAAGACTAGTAATCTTTTTAATATTCCATTAACAATTATGAGACCCAATTTCTACATGATCATTTTATAATACATTATTATTGTTGTTGTATTGTAATCACAAAGTCAAATTTTAATTATTTTTACCAAAGGAAATTACTACAAACTTGTAAGGGTATTAATAGTAGATTAAAATAACATCTTGTGATTTATTAAAAGTATGTAAAATTATTATTTTGACTATCAATCTGAGTAAAATATTTTAGTCCTACTGTTTGCTCAAAGACTAGTTTTACTTGGTGGAAATACATTTTTAACTGATTCTAAGTAGAGATATTTTCCAACCCTTGTCTGTGATTGTATTGGCACTGTGTGTATTTACAGCATCATCAATGGGTTTGCGCTGCCTCTGAAGGAGGAACATAAGGTGTTCTTGCTGAAGGTGCTGCTACCTCTCCACAAGGTGAAGTCTCTGTCTGTGTATCACCCCCAACTTGCGTACTGTGTTGTACAGTTCCTTGAGAAAGACGCCTCACTCACCGAGCCTGTTATTCGCTGTCTGCTCAAGTTTTGGCCAAAAACACACTCGCCCAAAGAGGTATGCAACCTTTCATTACATTTAATACCCAATATATATTAACCAATTTTATATTTTAATGTATAGACATATATCATTAGCTCATCTGAATGCATTATTATGATTGACAGTTAGCTAATCTTATTAGTAGAGGCATGCAAAATGAGAACCTATTTAAGGTAAAGGGGGTGTTTATTTTTCTTAAAAAGCAATGCTATTTTGTGCTGAAGGCGAGGTTACTATGTACATCAATTCAAGTCAAATAACGAGTGCTAAAGTCATTAATACAGTAACACCACTTCTGGATATACAACAAAGTGTACACCGACATTAGGTTACTGGTGTATGGTGAACAAACACTGATAATGTTTAATTTCCCTACAGCATATAGAATACTCCATTACTACCATATCGTCACCCGAGAATGCAAGTGTTCATGTCCGATTTTCCACTTTTGTGTTAAAGAGCATTGAAGTTTGACTTTGTGTACTAAACCAATGTTACTAGATGACAACTCGAGCTTGTATCTTCTTAAATAATTATATAGTAATCTAAATTTCACCGCATTACATTCTAAATAAATGTAAACACCAAATATCTCAAATTCTACAATTTTGGAGATAGAACACTTACATTCTCAGGTGACGATATACTAGATTTGTTCCAAAATTAGTATTTCTTCTTGACAAGTTAATTGTAAAGTTATGGTTACATTGTTAACTATTCTCTCAAATGAAGCCTTTGCCATTGTTGCCAGACTATTTTCCTTAAGGTTTTTTTTTTTTTTTACTGTGCGTCACAAGAAATATTTCATAGTCAACATTTACACATGCTGAGTTTGACAAGGCATCTACTGGCAGCGACCATTACATTGTCCTCAATTTGCTTTGGTTCGCAGTAACTGTTAACTATGTCCACTTTGGACAACTTTGTGATCAAGTCCACCAGACTTTGGCATTTTGGCGGATATACATATCTATCATGGGAATTTCACTCGGGGAAACAAAGTATGTTACTATCGCACAATTCATTGGTCTTGCAAAAGCTTAGAATGTGTGGAAAGAATTTAGAAAAGTCAAACACTTCCAAACGTAGAATTCCACTGGGTCATCACTGACATCGAGTACATGGGTTTTGAAACCACGGGCTAAACTTTATTTGCAGAGTTACAGTGATTGCAACTCATAAACAAAACTTTGTGGACTGTAATATTTCAATTAAAGGGGTTCAAGACTAGCAAAAACACAATTAAATCCTGCTCTCTACTAGAATAACCTCAATATAATGAGTACACGCAGTATGCCACTGTGAGGGTATGATGTCATAGCTTACAATGCATTTTTTATGGAGAAAACTGAATTGTACGAGTTAATTACTCGTGTATTTAAAACTAAATACATTATATAACAAATCTTATGTAATCATAAAAGCTTAAAATGTACGGATATTAAAGTGAAAGTCCATAAAAATTGCACAACTTATATAATTACTAATTAAGTATGGCAAGTTTTGGTGGCAACTCTGAGAGTCCTTCCAAAATAATGTTAAGGTAATATTAAGGTAATATTAGTTGTCATTTTAAGTTAAATACTTCTGTAACTAGTATCGATACTGGTATCATTATCATCCCTAGTGCTAGTTTAGCATCTCATAAAATTGTAAGATATTTCAAACTCAAAACTTTATATCTAGATATGACCATTCTTCAGGCCTTTTTTTTTTTATTTTGACCCTAGCCCTCAAATTAAGTATAGTTTACTAATAAGTGATTTTTTTGAATTCCATATTTTTTGAAAATGGCTCAAGCGATTTTTATTAAAATTAATAAATATATATGGACTAATAGACCTCCCAAATAACAACATATATCTGGGTTTTTTTCGGTAAAAAAAAATCGTTGAGGGCTTGTTTACTGATGAGTGATTTTTTTCAAAAGTTTGAAATATTTTAAAACAAGCTTTAACGATTTGGTTCAAAAATTGATATCTTGGGCCTTAGGCCTAATAATTGTGTTTGTGCTAAAAAGTTATTTAAAGGTATTTTATTGATGATTGATTTTTCAATAATAGTTATTATGATACATTTATGTATGATTGTATCATATTGTTTATTAATCAAGTACTTACTGTATTTGGTAGTTTCCGATGGGTTTGCAGATTTACCATGGAAATTGATATAACAGGGTTTAGTAGCCCTCCATTACCCCGCCAAATTGAGAGTTGACTATGATATTTTTTTAATATTCATTACAATATGTTAGGAATGAGTGTGGCAGTTTATTAGATATCTCAAGGGGTCGTGCAACCATAGATAGAATGACATGACCGTTGGCTGTACATGGTACAAAAACTTGTTGTGAACTGGATTCCAGAAGCATCCTAACATTTTGGAGGAGTTCTCCATCTCACTCATGAAAGAGAATATCTCACTTGATATAACACAATACTCTGGGGGTAGTTTTGCCAGCAATTCTTGCCAATTACTAATCCGTTTTCTTAACCGGAAGCCTAGCTTAACGATCAGTTCTTGCTGTAAGCGCTTTGTCGTTGCTAGGGACTTGACCGACGTCACCACATCGTCTGTTGCTAGGGACTTGACCGACGTCACCACATTGTCCGTTGCTAGGGACTTGACCGACGTCATCACATTGTCCGTTGCTAGGGCATGCCGCCCCAACTGACATCTCTTCACCGTAGAGCGATAATGCTCCTCGCATTCCCTATCAGTGAGAGACAGTTGAGTCACCTGTGGCGGTTCTTCTACTGACCAAAACTGGCGAAGCTGATAATCAAGTTTAAGTTCCGTCACAGTACAAAAAATGTTTGATTCACTTGCCACTCCCCGTGACTTCCCTAGTAGGTAGTAGCCCCAGATCGTTTCAATGGCGGACGGCGTTTTGGGAGGCCCATGTACCTTCCGTCCCGTTACAACCAGAGGGAACCACTCAGCTCCTGGTAGTATATCAATCAGTATTTCACCGTCCCCCTCATCTGCTAGTTTTAAGCCATGATGAGAGCTGGCTTAGCGTTTGCAGGGAGTGGGCAATGGAGCTCTCTACCAGCGCATCTACCTCAAAGGTCAACAATGTGTCTCTCTGCTGAAATTCACAATGAACCACTGCTCTTGCTGTGCTTCCCAAGCCAAACAATTGCACTGAATTCACCTCACTCCGCCTATGTCCAAGCTGCTTTACACAAGATGATGTTATAAGGGACTCCTGGCTCGCACAGTTCATTAACCCTCACTAGTTCATATCTACGACGGCTGCTCATAATAGATATTGTAACGGTCATAAGAAGTATCCATGACCCTGCCAGCGCCGCAGGAAAAGAGGACTGTACCGAGGCCACCAAACTTGAGGTTGAATCTTGACCTTCAGCTCTCTCATTGCCACTGCCACTGTAACAACTAATGGTGGCGGCCATTACAGCGGGAGTATGATAATTTGGTTGAACTCTCCATTGAAAAATGTCTTCTTGCCAAACACAGCAAACATAACCTTCTATCTTTTGCAATTCTAAACTGTAGTGATGGCTTCGTGCCTTCAAATTTCTTGCATTGGGAGATTTCATTGTTGTTTTTTGCAAAGAACACAACTTCCAGACAACACATTGTTTGCACCCACAACAAATGCTGAAAAACTCTTTGGACACACAAGCTTTCATGGTTTGGCGACGTTCTTTGACACTGAGAGCTGTGTGTCTAATCGATTCCCCAATTGGACTGCCTCAAGAAACTCTGCTTCGTTAACCATGTACCGCCCTCCTTATCCTCTAATAGACAAGGGCAGGTGCACATATACACAAAACAAACATATAAACAATAACAAATGATAAATTGCAGAGGAGCTGGTAGGACTGCATAAAAGTGAATAGGCCTTTCTCTCTGGCTTATACAACAATTTTGCTTCCATGAACCCTCCTTAACTATCATCCGCCATGTTGGTACTACGAGCAATGGGGAGGAGGTCGAGAATCTTTGTTTAAAGTTATAACTTATTTACCTAGAATTAGTAAATTAAAGGTTTGCATGATTATAAGAATGTTTATTTAGAAAAGATAACAATAGAAATATGCAAATGTAAGTAGCAACAATGAATAGAAATATGCAAATGTAAGTAACAACAATGAATTAATAGATATTTATATATGAATCTGTAGAAGATTGGGTTATGCCCATGATAATACAGTTGTCATAACGACATAGGTTATGCTCATGATAATACAGTTGTCATAACAACATAGATTATGGTCATGATAATACAGTTGTCATAACAACATAGATTATGGTCATGATAATACAGTTGTCATAACAACATAGGTTCAATACAACCTAAAGATTATTACCAAGTTAAACCCATGGCCCCTTAGGGTCTCTGCGGCAATCCGCAATACAATGAATACAACATCTAGCCACCACAGGCCAACTGTCCACATAACAATAGCGAAGTTCTATTAAAACTAACTTGAAAATATTATTGGCAATCTAAATTTACCACAATATAAAGGGAGATCCTCCATGATTAAATAAATATACAATAAATACAAAAATTTACATAGCCGTACGGGCTATAACAATTCCCACATTAGGTAGGCAACACGCCTTACGTAGATTTATGGTGACCTACAAAAGGTAAAGCTCACCATAAATGACAATTATTTGCAGAGCCAGAAGGGCAAAAAAAAGGGATTCTAAAATTATTACCCACATTAATATTTTAAAGTATTTTATGCTTTACCGGGCATACCTTTCCTTGTTATCTAACATATTTACAAGGACAATATATGATTGTACTTCAAAATAAATAATTCAAGTTCAAAAGTTAATTTTGAAGTGTACCGGCCGAAATTGAATTTTGTATCTAACATAATTTTCCATTTAAATAAATAATACAAGTTTGAAAGATAATTTTGAGGAGTACAGGCCGAAATATAATTTGTACCTTCGGATCATCCTGTCCTAGCGTGTGTGTCGTATGACACGGTTGAATCAAGAAGTATCTTACAAAGCAAACAGCAAGTTTAGCTAAAGATGAAACATCCCTTCCTTCAGTTTCCGCTGCCAACCTTCCCTAAGCTCTGGGGTTAACTTTCCTCGTAGGATGAACAACATGGGGACTGCCTATTTTCCACAACAGGCCTAGCGAAAGAAAGTCAGCCGGACATTTTTTTAATAGGGTGATAAAGAGCGGATAGAGCCAGCTTCTTTATTTATCTGTGGATTTTGGCTTGTAGATACGAGTCAGATAAATGCTGCGGATCATGGTAGCGGGCTTTTAATAGCTTCCAAGCCTGTGGGTACACCGCTGCTGACAGTGGTACCGCTGAAACAGTTGGCAAAGCTGGCCTCAGGTGCATATATTTCTTAATGTCGTTTGAATGAATAGTTGTTTCAAATAAATCAGAGAAGTGTTGCCATTCCTTCAATTTGTCACTAAATTCATCAATTTGGTTATAATTTCATTAAACTCAATTTGCATCTGTTCAATGTGAGCAGTCATCGCCCCAATAAACATTTATCCTTATTATTACCAGGGTTTGATTCCACTCGCTAAGCCACCTCATCGTCTGATAGTTTTAGTCATCAAAACTTCTTATTGAAAGGTATAATCCTCAAAGATGCCCATATTTGATTTATCTTCCTCCGATTATTAAGATAAACTGACAAGCAAACGCTAACAAGTAGACAATAATAACAGAGGAGCCTACGGCAGTTCTAATTTGCCAACAACATTTAAACATCAAAATAGTTAATGGTCCACTAACCGTAAGTAGTTCCCAACACTCCAACAATGGAAGAATTTTCGTTACAAAGATATTTTCCACAAATACATACAGCTAAGAAATCAATAAATTTAATCAATATACCATTCACACCTAAAATGCAACTAGCAACCAACCAAATATTATTACTAAACGAATATCTAGTGAATGGGACAAAGTTAATACACAATTAACAAAATATGTTTAACGAATCCAAACTAATGAGGTATCTAAGTAAAGTAATGTTAAGCATGTTCTTATATGATATTAGTAACTAGGAACCACATATTACATTCAAAACAAGGAAAAAGTGTAACCTAAAATTAATAACTAACTAACAATACTAAACAAAATATTAAACTTTATTACTTTAACTTTTGATTGCTGAAACCTTAAGTAAGCGAGGAATGAACTACATAAATACTCAACTTGATGCAAGTGCTAGGATCTAGCCAACCCTGAACGACCTAGAAACTTTTAGTATTATAAATGCATACTAATCATTGACCTATCTGAATTTACCAATCTCTCAATGAAGACTATTAACTAAACAAACAACATAGTTAATAGGTTAAAGAGAAAATTGAAACAATTCACAAAATGTATGCCTCAATGACTACATTAATATATATTGCAATATTACGGGACATAATGATCTGGCAACAGTGGACCAAAAATGATGAAACCACAGGCTAAACTATATTTGCAGAATACTTACCATGATCGCAACTTATCAACAAAACTTGGTGGACTGTAATAGTGCAATTAAAACGCTTCATAACTAGCAAAAACACAATTAAATAGATATATGCGAGAACCTTTTTTTTTTTAATTCAAGACGATCTTGAAACGAGATTATAAAAAAGTATCGAGACATGAGAACGAGACGAGAAAACATTCCTTGAAAGAACAAAAATGTAGATTATGTTTATTAAGGTAAATAAATAGTTTATATAGTTTNCATTTGAGCTAGAACTTGCTTTAGATTGTCTTACAAACACTTGAGATATAACCCATACACATTTTAAATACAATTAATAAAATAGTCTGTTAGTTTCAATGAACACCATTTATAATTCAATGTTGTAGTATAACTGCTTATATTGTAAAAGTTTTATTTTGAAAAACAATATTTATAACCAAAACATTTCTTAATGAATGCTGTTTTTGGTTTATCATGCTATTATTGGAAATAATAAATTCCCTATTTTGTTTTTTAATCACTTAAGGCCATTTTTTTTTTATTTCTCAAATTTTCAAGAGGCGAGATCGAGATTTTATTTTCTTGAGTTTTTGAGATCTTTTGAGTTTTGCATATGCTTAAAATTAAACCCTCTAATAAAATATAATAAATTCGCCAACCATCTCACCTGTTGGGCTCCACAACGCAGAGTGCCTTACTCAGGTGTGGCAGTCTTGATCATCCACAGTTGGTGGTTTACTCATAGTTGTGGTGTTCAACACAATATTTGGGAGTGTATGGACATCAGGCATCGCTTCCCCGGCTGGTCCTGAAGTAGTACAATAGCACGATAGTTTTGGATATTTTTGAAAGTTCAAGATTCTAATGAAACTTCAAAGTTTTTGACCTGGCACATTGCCACTCACGCCATCATTTTGAAAAGATCTTGATTAAGAGACTTAAATTTCTCAGCAGCCAACAAAAAATAAGAGTAAATTGTATCATACTGGCTGGGTGAAGAGTTTTCTAATGGATGATACAATATCCTGTATGTAATGTTTATCAGCTGTTTCCTGTTCCCTTATAACCAAAGAAAATTGGAATCTGATGAATCCTCTCAATATATGCATTGGTGATGTGCTTCTTTGTGAGATAATTTCAGTGGAACAGATCCAAATTCTCCTATAATTTGATCCAAAGACAATCTTAAAAGTTTAACTTTTTTTTTCTGAGGCTACAGCAGTGTATGGGGTCTGTCTACTTCCCATGGCACGTGAAGATCTTAGACCATTGAGAGTATTAATATTATAATTAGCATTGTCAAAAATGAATTGACATAAAACATCATGTTCAACTGTTTTCTAAAGATGCATAATAGTGAATAATTCAAATAGAGCAGCTTCATTTTATGTTGCCAAAAATCCCAACACTGATAAAATACTGCAAGCTGTCTTGATCAAAAAAATTTTACACAAATATGCATCAACTCCATTTAGAAGTGGCGACAAAAATGATCAAGTCCTCACTATCAAAATCACAGTATGTTACGAGGTTAAGCAATTTTTGATACCACTAATCAGAAGAACCATGTGTTTTTTTCAAAACTAGGTCTTTGAAAAAAATAAGTATTGACTATGAGATTACAGAAAAAAGTCATTGGACTGTATATATTCAAATGTATTATAAGCTTGCTAAACTGTTATCCTCTAAAACAATGGTCTCAAACTCGCGGTTTGTTACCAACTGTTTTGCGGCCTGTATAAATGATTACAACATAATAATGAATTACCCTTTTTTAAAGTATATTGTAATATAGTAAATATAATATAAACATAACAATGCTTTGAAAAGCCATTGTCTTTATAAGTATCAGGTTTATCTACAAATAGTGTAGCAGTATTAAGCATGCCTATTGTTACGTCGAAAGGAATAAAAAAAAAGTTGCAGGTGTCTTCCCCTGACACTGTTTTCGAATCTAAGAGGATTTCAACTGTACTGCAACACATTACCCGAATAACATAAATCTTAAATTACATAGTTTGGTGGAATCCTATCACTAAGCGAATATTTATTGCTGCTAATTATACACTATTTGATGCGAAAATTAGAATACTAACTGTAATTGAATTTCATAATTTTTTGGGAAAATGACCCCCTGGAATGTGAGGCCCACTTTGCCCTCCCCTTTCCCCCTCTACCCAGATGGGGCCCTGCCTTTAACCTCCCTAATGTTCATAGTGTCTACAAATCATATTCTGTAAATTTTAATTTCCTTGGCCTGGAGATGCTGTTTTAGTCAAGATCCACCAGTTTTCCAAACTTGGTAAAGAAATACACTAAATCTTGTCACAATAGAATAAAAGTATTAGTAACAACTATAGAAGGTTTGATGTTAATTCCTTCAGCCATTTTGGCTGGAAGTTAATTTTTATTATAATTGTCCAGGTACATTTGTTTATAAATAACATTTTTGAAGTAGTCAGGAGAACCCATCTATTTATGTAATTATAAATCGGATATATATATATATATATATATATATATATATATATATATATATATACACACATATGGTCAGTTTGTATGTGTATGTAATTTTTTATAGATATTGTCTAAGAGTTTTAATATAGGCTGCACTAAGGTTTCATAAAGTGTTTTTGGGTAAAAGTGTAGCCTATTTTTGAGTCATTATGGTATATACAAGGTGTTTATTTTTAAGTAAGTACTGTTTTGAAATTCGGCCGCTGCAGCGCTGTGGCTGCCATTCTGCGCATGCACGTTGAGTACCTCCATCTATTGGTTAGCCACAGACACTAATACGGAAGTAATCGACTGTGTTTACGTCTGTTTGTGAGTATTTAAAATGGCTCAGTCAATTGAGAATCTCGCAGACTGTAAAATACGCTTTATTATTAGTTTTCTTCATGCAAAAGATGAGAAAGAAGATGAAAATCATCGGAAGATTAGTGTAGTGAATGGAGAAAACATTATGAACAAAGGAATGGTAATAAAATGAGTTAGAGCATTTAAAGATGTCCACACAAATGTGCATGATGAGGAACTAAATGGGCAACCTTCTGTCATTACTGAAGACTTGGTGCAGAAAGTTGATGGAAAAGTTTGAGAGAGCAGACGCGTTACGATTCCATCTTTATCTAATGAGCTTCCTCAAGTTTCAAGAAGTGTTCCTTATGGAAATGTGACAGAACACTTAAATTATCGTAAGTTGTGCTCACGCTGGGTACCGAAAATGTTGACTGAGGTGCACAAAACCAAACGTTTAGCCAGTGCGTTGACTTTCCTTGAGCATAACAGTGATTTTGGGGATGATTCTTTAAGTCAAATTGTCACAGGCGACGAAACATGGGTGGCTCATGTTACGTTGGAATCGAAACATCAATCCATGGAATGGCGGCATTCAACATCACCCAAGAAAGTGAAGTTCAAGCAAACAATTTCAGACTGAAAAATCATGTGTACTGTGTTTTGGGATAGGAAGGGGGTGTTGCTTGTGGATTTTTTGCCTCGTTGTGACACAAATTCTGAGACTTATTGTGAGACCTTAACTAAACTGCGCCGTGCATTCCAAAACAAAAGGCGTGGCATGCTGAGTGAGGGGATTGCTTTGCTTCTTGGTAATGACCGTCCACATGTGGCTAATCGTACCCAAGATCTCATCACACCATTTGGCTGGAAAAAACTTGATCACCCTCCGTACAGTCCCGATCTAGCGCCTAGTGACTACCACTTGTTCCTGCATCTTGGTGGTCAGCGCCACGATGATGATGGTGATGATGATGACGACCTCAAAACGGCCGTGTTGCAGTGATTATGAAATCAGGTGGAAGATTTCTATGAGGATGGAATTCAAAAGCTGGTGGTACATTACAACAAGTGCCTTAATATTGGTGGAAAGTATTTTAAAGAGTAGATTAAAGTACAGGCTTTCATTTAAAAATAAAATTGATAAAAAAAAAGTAAACTTTTTTGTTTTTAATCTCAAAATGGTACTTACTTAAAAAAAACATGCCTCGTATTATCTAAGTTGTGTAGTAACACAGTTTGTTGTGGTTGAAATAGGTTTGTGGCATGTGCTGTATTTGACTGTTATATGTTGTGTTTGACTCTTATACCTTAATTTTGGTTTGACCCCCCAAACCCACACCTTTCTATGACCTTGCTCATTTGGATATGAATTGTCACTTAACTTCTTGATTCTGATCAGAGTACGCCATTTTCTCTATGATTTGTTTAATCAAAGCTTCAGGTGGATTGTACTAAAATGGGTGATGACTATTTGCTGAACTTGATGAAAAAGAGGAGATTGTAGCCGCCATTAATGTTATTTGCACTGGAACACACAAGAGGGGGGAATTTGGGGAATTTCATACTTTATGGCCTGAGTGTTTCAAAATATACACTATGATATCAATAAATGAGTTTTCTACCCTTCAATATTGCCCAAAAAACAAATCAGAAAAACATGTATGGCGAAAATCTGGATGTCCAGATCTTTGGTGATGTGTGTCACGACATGCTGACAGACATGTCACAACACATCACAGCAGTGTAAGCACCTTAATATAATTTATTGGGGTGGTTTTTTTCACTAAACTGTAATCACACGTGTTAACATGAAACATCAGCGAAGTTTGAATTTGGCTTTAGAGCGGTAGTAATTTATATTGATCATATTTTTATTGGAAATTTCCCATAAATTATTTTAAGTGTATTTTTTAAATCTTATTTTGTACAAATTGACAATATAAAATATTATTCAAAAGCTTTAAATAGAAGAATAAACAAAAGAATCATTGCGCTATCTTTTCTAGTTCTAGAGAAATAACATATTTAATGTCATGCTGTCAACTTCGCACGCAATAGCTGCGGAAGCTTTTAGGTGTATTAAAGTTATATTTGAGACTCCAGAACTTGAAAACTATTTGTTAGATTGTCTTAAAATTTAAAATGTGATCATAAAACTATTCAAAAATAATATGTGCCAAATTTGATCAAAATCTAAAATGGTGCATGTCGTATATAGCATGTGTAGTAATTGAGTCGTGCAGATAACGTGTGTTGTTTTATCCAGGTGATGTTTCTGAACGAGCTAGAAGAGATCCTAGATGTTATAGAGCCCGCAGAGTTCCAGAAAGTGATGGACCACTTGTTCAGGCAGTTGGCAAAGTGCGTCTCCAGCCCCCATTTCCAGGTAACACTCGTCATAGTAAAGATTAGATCGTGAAGTAAGAATGACAATATGAACAAATAGAGAAAGTGCGGGGGAGTGCCCCCTTGGACTGTGTTGGAATACCCTAAAGGGAGTTACATACAAAGAATTTTACTTTTACTACATTTTAATGTAAAAGCCTTCAACCAAATAATAGTTAATTATTATTTTAAAATTCACATTCTAGATGCAACTTGTAAAACTTCCGATTGTAAAATTAGCTGTGCCAACATTTCAAATACCTTTTTATTTTTCTACATTCAAACAGGTATTGGGAAACAAAGGACGTTTCTTGGTATGAGCGGAGTTGTGGGTTCCATACAGTTTAGTCCAGGAAAAAAGATGTTTAAAACAGTGGCCTTGGAGAAAGTTTTGCAGGAGTTTTGGAAATTGGTGGGATTAATAGGTCTTGAGGTGCTGTTTTCGAAGTCACATTTTGTGACTAAATTTTTTTGCCAGAACCTTAAAAAAAACACCAAAAACTGTAAAGAAAAACTTTTTCTTTTTTTAAATATCTCTGTTCCAGTGGACTTTTCGAAGATAATATTTCTATACTGAATTAAAGAGGGATAAAGTCTGTATCATTTAGCTTTCATAAGTTTTTTTGTGGGTTAAATGTTTTCGCTGCAAAATTAATGCAATAATATTAATATGACCAGGGTGTCTATTGGGTCACAAAAAGTCACAAATTTTTAATATTTTCGTCATAAAGTCACGAAAATAATTTTAGTTTGAATTTCCCACACATCGTAACAACGTGAATGCTTCAAAGATAGCGCTATCCACTACAAGTGATGGCACGCGCCAGCCGGAAGTTGCCTGATTGTTTAGTTTGTGATTCCAACGACAAGGTTAACGTTCGCCATCTTGTATTAAATTTTAATTAGGCATGCTACTTGTCTCGTGGGGTGTGTGAGTGTATTATGCCGTGTGTGTGTCTACAAATAATGGTTTTTGAGTGAATGAATTGGAATTCAGGTTTTGTAGATGATACGGGAAAATACCAGGACATTTTCTACACAAACCGTGCGTTCATCTGTGTTGTGGATCTGGATCAAGATGTTGGCGGCAATTATCAATTTTTTACGCTTTCATTGATCCAACTGCAATTTGAAGGCGGGTTTAAAATGTATATTATAATTTAAAATTAACATTGGCAGCAAATAGCAATCGTTTTTGCAGTGAAATATGGCGTATTTTTTTATAAAATAATAGTATTAGTGTTAATATTTGATCCTTGACCTAATTCATTTGATTTTAAAGACCATTCATTCAAAACATTTGAAATTTACCCATTTTTAAAATGATTTTCGTTGTCTTATGGGAACATAAAATATTAGGCCTAAATTATTTTTTAATCGTGTATTGCGAAAAAAATCCATAATTTTTTTTTGGGGGGGGGGGCATTCAAAGATTTCATGTGTGAAGTTTAGGCTAATCTGTTAAAAGATGCCTGGTAAATGTTCGTTCAAAGAGTTTTGTCCGACTGTTGAAGAAAATAAATACTCAAACTGGTTGCGCCCTGTTGAAAATGACCAGTATAAGGCTTATTGTACATTTTGTAAAGCGAAATTTGATATAAGCCACAGTGGGTTGAATGGAGAGAAAATTCATGGAAAAGGTAAGAAGCATTTGGAACTAACCTCTGCCCTACTCCAAGTTAAGCAAAAAACGCTCAGCTTTATATCTTCTGTAAAAGTTGGATGTAAACAACCAGAACTGGCATAGGTATTATTACCTTCCACAAGTAGGCCTACTTCTGAAAATGATGTATACTTGGTTGCAGCTTCGTCTACATTAGTCGTTTCATCTTCATCTCTTGGAGGACCTTTAAGTAAATGATGATACCTTGAAAGCAGAAATTCTATGGTCCATGAATAAGGTTATGACTCATACTTCTGACAGAGGTTCGTGTATTTCCAGTGATCTTTTCTCAATCATGTTTCCTGACAGTGTAATAGCACACAAGTTCAAAATGCAAAAAGACAAACTTGGCTATTTGACAACCTTTGGTCTTGGTCCCTTCTCCCAAGAAAAACTCTCAGTGGAGTTAAAGAAGATTGCATTTTTTGCAGTTTAACTTGACGAAAGTGTCAATAGAATGCCCAAAAAGTACAAATGGACATCATTGTCCGTTATTGGAACTCAAGTTTAAATATGGTTTCAACCCGATATTTGAACTCTGTGTTTTAAGGGCATTCTACTGCAGCTGACCTCCTTGATTCCTTTATGTCAGGCATGTCTGAATTAGGACTGCCTTTAAAGAATGTTCTACAAATTGCTGTTGATGGACCTAATGTTAATTTAAAATTCCTTAAGGACTTCATTCAAATGATGGGAAAAAATTTAAATAACTCTGAAGACAAGAAACCTATTGATGTTGGCACATGCTCTCTTCATACAGTTCATGGGGCTTATAAGACAGCTCATAAT
>CABFVZ010001074.1:0-19167 GCA_902151445.1 Timema monikensis | reverse complement strand
CACTCGAACAACTCACTTCAAACAACCATATTGCATACATT
The DNA here is from genome assembly GCA_902151445.1 of Timema monikensis. Lineage (NCBI taxonomy): Eukaryota > Metazoa > Arthropoda > Insecta > Phasmatodea > Timematidae > Timema > Timema monikensis. The sequence goes on along the minus strand of CABFVZ010001074.1, from coordinate 19,126 downwards.
GAAGCTGAACATATAAGAAAAAACTACCTTGAAATCTGTGAGCAGTCTTCTGTTCAAGAAGAGCTGAAGACATTTGATTTCAATGAAACCAGACTAGATTCTTTTCTCTTCAACATCTTCATTATTGCAAAAGCTTGCAAGGCATTGCTGTCATTTTGCACGATGATATTTACAATGTTCCATGGAAACAGTGCTGTTGAAAGAGGATTTTCAATAAACAAGGAATGTTTAGTTGAAAATATGAAAGAGCGTTCTCTAATCTCCCAACGCATCATATATTCAATGGTTCAGTCGGTAGGTAGCATAAAGAATGTGGAATTTAAAGTGGGATGCTGCATGCAGCTAGGCGAGCAAGTTCCAAAAGGAGGGAAACAATTGAAGAAATGAAGAAGAAAGAAAGTGAAGAATCTAACGGATCAAAAACAACATTGGAAACTGTAAATAAACTCAAAGAAAAGAAAACTTCTCCAACAGGCTGAAGAAGAGGCTTCAGCACTTCAAACTGAAATCGACTTGGAGAAGAAACGACTGAGGCAGATGTAAATCCTGTATGTTGTGATTTTGTGTATAAACTAAATATTAGGTTACAAATTTGAACAATATTAGATTTTTATGTTTGTTGAGAGACTTCAGCTTCTGGGAGCTTCAAACATCTTTAGTTACTTGTGTTTGTTATTATAATATCTAGGCCCGATGTACAATATAATGTTCGACCGTTTACTGAAGGAATTTTTTTTGCACCGCGTCTTACTGCCCGTTTGGGCTATACGCCTCCGAAGGTATTTTGTGGTCAAAAAAGGTCACCAAAAAGTCACGAATTTTTGTTCCTCTGAGTAGACACCCTGATAAAGAATGTTTTGTGGGAGTCTAGTAGGCTAGGTTCTAGCAGCAAGCTGCCACTTCCTAACTTAGTTTTAAGGGCCTACTCAATGGTTGATGGAAGTGAAGAGTTGCTTCAACGCCAGCCCATAATTTACGTTATCAGAAGAAACCAATTGTATTAGACTTTGTCTTCTGTAGCTCTCAGCCCAAAGTGTTGCCAGAACTATCAGCACTTTAGAGCCCACCCCCTTTCCCTTCACTCATCCAAAGATTGAAACTGATTTAGCAAGCAAACAAAACAAATCTATAATCCTCTGAAAACTTTATCGCCGGTAGCAATCACCTCTGTATTGAAGGGGGGTAGAGTCTAAACTTGTGCATAGCCTTGATGAGAGCTAATAGAGAAGAGTACCTAACTAAGATTGTCACAAATAGAAGGCAATGCGTTTGTCAACTGGTTTGGTCTTTCATTGAAATTCATCCTTGCTAAAGCATACATGAATTGGAAGCTTTCTAGCTCTCAGATATGTTATTTCGTAATCAAATTGGGGTATGGTCTGGTTTGCCAGTGATGGGGAGGTTAGGCATCAAATCCTGCCCGGGTGTTTCTACAAAGAGTGTTTTTTCCCACACTACCTCCACGCAAATGTGGTTACAATGTCTCTAAATTTTACCATACAATTTCCTCTACCTTATTAGTGCATTTAAATGGGTATAGATCAGACAAGTACACAAGAGAAAAAATTATAATATTAAGACGCAGTGATAAGAATAAATATATAATGAAGTTATAGCCTAAAGTCCCCTCGAATCTATACCATGCCAGAACTATGAATATGCGTTAAGTTACAAAATTAATAGTGAATAATTAAATTAGTAATAAATGTTAAATTCTACTTACTATTTAATAGTAAATACAATTTTATTAGTATGCATACATTTTTACATTAAAACTAATATAGTAGGCTAATGTTGATTTATTCTATTTTATTGGATCAGTAATTATATAAATATTTTAATTTTTTCATTACTAAAATATTTCTTACAGCATGTAATGAAAATTAACAACTATACAATGGTAATATTAATATAATGCAAATACAAGGAAAATCGCAAATTACACTAATGAAATACCTATAATATTATTTTTACTTTCTTTATTTTTATCTTTATTACTACTAATACTATCACCGGTTGAGTGGTAAGATAGGTTTGCTTGTCTAGAGGCCTATTAAACCTTGGTTTCATCTTTCACCTCTTTATCTCCTTCCAACTGTTCTAGTCTTTAGTCCTATGTGTTTACTATCAAAATTAATTATTTATTGTACAATTTATATATATATGTATACACACACCCACAAGATGTACAGAAAATACCGTCCATTAACCACACACCATGATAAAAGGACTCAAGATATGTACAATTAGGATAGGAACCAACACTCTAACTAAAATTCTCACCACAAGTCAAATGGAGCAAGCAACATAACGTAGTTTTAGGCAAACTCTGCAGCCTAAATCTTACTGTAAATACCACAAAATGAGCTGCTAAGCCTTCTTAAATTGCTTTTGTTTTGTTAATAGTAATTATTCTTGTGACACAAAGGCTTTGGACCATGTGCCACATTGTAAGAAGCAGCACCATAGGAGGTTAACAAAGCACAACATATACCATCAACCAATGAAAACACGAACCTAGCAGATCAAAGATCACCCGACTGGTGCAGTTTCATATAAGTGGTACACCGTAGCATTGTGATGGAAACTAAAGCATATATCCGCTGAAAATGAAAACAGAAACTGCGTGAGTGACACAGAAATTCACATACCTTATGTTAACCCATGATGCATTGCAACACAAACTTAAAACAACTGACTATCAACATATTTTATTTTCTAGTGGATAATATATATTTCATATAATAATCCTGATGGATGTTTTCAAATTATAAATTTGTGTCATAGAACAATCCACTACATTGATACACACTTTTTCCATCAAGGGGTTTCTTCAAATCTCACAAAATCCAACGAAGCTGTCTACTTGCTTCTTACTGTACACTGTCATATGCCATGCACTCTGATTTGAGATGGTCGGTTCTGAGATTTGTGCAGAGCGGACAAAGTAGAACTTTGGCAGAACAGCCCAAGCCAATGAAACGGATATCTTACGATTGGTTTGGAGCTCATCACGTGACAACACTTTAGTTCTGCACTTGTTTTTCGGTGAACATGTGAATCCTACAATTATGGTTTGTCAAAGTACTGGACATGGGTAAGAGTGGTAACCATGTCTACATCGTTGAAAGACTCTATCCTGCACACCATTTCTGAATGGCTGTGTCCCATTTGAGCAACAGGTTCTAGCCACGATACCTCCACTAGGATTCACTGTGGGACGTTGCTTCCTAGACTTAGATTGATCCGCATAATGTCCTCTATCCTGCTTTGCGGTTTTTGGGAGGCATTTTCCATTCGTCTATTATTTTTGTGTGAATTAAATGTGTTATCTTATGTTAGGTTTCTTTTACAAGAATAGTGGATATAATTTCTAAAAGTGTGATGTATATCCCATTAGTAACCAGACTAACACATTCCTTGCATTGTTGTGTTGTCAGGTTGCAGAGCGCGCTCTATATTATTGGAATAATGAGTACATCATGTCCCTCATCAGTGACAACGCTGGAGAGATTCTGCCCATCATGTTTCCTTCTCTGTATCGCAACTCCAAGTCACATTGGAACAAGTGAGTAACCTCACTTTGATTACTTTCATTTGTGAGCCATGTATGTTCCCTACTGTCACGGTGTTTAATCATTGTGCTTTTATTTCAGAACCATTCATGGACTAATTTACAATGCTCTGAAACTGTTTATGGAGATGAACCAAAAACTGTTTGATGAATGCACCCAACAATACAAGCAAGAAAGGCAGAGGTGAATAGATCTTTTTCTTAGTTTTTATATGCTTACTCAAACCCCTCCCAAATGTTTTTAAAATAAGATAGTACATTAATATTTGTCAACATTAGATGATTTAGCTTTGTTAGGTAATAGTAAGAAAGCTGTGGTAAGGAAGTTGAATGCTGAAAGGACTAAGCATATGATCACTCAGAGAACACTAATTGGGGACAATAAGTTAGAGAGTTCTGCAAATAACATATATTTTTACATGGTCAATAAGTTTAAATAATTAGGAACAGTTATCTAACTTATGTTACTTCAAAAATTATAAGCTAGGTACTTCTTTGGCATGATCACCATTTTGGCTTTTAGCAAATTTGAAGCATATAACATCACAATCGAGAGTGGAAAATATAATATTTAGAGTCAACATACAAAATTCATTTTGAGAAGGTATTTTGCCTTTTTATTTTCATAAAAATGTTCCTACAGTTAATTTTTTTTCAAAACTATCCCAATCTAATATTACTGTTCAAACTTTATGATTGATTGTAAACTTGTCATGGTTACAAAACAATATCTTGGGTAAACAGGTGTGTTTAAAGAACATGAACTACCATCTCCATTCCTGGCAATTCTTTTCTTTCACCTTGTTGATTCCTAAATATGATCTTTCGGCTTATAGAACCTCACTACTGTGGTTTATCACAAGAAACATCCTTTGTGCTTCGATACCATATTGAATGTAGTATCTAAAACAGACAGAGCTAATTTAACAATAAAATGTTTTATAAGGTTGGTCCTAAAGGAGCATATTAAAATAATAATTAACTAGTAACCGGCCAATGGATATGAAAAGGGAAAAAAACTACACTTTACTACACTTTATATGAAATTTCACTGACTATTTTTTAATAGCTCATTGTGCAACCAACTAATGGAAATCATTTTCAATATTATTAATATACACTCTCCTTACTACATATTATTGGTATTTTTTTTGAAAATATAAAATTATCAAATTTATTTGGCATTAAGATAATAATTTTAACTTTTAGTTAATAGTTTTGAGAAAAAAAATCCTGTTTTAAATAACAGGTTTATAAGTTTATAAAGTTAAAATTGCTTATACAAACTTTTAAAGAGGCGGGTAAACTTTAATAGTATTTGTTGATATAGCTTTGTAGTTGTAATATGTCTCTTTAATTATTGTATTTTAATATATTATATTTAAATTAATTGAAATTATTCCCATCCAGCCTAATCAGCCGACTACAATGAGACATTATTTTTAATTTGAATACATTTATAGCATAGAAATTAATGCTAAGACTTATCCAAAAGTTAAGTATCTTAAATTTTGTATAAATAAAACCAAAATAATGATTATAATACTGTAATCTAGTAATAATATTATTATTATTATTGTTGTAGCCATGAACATACCAGAGTTATGCAATGCTTCATGGGTTGTAGGGAAAGTATATAATAAGGGTGTGTTAAGAAAGGAGGAAAGTGAACATAGAGGGAGGAGTATTAGTCATATGATAGGAATAATTTGTTACAAAGTTAATTTGGAAAGGTGTGGGGATTGTTTTTATCAAGGGGAATAAACAGGTTTCCTCCTTATTCATTGAAGTGGCTTTGTTGATGTCTTAGAGTCTCACATGGTTGATTATATTGGTAATGTTTGATGATTGGTTTTGAACAGATATTCGGCACAATTTGAATGAAGATATGTTATGTTCAAATTAGAAATGTCTTCTTAATAACACCTATAAAAGGATTAACTTGTCAAACTTTCGTAAGGGTTTTTACAGTGGAAATTGTACCTATAATTTATAAATATTTTATATCTGTTGCAGATGTAAGTCTATTTTTATTGGTTTAGTTTGAAACTTTGATGATTTTTTTAGGAAAAGAGGAGGCAATGTCACAAGTTTCTTTTATTGCATAATTTTGAATTAATCAGTAGTAGTTGGGGATTTAATTTTGATATTGGCTAGGTTTTATTTTTCAGTTTATTCACAATGCACTGCTAGACCGTTTTTTTTTTAAAGTAGTGTAGGCTAAGTTGGTTTCGATAGCTTAAGAGTTAATTTAGTCTTTGTCATAGAGACAGTGAGCATTCTTTGGGCCATAGTATAAAAATATGTTCTTAAGCAGTAAGGTTAGCATTGTTAGGAATAATGTCTGTGTTAGTTGGTTTACAGTCAATTCTTTGTTAGTATGACTAAATGTTATTTCATTTAAATAAAGTTATTAGAGTTGAGAAAGGATTATGTGTTTTTTTTATTTGTTTTGCCTTGCAACCATTTGAAGGGAGAAGGAGCGTCAGAGAGACCGTGATGACGCGTGGACACGTGTGGAGGAGTTGGCTATGAGGAACCCATGCTATGCCCCTTCATGCACAGACAGTATAAACAGCAGTATTGATCTGAGCTCTCCCATCGCAGAGGGAGATGCTGATGATGATATGACCTACGAGAAACTGGAGGCAGAAGCTAGAGAGGTAAAACTGGTCTCAAACCTATTTTAAAATTAAAATAAAAAAACTGTGGTATGCTCAAGTATTATTTTATTCATTCTTTTACAAATACACACACTTCTACCTACCCATGTTATGTTTGAGTAATTATAAGGCTCTAAGGCTTAAGAGGCTCATATTTAAATATGTAGTCTCATTTGAAACTAAATAACTTTTGTTTCATACCTTTGTTTTTAACAATGCATTATTTTGGGTATATTTTTGTAAATTAGCACATAGGCGTTATTCCCCTATAATTTATACCCTTCTTCCTGTTTCCTTTTATAAAAATGGGTAGTATAATTTTCTTCTTAAAGTCTTCCAGTACCCTGTTTATTTTCCATATCACTCTTAGCATCCTGTCTAACCATTGTATTTCTGCTTCTCCTGCAGCTCTCGTCATTTCCACAGTTATTTGTCCACACCTGGTTATTGACCGTGTTTCGTCCTATTTAATGCATCCTCCACCTCTTCTCTCTCCACCGCTGCTTCACCTGGGTCTCTTTCCAATCATTCTCATTGCCATTGCTTGCTTTAGTAGTCTTTCATCTTCCATCCTCTTGACATGCCCATACCATCTCAATTCATTCCTGTCCATCCCGATTTCTTTACCTACCTCCTAATTTCTCACTCTGTCTATTTTTGTCTTTCCTATTACACTTCATGAGAATTCCATCTCCGCTGCTTTAATTCTTCTCTCATCCCTCTTTTTCCCAGCCAGATCTCTGAGGCATATGTAGTCAGAGGTGTGTAGTATACGTTATACAGTAACACTACAGTTCCTTGGCATGGTTCCAGATTGAACTCTTTACAGTTCCTTGGCATGGTTCCAGATTAAACTCTTTACAGTTCCTTGGCATGGTTCCAGATTAAACTCTTTACCTGCAACTTTGTTTACTCCCACTACTTTTCCTGTTTTTATCTTTTTAAGGGCCGTTTCCACCTTTAACATTGTCATATCTCTTTCCTTCTTTTAACTGTGGTCCTTTTCCTCTCTACTCTACACTGTGCCATTTCTCACATTTAGCAGCTTGTCAACGTAATCTTTCAATCTATCCTTTATCTCTTCTGTTTTGGGTAGTGCCTCTCTTTCATCTTGTACTCACTCTTTCATTCTTCTTACTTTTTATTAAGTCCATATACTAATATTTTGCTGTCATCTATCTCTTTGGGGAATTTTTCCCAGCTTTTCCTCCTTTCTTCTTGTATTAATATCTTACAGCTCTTTTTTTACCAGGTTCTTCCTTCTGATTTCCTCTTTCTTATTTCTGTGCCACTGTTGACGTGCCCTCTTCTTTTCTTTCATATTTTCTCTCCCACTTATGTTCTCCTACAAACTTTGCACTGTTTACAATGACATGTCTAGCAGTCAGTCAACTCCTCCTCAACTGTTCCTATTTCTTTATTAGATATTAATTTTTTCACTTTGGCCAAAAATTTCTCCCTTCTTCTTTTAGCTTCTGTATTTTTATTTCCCTTTTTCCTTTTATTCTTTCTATTTGCCCACTTTTGGAATTGCTACTACTACTCAGTGGTCTCATTTAAAAGCTTCTCCTAGTAAAATTGTAACATCCTCCAATCATATCCCTTTTTCTTTTTCTACTAGGAAATAATCACAGTTTTTGTTCTACAGTTTCCCCATCCATATCTGGTAATTTTTCTATTATTCATTTTTCTACATCAGGTTTTCCCCACTATTAAGCCATTTCGTTTGTAGAAACCAAATCATATATCTCCCTCTTTATTATTGTGTCCGTATCCAGAGGGTCCGATTATTTCCTCTTTTCCACTCTGTTCCTCTTCACCTGTGCAATTATGTCACCCATAATCATGACTTCCTTATCTGTTAAACACTTTTCCAGTCCCTCCAAAAATTTATTTTCTTTCACTTTCCCTGTTGGGGAGCATACACTTGGATGTTTATCATCTTTTCCCCCAATGGTTCCACCATTTCCACATTCTATTTGGTTGGACCTTATAATGAGACCTCCCACATTCTTTGCTTCCCTCCCCCCACTCTAGTTTCCAGTACAAGGTAAAGGCTTCTCTCTCTTTGTTTCTTTTCACCACTCCCTCTCCACGAAGTCTCACTCAGGCCTATCATTGTTACATCGTCCTTTGCCATTAAATAAATCAGTTCCTCCCTGTCAGTGACAATACACCGGGGATTCGCACTTTCACTGACTTGCTTACTGGTAGCCCACTTCACACATTTCTCCCAGTACCCCGAGAACTGTGCGTCACCTGTAGGATACGCCCTAGTCCTTTCCGAGGCGTAGATTTTTAGGTTGTTTTTATGATGAGAACGTCTTGTTTACCCTACTGCCAGGTTTTACTAAGGCCGCCGCCCCTCTGGGGCACAGGCTTTTCACTGGATAACTCCACTGTCCTCTCTCTCATTGAGACTCTAGGCCTTCTTTCAGTTTTGAAAGAAATGGCTATCCTAATTGGAACTTGATCAACTTATCATTCATAATGTTGCTTTCACTGCAGCTGTCAAACCTCTTTTGTCTGTTTTTGGACTAGTCTTATCTTTCTCTCACCTCCTACCATCCATCAACTTAGCACACTGCACTACACTTCCCTGATATGGACATTTAGATCATAGAATACAGAGCCCTCCCATCACACCAAGGTGAACCCCAAGGGATATGCAATTTAAAGTGTACTTGTAAATAATTACTAACAAAATTCTAACATAAATATATATATTTTTTTAATAAATTACAATGTAAACATTTCAAATAGTTTTAAATTCTCATTGCAATCTTAAATTCATCATCATGAACTGTTTCCAGCCTGTGGCTGGGTCTATTTAGTAAAATGCCTCCCTCTCCCTCTGTCCTACCACCATTCTTACTCCTGCACTCTCTTCCTTGGTTTAACTTGCGGTCTCTTCTCTACATACTGAATATCCATTGGTTTTCTTGGAATCCTCTCCCCTTCTATTCTCATTACATGTCCATACCATCTCACCGCTTCTTCTACCCCAACTCTTGACCTTACATCTTCATTCCTAATCCTATATCTTCTGGTGACAGCTAGCAAGCTCCTCAAAAACTTCATTACCATGGCCTCCACTTTACTTGTTTACCTTTTATTTAAAGTCCAAGTTTCCGCTGCATACATTACTGTGGGTATGAACATGCTCTATACAGCACTTAACTGGCACTTTAGGTGCACCTCTCTTTTCCATAATAGGTCTCTTAAACACCTATATAATATCTCTCTCTGTTGTCACCTCAATCACACTACCCAGATACTTGACACTTTGCTTCTTTCAAATCTCCACCCAGTTCTATCACCTTTCCTGGCCTTGTCATCGCCATTACTTCACTTTTCGCCATATAAATTTCATTCCACACTCTCTCACCTCCTCATTCCATTCCTACAGATGTTCCAGTACTTCCTCTTCCTCCAGTCCATCAAATCTTCTGAGAACATCATTGCTTTCATTTTCTCCTCCCCCAGTTTCCCTGCCACTCTATTCATGATCATTTCCATCACCAATACAAATAGCAATGGTGAAAGGGCACCTCCGTGCTTTACTTGATTTTTTAATTGGAAGCACTCTGTCCATCCTCTGTCCGTATTTACACAACTCACATTATTATCATACATATTCCTTGGTCTCCTAGCCACTCCTCTTTCTACTCCAGCCTCTTCCATTTCTTTCCATCCACATTATCATAAGCTTTTTATACATCCATAAATGCCATTACCATATTATTTCCAAACTCCACCAACTGTCAAATTCCAAATAGTTAATCTATCATCGACCTCTTCTCTCTGAACCCATGTTGCCCTTTTCTACATTTTCCCTTCTTTTCCTCATTCTTCTTTCCAGAATCTTTTGAACATTTTTGCGCATTGTCACATCAGTGTTATGCCTCTATAATTTTCACACCTCTTCCTATCCCCTTTCTTGAATATTGGTAATATTGTCCCTTTTGTCCAATCCCTGGCACTTTCTTCTCCCTCCACACTACTCTTACCATTCTATACCACCACTGTAGACCCATTTCCACCGTGAGTTCATCCGCTCCTGGTGCCTTATCCTTCCTAATCCTTTTCAAGGCCTCTTCTACCTCCTTCCAGGTTAGGTCCGCTACTTCGTCCTCCATCTCATTGTTCATTTCCTTCACTTCTTCTTCCTTCTGTACCAATCCTTCCCCCTAACGGTTCAACTTTCTCTCAAAATATGATTTCCACAGCTTCTCCACCTCCTTCTCCCTCTCCATTATCCTTCCTCTTTTCATTCATCATTCAGACCTCTTCCTCACTCACTTGACTATAAAATATCTTCTTGCTCCTTTCCACATCACTCTCGAGCACTTTTATCCACTTTTCACCCATGTTTTTCTCCGTATACTTCTCATTGTCTCTTGTTATTTTTGTGGACCATTCTCTAAATGCTTTGTTGTTTTTACCTCTCATCATCAACCCTAGCACTCCCAGCCCACTGACCAGACCCTTTTACAAGCCTGTTAGGTTCGGTACTGACTTCTCTTAGCAACACTACATTGCTTGGTCATATCATTATTATATATTGCTTTTATAAGAATTATCTGTTACTTGTTTAAAATTGTTACAAATATGTGAGGACTACACACAATATGTGACAGTTAAAATGTTGTTGAACTAGAAAATATGTTGGTAGCTTTAAACGGCAACAAATAATTTGCAATTTTTTTTATTATTTTTTTAGTTCTGAGTAAAGAACACAAATAATATACGATAAAAACATTAACTCTATACAACCCGCCTCGGTGGCGTAGTTGGCTAATGCGCTAGTCGTGTTTAGCTCGATCGCCGAGGACGGGGAGATCGAGGTTTGAATCTCGGTTGGGTGAACTGAGGGTGGTTTTTCCTGAATGGTTCTCCACTCTCCCTCCACGCAAATGTGGGTTCACTTCCTCTAATTCAACCTTCCCAATTCCCAATCCATTAGCATAATTAGTACTTAAAGCGTATAACCCGAACGGGTAGTAAGACACAGTGCTAAATAATAATAATAAAAAAACTCTCTACAGTTAAATTTAGCACCGAATTTTTGCCTGAATGTAAATTAGGTGTTTGGATCTATAGGCTTAGCATAGTGTGTATTCTATAGTAAAACAAATATTACCAAAGTAATAGTTAATGGAGTTATTAAATTATTTAAACAGGTTCGCAAGACCCGTAACAAGGAGAAGCCTCTTCTTCGACGGAAGTCTGAACTGCCCCATGACACATACACTTTGAAGGCTCTGATTGATCACAAAAGAGCAGATGAATTTCTGCCCACACCACCTGATGTCAACAAATGCTAATGAACAGCTATAACATACCTAAAGCTTTGCAACGAACATTATTAGCATGTGCCCGCTTGCCTGATCTTTTGTTCAACATGACAATAATAGATGCAGCAAACCAACAAGTCATCATACATATTCTACACTAAACTATCTAGCGCAACACTGCAGGTCGTGTTGTCTTAGTGTCACTGATATTATCTATACAAGAAATAGCCCCTAAAGTAACTGGTGTTTTCATAAAGAACGATCTTTATGTGGTGATGAAATATTGATGCAAGAGTGCTTTATCAATAATGTATTATTGTACACTGCTTTTTAGTATGGAGGAAATCACCCATTGCTGGTGTTTTTATATCTAGCAATATTACTGTACATTAAAAAACCAATTGTATATTTAAGTATTAACCAATTTTTAAGGTTAAAATGCGATAAACAGGCCTGGTATTGGGAAATGGGAGAAAGTATGAATAGTGAAAAAAATAATTTCAATGAAATGTGTAGCTCCTGGTTGACAATATTTGTGGTCATGTATGTATGTCCATCATATAACTATTGTGTGTGGCCTTTTAATGCCATATTCTCAAACAGTGTCCAGTCATATTATCATTACTATTATTGTCACTGTGAACAAGTTATGTTTTGAGTTTTTTATGTGTTTTGTTTTTTTCCTTCCCCCCCTAAACATTGAAATGTGAACATGTATGAATGGTCAAAGGAGTTGTCTCTAGTCTTTATCACTCACACTTTGTCATGGTAGATCTTGGCTAATACTTGCTTTGGGTTTGTTAAAAATACTCATTTATTTGAAATTAAAAACCGATTTCACAATCAAATACTCGGCACCTTCAGTTTTCACCAGCTGAAATAGATAAGCCTCTTTACTTAGTGAACAAAGCTAGTAAACTATAAAAACAATGCAGGTGTCAGTAATATACACATGTAATATTTCAGAGTTAATAATGTAGTTTAATCATAACACTAATCTTCATACAAAGCTAATAGTTATCAAAAAGGGTAGGATCTAATGTCATCAGACTAACAACCTTTGGTGCTATGTTGCCAAATTGTATTGTATGAGCCAAACACTACAATGCACAACATCCTACATAAGAAGAGACCTTGTTTTAACTTGTTGCAAGTTTGATTGGTAGTCAAATATATAATTTCATTCATATATATATACTTTTGAATTTTTTTATATCAAAATATAATTCCGTCAATATTTCCAGATGTTTTGTCCTTGTTACCACTTCAAAATATTGATTAGAGACATAAATTTGCCTGTATAATTGTCTAGATCCAGTGTTGGCATAGTTCGATCCAATTTTAATCAGTACACTTATTGATAGTTTACGTTAATCAAAGAAGTAGACAAATGTTGGACGCTAGCTTTATCCACACCAACTATAACTATTTTTATAAACATTCCCAACTCGAAATGGGGTAACTTTACTCTGGTGTAAGTTAAATATTCTGTTTTAGCATCTAAAAGTGTCAAAGTGTGCTGACAGACTAGTCAAGTATGGCTAATAGTTGAAAATGTCTGAGAGCCATTATGTGCCAAGTGATCCATTGCAGTTTGTAACAAGCTCACTGCTAATAAACATACATTCAATACAATCTGTAATATAAACTGTATGGTACATATAATTAGTTGTGCTACTTGCTGTAGGTGTGTGCTACTGTATCCAAACACAAATTCTGTCTGCCTACCAAACTGATGTACATTGGCATTGTTTTCTGGCTTCAACCAATTATTTAAACTGTTACTGTTATAATATCTATAAGAAAAACTAGACTTTGGAGGTATGCGTTGTTTCTGATAACATGTAACTGTATACATACTTCCATAAGAGACATTTTGCATGAGGTATAGTTATTATTAATTGGATTAATAAAGTTTCACACAATACTGAGTTTTTATCTTGCTTTTAAACATCATACACTATTGTTAAATAAAATCTAATCAAATGTTAATATTCACAAATATAAAATAACTTTCAGTAAAAATCAAGTGACCTATGACACAACACGTTGTAAAGAAGCTAAATCGCTGACAGGCTTCACAGTCGAACATCTTGATTGTGGATAAAAAAGTAATTCAACATTAGAAACAAACACGATATAATCTAGAGTGATGTCGTTAAGATCTAATGCAGTGCCTAGGTTGAACATATTGATTTGGAATTGCTGCTGCTAATACCAAAGGTGGCATTAAAATCACAATTAACAGTTTTGGGCGTATTACTATTAAGTTGGGCAGAAAGTAAATAAAAACTAAATATTTCATAGATAGTTAGCTCATCATTAATTGGCATCAGTTATATTTGAATTTAAACCATATGTGGATGATGCAGTATGTTTATTCAGAATAATTGTTTTGTTTTGAATAGATTCCCCAACTTAAAGGCTCACAACATATCTCTGGTTAGTAATTGTTTCCTAAGTTCTTGTTTCAAGACATGTGTAAACATGCATAAATCCACTAAATATAAACTATAATATATAATAGGGGTGTGCGACGTTTTAGGACTTAAACTTGCCTTTGAAACAAATATCAGCTTCGACTTAAAAATTCCCATCTTCAACAATTTGCCAATAAAAATATTGACTGCTAAAAAACTAAAGTTATGTTCAATTATGGTAATTTCAAACTGTACTCTACAATATAAATCTATATTAGGAGTCTGTGAACTTGGGTGTTTTCATTCAAGTCGAACTACAGCTGAATATTTCAAAAAGCTCCCGAATTCGAGTACATTCATAATTTTAAAATGTCACCAGTCAAAACACAAATAAAATATAAATATCCCATCCTTAAAATCTTAGATTTTAAAAATATATGAAAACAATGTTTTTGAAATAAGAATTACATTTAATTTTATAAATAGGAAATACTTTAGAAAAAAAGTTTAAAAAATGAATGATTGGTTTTTAAATTAGAAATAACTAGAGATGGGTCGAATCCAAATCTATATTTAATTCTCGAATCTGAATCCTAGTAAATTGTTAGAAATTTTAATGATTTACAAATAGACCTACATTACACAATATAGGCCTAAACTGTGAATTAAGATTTATTTCAATCATGCTTTCAATTTTAATCAACCCCAACCACCCCTCACAAAATACAGGTTAAAATCCAGCCAAATTAAACATTATAGACTCATATTATTGTTTGAAAATCAAATCAATCTAAATTTGAATGTCTTTTAGTTATTTTTAAAAGTGTTGTTAGAATGAATTAAGTTTATAAAAGAACATGTGAATTAAACAGATTATACCTAGTTATCCTTTGATCAACTTTAATCTTCAATGAAGGATTATAATTTATTTTAATAAGCTAGCAAAAATAAAAATACAAACAGATTAAATAAAAGAGATTAAAACAACATGCTTAACAATTAAACATGCTTTGGAAATAGTGAACTCAATAATGCTTAAGTATGTTTTATTATTATTTTCTCATGTTATAAGGCAGGACTACGTTTGAATATTTTTACAATTACTTCAAAAACATATTTAAAAAATTATAAACTCTTAGTTAAAATCAATTTAAAATAAAATAATGAATTAGCAAGTCGTTATTTGATTCTTAAAACTTGAGAGCGCTTACTAAGTGATCAGATTACTTTTATCGGTGTCTGACTGTTGACAGTATTTATTTTTCATGAAACCCAACAAAATGTCGAACTTAAGGATCGTATGCAATATATATATTTTTTTTTGCATAGTTGTAGATGATCAAAACCTGTTGGGTACTAAGAATAACAGTATCTTTATTTTAATCATCACTTGGGCAAGTAAACATAATATAGGTCATGGCGACTGACTTTATATTGTGTGTAATGGTGGCCGACTTTATATCGTGTGTAATGTGTTCTTATTTCTGTTAAAAAAAGCAATAATTTCTTTTATTTATTTCGATTTTATTTGTAATTATAGTTTAGATTTTCAGCATTTGAAGAGTTTTAATGTGTTCAATAAAATATTTACAAAATTGTTCGTGAGGTGAAAGTTGAAACGGTCGAGTCCAAGTTTCCCATAGAGGTGGGAGGGTAGCGTACTGGGCACGAAGATTTTCCACACCTAACAATTTTTCATTTTCTTAGAGAAGATTGTATTCATGTTTATCTCTTTTGTCCGACAAAATAAAGATTACGGATTAAGTTGTGCTTTTCAAGTAGGCCTAACTAAGTAATTTTTGAATTCAAAATATGCTTTGCTTATTATGTGAAAGATTTGACCATCGAATCCTCGAAACTCGAATACTTGTCAGGATTCGGTGGATTCGAAGATTTGAGTGGCCCATCTCTAGAAATAATGCTTTAGAAAAGGATAATTTAAATTTAAGAACAACACTCTAGGAAAAATATAGTAGAAAAAAATAATGAAATGGTTACAACACTCATGTTCTTTAAAGACATTAAAACTACACTGACAATTATTACTAAAAAAAGTTTATCAAATTGATGTTTTAATGAGTAAATATTTCCCCAAAATATTCTGGTGTAACTTTATTTACTCTATAAGAACGTTAGAATCACAGTTAGGAATTTGAAATGTTTCATATTTCTTTTAAAAGTCCTTAGTATAATAATCGCACACGATCATGTCTTCTGTTCAAATTCCATTCCTCTAAGTGCAGTTACGCATGCACGTTGTATGAGCTCTTGCTAGAAATGATCTTATTGTGAACTGTATTTCAATTCAATTTTTAATGCTTGTAAAAGTTGATGTTGAAACTTTTAAATGAAAAACAAGACAGTTAAAAATAATATTTATAGTAAACAATATGAAATAGCAAATGCTTTTTTTATGTGATAAGTTTGGTAAAATATCTATTGATGTGTGTTAACCAACATAATCCTAAAGTCAAAAATATTCAAAATTTTAGATAATCAATCATTACTGAGAGAGGGTAAACCCACGTTTCACTTGTGATCAATTTTTTGTTCATGTCGAGAATAGAACTCGGGAACCCTTAACTCAATAGGCAGACACACTACAGACTTAGCTAAGGTGTCAGATAAAGGGACTAGCTAAAGATATTAAAAGTAATTATATGCCGAATACTTGCAGAGTCCTAGAAAAAATCTAAAGTAAGTGAAGTGTTAAGTGGTGATAGTAACTCGAATTATCTTAATAAAACAAATTATTATGACCACAATATAATATTTTGTCAAGCTAATAACCACTAACACAAAAGATTTGGCGTTGAGAATGTTTCATATATACAAATCGAGTTCACTTTGAATTGATTAATGGACTTTCCACACCCTTAATAAATACTATGAACTATTAATATCACCTTTTATCCTGTCATTGGCTTTGTTTACCTCGTTTTTCTTCTTTATTATGAGAGAAGCAGTATTTGAAACATTAAAAACTTTGTTTCACCCTCATCCTTTGTTGGACATTCCATAAAACTTACTTTTTCTATGATAAAGATTCGTTTTATTTTGTAAATAATCATTGTTACAAAATGTGTTACCCTTAGTAGTGATATAAATTGCTGACCCAGTATTTGTGTTGATCATTATGTTTATATATGAAGGAGGCTGAAACGACGACTCAAGTCCAATTTCAAATATTGCATTCATTAACAAAAGAAAATAAACACTTTTCATAGCAAAGATGATTGACATTTGTACTTTATTTATTGACATATATATGGCAGCACTATCTGAAGTAGGCAGTTAAATTTAGGTCTTTTTTTAAAACTACTTGTATTAGAGCTTGCTATGTATTAATTTATGATAGAAACTCGCTAATAAATCTCCCTGTGCACAAGATTCTTAACACAGATCAAAATAAACCCGACATGGTAGTAAAAACTCATCAGTGACTAGTTTGTATCTGCCAAACGATGGTGAATTAGGCCAGATAAAAAAATGTTGGCTTATCACACGAGTTCATCATCATCATCATCATCATCAACAATAACTGTTTTCAGGCTGTGGCTGGGAGAGTTTAGTAAAATGACTTCTTCTTTCACTTGCATACTTTCTCTTATCTGTTCCTTCATTTCCTTCTTTCTTGAACTCCCTTACAATCTTTGTCTCATATACTTCATCTCTTTTTTAGCACTGCGTGTAATGTATGAGTGTAAAGTACGCGTGTAATATACTCGAGTATGTAGATCTTTTGAACAGATTTAACTAGAAACGTCCAAAATGATCGAAATCGAGAATTTCCGCTTGGTTGACGGCTTTACTCATTTTGCGCAATTTATGTTAACAGAACCTCAAATAGAGCTATTTTGAACAACTTGCAAAAAATGTCATTAGAAATGACGAAATATAAAAAATTGTCATTTCTATATGATTTCTGCAAACTAAATTAATAGAAAACTAATATTTGCTTTTTAATAATCATTTTACTTATTTGGTTCAATTTGTCGTATTAAAACTAATATTGGAGCTATTTTGAATAACTTGTGACCATATTTTAATAAAAACTGTAAGGAAAAAAAATGCAATTTTAGTGGATCTGTACAAACCATAATTATTCAAAGATATTACATATTCGCTTTAAGGGTGATTTATCTTATTTGGAGCAATTAATACATCAAATACGACTGATTTGTAGATCTTGTGAAAAATTATACTAGAAACGTTGAAAAATAAAAATCTACTCTTTTTTTGTAATTTAGGGTAACAGAACCTCTAAAAAAACTATTTTGAACAACTTGTGAACAAATTTCTTTAGAAATGACGAAAAATAAAAAATGGTAATTTCTAGATGATTTGTGCAAACTAGAAACTAATAGAAAACGAATATTTGCTTTTTAATGATTATTTTACTTATCTGGTGCAATTTGGTGTATTAAAACTACATATTCATAAGCTCCAAAAGTGTCTGCTGAAGGAGTTCCCCTGGTGGTGAACGCCACAACCAAGAGTAGACTGCCAGTTGTGGAGAGTTGAGACAGCCTGGCCGCGTATTAACATTCCCTAACCCAGTACAGAGCACCATGCATTCTGAGCGATATGATTGGCCCTTAAGCCGCGCCGTTTCTCTCTCTTCCCCTCTCTTCCCCTTACGCTCCCTTTCTCCTCCCACGCGCTGTGTCAGGTTGAGGAGTTTGTTTAAGAACAAAATGTGTTCTTTAAAGGAAGAGTTTTCCTTGGCTTCATATCTCACAATTAAAAGCAAGAAAATTTCTGAAGAAAAACAAGTTTACAGGAGCACATTCACAGATGGAGATGAAGCTACCAAGTGGATCAAAGCGTATGGAATCGCTACTAACACAAGTTGGATTGTTGAACGAGTAAAACCGCCTGTCAAGTAAGTAAATTATATTAATTATTAGTGTTTTCTGTTTTATTCATAATGTATTCACTCACTTTAACATTGTCGCTGTAGGTCTTAAAAACAATGTTAAATCACATGCTCACTGTACATATATTTAAAACATGTGTCCATATTCATTGTTGCTACATTTTTTGATTCAGTATTCATTAATCACAATGGAATAGTAGTTATTAAAAGTGTGTGGAATCACATTTATACTGTATCAAATTTTCTGAATTTCAAATTACTTTGTTGATCGAGCGTAGTGAGGT
The DNA here is from genome assembly GCA_902151445.1 of Timema monikensis. Lineage (NCBI taxonomy): Eukaryota > Metazoa > Arthropoda > Insecta > Phasmatodea > Timematidae > Timema > Timema monikensis. The sequence goes on along the minus strand of CABFVZ010001074.1, from coordinate 9 downwards.
TCTATTTTA
>CABFVZ010001073.1:194183-244411 GCA_902151445.1 Timema monikensis | reverse complement strand
CCCCCCTCCCCCACAGCTCCATGGGGAAGAGGGTGTGGGATAAGGGGAGGGGGAGGATGTCCATTACAGTCCCACCCTTTGTGGAGGGAAAAATTGGAATTGCCTGCTAAGTGTCATTATGAGCAGCTATTACGGAGACTCCGCCCTTGTGGAGTGAGGTTTTGAAAAGAGCTCGGCTCTTAAAACTGTGACCCGTTCAACGTTGCTATGAGCCTATTATTTTTACGTGCCCCACGTCATGCTACCCTTTCTATTAAGTGGGTAGGGATGAGTAAGATGTAATTTAGTGGAAGTGTACCAGCATTCGCTGCCAAGATTAAAACCTTGACCACTCAGTCACTGAAAATAAACATGAAACTGATGCCTTGTTCACGTGTCCCCGAGTAATGAATTGTTATGATCCTATTGGTATAATTCATGTATTTATTTTAAGAATCATAGGCCTATATTAGCTAATAATGTAAGTTTAGATATTATTTTGAACTTCTTTTGAACATTATTATCATTATCATGACATATTAGAATATACAAAACTCTTATCGATGGTAGCATGGTCTAAGGTGTCACCCATTCAATAGAATTGATGTCAGATAACGGGATGATTGGTTTTCAAGTCCCAATAAGGTGTACCGAGATGGGGTTTTTTAAAAATAATTTCCCACTATCTTTCCATCAATGCAAATATTTGGATATTCATTCTACACTATACTGTCCTCATCCTTACACAATTGGCATAAATATGTAGATAGCCCTAATGGCTAGTAAAACGTGGAGCATAAAAAAATAATCGCTGGAGCGTTTATGTGTAAAATTAAACCAGACCTATAAACGTAATTAATTTATTTCACAGAATAAAAACTTGTATAACTAATTTACATAGATCACAATATCAAATTCAATAAATCTAAGGTTGACAAAAAATTCAAAAAAGGGGTGTTTATTTGATAAATTCTACAATAAAATGTGATAAAATTTAAATGTGATAAAATTTAAATGTATGTGTAAATAAATATATGAGCTTATCCCTCAACATTTTCGTTTTTTCAATCGGAGCAAATAATTTAGTTAATTAAATCCTCAGAGAAAATTCTAATGACATGATTATGGCAACCATCACGAAATAACAAGCGAAGTATCTACTGCAATACATTATATGCGCATTAGCACGGCCATTGTTTTTTATTCTTGTTTTGTGGCTCGTTAATAGTAACCAAAAATTAGATTACTATCAGAAATTGGTTTGTCTATGTATACTAGAGAGACTTAGTGTATATTTTATAACAGTCCAGCATATTTTAGAAACTATGAATACCTTTATAAAATACTTATAGATAAAACCACTTCCTACAAACAATTATGTTTCTAAACAAATATATCTAGTTTGACTTTTGTTTGAAAGTTAACTGTTCAATTTGCTATTGAAGGATAAGTTGTATATTTTTTGGAAATGTGATTATACTGAAACATCGCTGAAAAACTGGGACCTAAGCTCTACTACTAAATCACACGTTTCCAACATAATGTTTTTACCAATAGCCCCTATAATAGTGAGTCGGGCCCTAATGATCTCACTGTGTCAGTGGGCCTATAAACTATAATAATAATAATAATAATAATAGTGAGTCGTACATACATTGATAGCTAAATTTTACTCAATCAAGTACAGGATTAAGTGTGGAAACAACGTCCATCTGCAAGCAGCATAAAAGTCAGAAGTACCAACTACTCCGCCAATCTTGCGGTACCAAATTAAGGGGACGGATACATAATATTTGGGTAAAAACATTTTTTCCTCTTCTCCTCTTTACCCTTTGCTTCAGGAAGTGCGTCATCGTGCAATTTAAGGCAAGAACTCCTCCTCCCTAGCTCGCACATTAGAAAACATCCCTTCCCAGCCAACAAAATCCCGCCAGCACATAATTTCCGGTAGAGCACATGACTTGATGTAAAACATACTCTTGGTTCACCAGTGATGTAGTTACCTGCACCAGACTCCATCTGAGCATCAAATAGGCTGGCTTCAAAAATAAGAGGTTCGGGGAGACTGAATTCAGAGAGACTAACCTCGGGTATAAGAGGCTTAGAAATATTGATGGCTGATCTAAGAGGCTCAGGGAAGTTGACTGCTGATCTAAGATGTTCATGTAGGGTGACTGTTGATCTAAGAGGCTCAGGCAGGCTGACTGCTGATCTAAGATGTTCATGTAGGGTGACTGTTGATCTAAGAGGCTCAGGCAGGCTGACTGCTGATCTAAGATGTTCATGTAGGGTGACTGTTGATCTAAGAGGCTCAGGCAGGTTGACTGCTGATCTAAGATGTTCATGTAGGGTGACTGTTGATCTAAGAGGCTCAGGCAGGTTGACTGCTGATCTAAGATGTTCATGTAGGGTGACTGTTGATCTAAGAAGCTCAGGCAGGCTGACTGCTGATCTAAGATGTTCATGTAGGTTGACTGTTGATCTAAGAGGCTCAGGCAGGCTGACTGCTGATCTAAGATGTTCATGTAGGGTGACTGTTGATCTAAGAGGCTCAGGGAAGTTGACTGCTGATCTAAGATGTTCATGTAGGGTGACTGTTGATCTAAGAGGCTCAAGCAGGCTGTCTGTTTATCTAAGAGGCTCAGGAAGGCTGAATGATAGTATAAGAGGCTCGGGCAGGTTGACTGTTGATCTAAGAGGCTCAGGCAGGCTGAATGATAGTATAAGAGGCTCGGGCATGTTGACTGTTGATCTAAGAGGCTCAGGCAGGCTGACTGCTGATCTAAGATGTTCATGTAGGGTGACTGTTGATCTAAGAGGCTCAAGCAGGCTGTCTGTTGATCTAAGAGGTTCAGGCAGGCTGATTGATAGTATAAGAGGCTCGGGCAGGCTGACTGTTGATCTAAGAGGCTCAGGGAGATTGACTGCTATCCATCCGGGCTATGCATTCAATTACTTTGATTGTGTGGGGACGAGTACGATATAATTTAAAATGAATGTATTTATATTTCTGTGGAGAGATATTGGGAAATTATTCAGTAGAAGCTATCTTCAGTACACTATGCCAAATTTAAAACCCTGACCATATCATCACTACAAACAAAACAAGATGAACCTTATATTTAAAAAGCGAACTCACGTATGTGGCTTTATTTTTTGTTTTAAATATAATTTTAATAACAAATAGAGAGTGATATAAACATTCCTGGCTATCAACCCCTTATTTCTGGCAATTGTAAATTAAGTGCGCATATTACGTTCGATTTTCCGGAGTATTAGATACAAAATTACGCTCGTAACAGTAACGGGCTTTCTACATTTTCACTTAAGAGTGAAATTTAAGATAAGTCTCAATTTATTTTTTCCTTCTAAAATAATAACTTCATAATTCCTTATATTTTTTAAAAAATTCACTAAAATTGTTTCATTGATCTCAATAATTGCATTGTTGTTGTGTTTAAGTAGATTACAGAAAAAATAGTTTATCCATAAACCACTTAACGCTGTTCGAGAGGAGGGGAGGAGAAAAGGGAAGGGGGTTAAACAACACAGATCTTATATTTAAATTTTAATGTTGAAAAATAATATTATGGTTCATGTTTTCACCGTTGGTAAACATAATTATAGATAGCTCTTAATTCTAAGTATTATTAAATCTGAGTCCCTCTTTTAGTGTCACAAAAGCTTTTCTATGAAATAATGACACCAGATCTATACTGGCTGTTACATTTGAGGGATGTTAGGGGCTAAAAAAGGTAATAAAACAGCATTACTTGGTTTATAGAGAGCTACCCGCCTCGGTGGCGTAGTTGGCTAACGCGCTTGTCGTGTTGAGCTCGACTGCTGAGGACGGGGAGATCGAGGTTCGAATCTCGGTCGGGTAGACTGGGAGTGGTTTTTCCTAAATGGTTTTCCACTCTCCCTCCACGCAAATGCGGGTTCACTTCCTCTAATTAAACCTTCCCAATTCCTAATCCATTAGCGTAATTAGTACTTAAAGCGTATAACCCGAACGGGTAGTAAGGCGCGGTGCTAAATATTATTATTATTATTATTATTATTATTATTATTATTATAGAGAGCTCCAAGGCCACACCACGATGCAAAGTTGGTTTCTAACTGTATTACCTACCTACGTTAAACTCTATCTACGGTAAGATAGGTGGTAAGTGACTATTAGCAGTGTTTCTTTATTGCAAACACTGGCTTAAGTGACTAATGTCAATATATTCAGAAACAACTATTATCATCTTAGCTCTCTATGCTATCAATAAAAAGTCTTATCAAACTGTTATAATAATACTTCTCTAAAAATGACTGCATATTGGGCTTTTTCTTAACTTATTTAAAGAACAAAATAGATTAATAAGACTATTATGTTTTTTGTGTTGTGACTATGACAACAAGAGATATCATAATACATATAATTATAAATTAATAAATATTATATTCCCACTTGTATCTTGTTATAACTGGCTACCAAAGTAGATAAATGTTTTTCATTGCTCTGAGAAAGCGCCATACAAAATATTTGTTTCAAAATAAAACATATTTATTCTAAACGGTTCCAAGCTGAAGGACGGTTTGTATGGCATCATCAACTGCCCTTGTTTTTGCTAGTTTGCCATCTTCATTTATAAAGAAAACGCAGCATTTTAGAAGCTCTCCTTTGAAAAGTATTTTTTAAGTAATTCATGGATGGTTATTTTCATTTGTTCGTATTTCATAATGTAAAACCACTTAAAAGAAAATAACATTTGAAAATAAATAAATAGATAAATAAATAAATAAATAATTGTGAAATTTTTTACTTATAAAAGTAACAATAGTTCAACATATATGAATTTTAGATCATATAATATGGCGAATGGATACACTGTAACTTTTCCTAGCTGACACTTACCACCTCTCTTATCAGAGATAGGCTATAAGTGTTTTCTGTGGGTTGAGACAGGCCTTTTATGTTAATATGGGACCTATTAACTTTTGAACAAAATGTCATATTTATTAGTGGCGAGATATTTTAAATATAATTGTTATTTAAACATTTACAAAGCTTTGTTTTGATGTAAATTTATTTATCCATTGTAATATTATGATAAAGTTTAACGGATCAAAGTCACACAGATAAAAACACATTTAATGTATTTAATTGAAAGGCTTAACTTTGTACTAATTTTTTTACTTAAAAGTATGCAGGAAAACGCTGAGGAAGTGTACAACCTAGGACCATACTCTTTCCTCCAAAATCTACCAAAAATATATAGGCTATATAATTTGGACAAAAGACTAATCTAGACACTATCTCAGTCCCCATTTGTTATTATGTAAATCTTCAAGACTATTTTCATAAGTGGAATAAGTCCTAAAAAACTATTTTAATGATAACACTTCTCATAAATGAAATAAGGGTACTAGGATTGATTACCAACATGTTCAAAATATCTGTATTTTGGTAAACTAAGGCTTCCATATCATAGTTATAAATTAATTCCTGGGAGAACTGAATGCTTTGTTTGATAGAGAATTAAGTTAGGTTGTAAGTTATGAACTTACATAAACACTCAGCTTTAGTCACTTATAATGATAGTTATAATAAATATACAGAGTAGAGTTATAATAAATATATAGAGTAGAACATAGTGATATTTTTGAAGGTAAAAAAAATCCCGTAGAGGGATTTAATCTGCGGACCTATGCTTTAGTTTAGATCCCTGCCCAGACAAGACTGCTCTGCTATAACTAAAAAATTAAGCACTTTGAATTGAATGTAAAAAAAAATCCCAAATGTCCTCTTTCCAGTTCTATTTTGCGCTATATTACTTATTTAAAATAAAAAATACCAAACTTATTTTACTCTAGTATTGTTAAGATATTTTGTGACGTATCAAGGACTAGATACGTGTTTAGAAAATACATCAAACTTATGTTAATTCAGGCCTGTAAAAATTAATATAAACATTCTAGTTGTTTTCTATGTATAGTTATTATTCTAGAATTTATTTCCCAATTACCTATAAAAAAATGGGGGAGGGGGGGATATTACACTTATGCAGCGATTAATTGATACAATTATAGCCCATTTGCAAGTTTGTCCCAAGTGGACAGTAATACAAGTAAAACCAACTTTCAATCAAGCCTATACAAGTACTAGGGCTGTGCCAAGGCAACGGTCTTATCTAGTCTGCTTTGGCAGTGAAAGAAAGCTTGGGGTTCACATCCTTCCAGATATGCTCAAGTTTGTATTTTAAATGGTTTCCTACTTTTCCTACACACAAATGCAGGTACTTTTCCTATAAATTATAACCTTCTCGGCCAAATTCAATTGGTTTGAATATGTGGATAGTCATAGCACCAAAATAATAATAAAAACTAAGTCTATAAGTTTTTTAATCATACTTACTAAGAGAAATATTTTTCTTAGTTTTTTCCTAGCATGCCGTTCCTTTCATGCTCATTTATTTTGTCATTCTCTTGTTCGTCAGCTACCCAGTGAATTATGTAATGAAGAATCTTCCATTAAATGTGGCTCACAAAGGTGAGGTTGCATGTACGTGCAGTAATGAGACAGAGAGAGGGGTGTGTGGAGGGTGGTTGCCATGGCAACCATAGTACCGCTGAGGGTTGGGAAGGCTCGCAGGGGTTAAGGGGGGTGGGGGGAGGAGTGAAGCGAGGCATTGTGGGGAGGACTTCTAATCAGGTTATACACAGAGTCGGGTCATACTCCCGCTCGTCATAGCATGATCCGAAAAACAACCACACCCACACCGAGATGTGACGTCATCATATGAGCCTCTTAAGGGTGCCGCCTTCTCTGAGGAAAATATATTCATGCTGTGGTAGGCCTATTTTTTATGAAAATGACATAATTGAAGCTTCAAAAACACTAAATAAATCTAGACTAGACTGCCAATGATAGGGAGGTCGGGGTTCGTTCCCAATAGGGTGTTCTGAGAGGGGCTTTCCATAATAAGATTTCCACTATCCCTCCACGCAAATATGGGTATACTTCACCTAAATTAAACCTTTTTATTTATATATGTGAGGTATTTAACGCGCACTCTATGAACCTACTGATTATAACAGCACACGATAATTTCAATGAGCGAGAGAGAAAGATTCTACAGATTTTGGGCAGTAAAATTATTTTCACATAACTTCCCGGTTTCTTTAACTTGCCACAATCAACATAGTGCCAACGGCCTAACTTCTCCTCCAAAGGAAGTTGTGAAACAAATTCTTATCACTCAAGAAAAATCCATCGACCCCAGCAGGGATTGAACCCATGAACATTGGGTTTTGAGGTGAGCACTTTAATCCTATATCACGAAGGCAAACATACTTTAAATAAATGATAAACAACTTTCACTATCATGTGCTAAACGAATTTATCACAAAAATAGTTCCTTAAAACTGAAAGGGTTCACTCAAAGTTCAAATGAATGAAATATTTCCAGTATGTATAATAATAATAATAATAATAATAATAATAATAATAATAATAGGTGGGATGGATCGATTTTACTTTAATTCCAAATTTTCCTTTTACCTATGAATTTAGAGACTCAAATCTGAAGCCGAATATCAGAAAACACGGTTAGCATATAGAGCCGCTTACACCTACGCGAATCAAATTTATTCGAAACCAAGGGAAGAAAATTATTCATATCTACAAATACAATAGCGTTGATTGCTAACCCGAGTTGCGGACGTTTAGATATCACGCATCATTTAAGAAGTGGTTTTGTATTGAAAATTGTGGATCATACCCAAACTAAGTTGAATGGTTGACATGTCTCTGGATCCGAAACTTTACATTTCAAGTTTTATAATTAAAACAAATGATAAATATGTGAAACTAGCGAATTTTCAATGACAGTTCATTCTAAATGACACCTTTATTATATAAAATAAATGGTAAAAAGCATATATCAAGCCTTCTTTGAATATAGTAATTTTTTTTAAATGTCACAGCAGAAAATTTCAAGATAGTTAAAGATTGTTTTTTATACCACCGCATCTTATGACTCGTTCGGGATGTACGCCTATATAATATTTACTCTAATTTTCATTTAATAAGAAGGTTGAATTCAAACGAAGTTTACCTGCATTCGCATGGATGGAGAGTGGAAAACCATACAGGAGAAACCACTCCAGTACCCCCAACTGGGATTGAACCCCGATATTATCCCCGTATTCAATATTCTAGTCCATTCTAAGAGTAGCGCCTTAGAACATGGGGCCACAAAAGTGAGTCACATAGAACTTAAGACGTACTCTTTATTTACAAATTTATATATATATATATATATATATATATCTTTCCCCCAATAACTTTATAAAATAATTAAGGAACTGTACTAGTCATTTAGTTACAATATCTTGAGCTAGCTATCCACTAGGTGGGCACTTGATATTAATGTAAAGGTTATTTAATCAAGTTTGCCTGTCAAGGGGAGGGTGTAGTTCAAATTCCATCCGGGTATGTTGAGGACATGTTTTCCATAAATTGTTCTTCGCACTATTTCCATGCAGATTCGAGTACATTTCCCTAAAAAATTATTCCTTCCTCATTCCTAATCATTGACTTAACGAATTTGTAGGCCTAAATATACACACACACACACACACAACTAGAATAAACTATAGTATGTGCCCAAAAAACCTATTGATTGTATTGATTGTTCATTTTATTTGGGGGGAGAGGGGGGTGAGGGGAGTTTAAACTTAAGAGTTTATATTTTGAAGATTTGACTTGAACTTGTTCACTTTTTTTTATAAAATTTACTAAGGGTTATATCGTGCGTGCTCCTTGGCTGTGAGGACTGTCATTATATTGTGCTCATTATTTGTGTCCGTCTTTTACTCATTCAATTGACCCTCTCTTTCTAGGCAATGGGTGACATTTTCTGTCAACGATTCTTAGGAAACCTTTTGAATGAGAGCTACCCTAGCCTAGGAATAACTTTCTTTAGTAATATAGCTAATAACGACGCTCTTCTCAGAAGAATATTTTAAAGTAAATTGACAATGAATCACTCAGAATTGTTACTTACAAAAAAAGAATTATCTTGCAGTAATATAGTAAAATCTTCCGTTACCTGACCATAGAAGATTACACAGTAGAACAGCAATATGTATGATATAGAGTAAATATAGTGTGTAGTTGTGTGAGATGGGTTGATAGTGTGTGTATTTGTGTGAACGAATGTGTGTGACATTTATCTTGGATTCATTTTCTGCAGGTGAGGGAGGGTGAGGTGGATATGGTAGGGTTCTGAAAGCACTAGATCATACCTCTCACAATAGGGCTATAAGCATGTATATAGAACTCAATTTTGGTGAGTTAAGGGTATTTGTAGGGTGCGGGGGAGGAGTATGAGAAATAGGGCCGAGATAGGGAGGGGAATTACCCCACTAAATCACACCTTTAGAAATGTTAGTTATTAAATTTACAAGCTCATTAATTGTGAGTCTTAATATATCATGTCATTAGAATAGCCAGCCTTACACAAATCAATAAACTTCAAATGACTATGAATTAGACAACCATTCATTTAGCATGAATTAAAATAATTCCTATCTATTCAACTATATTATCATTTTATATTTCATTTATTAAAATGTTCATTTTAATTAGTATAGTGTAACATATTGTAACATTTTGCGTGGAGGCCAATATCCCGCGACTTCCCTCCATTTGGCTGCGTGCCTGACTCATGTGTGTGAGAAAGAGAGAGGTTTGTATGTTGTTGGTATGTATTGTTCAGAGAGTATTCTCTCCTGAATCCTCTATTAGTGTTTAAACATATTTTGTTTTTAATGCTACATTCATACTTTAAGGTTTACGTATTTTCCTTACTCCACGTCTTACTACTCACCCAGTCCAGCCACAGCTTTTCCCTAATTGGGAATGAGTAGGAAATATCTAATCTAGAATTAGGGCACTTGAAATTGTGTGAAGTGATAGTGGGAAATTATTTGGAAAATACTTGTTCAGTATACCCACACTGGATTCGGGCACCGAACCTACAACTATAAAAGACATGACTTTGTCCAGAAGTTCAACTGTGTGGGCCATGGGTTGTAAAAGGTGTAATATAATAAATAGGGGTTAAAATGGTGGATTATAGAAAGTGTACTTGAATTAGCTAGGAGATAAGTTGGTATATATTTGATAAATGATTTGTGGAAGGCAACTTGTGCATCCGGCAAGATATGTGAAAGACAGCTATAAGTACATCCAGCTGGATACGTGAGAGACAATTCCTAGTACATCCAGCAAGACGTGAGAAATACAATACCCAGTTAATCCGGCTGGACACGTGAAAGAAGTATCCTAGTTTATCCGGCAGGACTAGTGAAATACAATTCTTAGTACATCTAGCTGGATATGTGAAAGGCAAATTCCAGTCCACTCGTCTGAACATATGAAAGACAACTTCCAGATCTGAGATTCACAAAACAAACCCTCCTGACAACTTTGACCATGTGTAATACCAGTCTAACGCCTTATTACATGTAAATATAGATGAGAAAGGAAAGTGGGGGGAATGGGAGGTTGCCATAAATATATTCTAATGTTTAAATTGTTGTAAAGTAACCACTGCAGATAATATATTTTTATTGATTTTCTAGTTTTTGAATGAGCATGAAATAAACCAGTAAAACAAACTTACTTTCAACCTATGTATATTTTGATTAGTCATAAGCTCACGCTGAAGGCTATGTATACACGGTTGTCGATCTTATCTAGTATGATTTGCTGGTAACAGGAAGTTGGGGTTTGAGTCCTATTTATGTTATTGGGGTGTGTGTTTTTTTCTACGTGATTTCCCAATCCTCCTCAAAGAAAATACATATGTGCTTCCTATTAAATTATATTTTGCTCACCCACACTCCATCGGTGCAAATATTCACATAGCTTTGACGGGTAGTAAGACGTGGTGCACACAAATAAACAGTAGTAATACGAGATACTGAAGAAAGGTTGATCACAACATTTCTGACGAAATCCAGCCTATGGTAGCGCCCTACTCTCACCGTTACTGCAACCTGAACTACGTATGAGCTATGTATGTTGCCTACTAACTCTTTTAAATTCATTTGGGAGCTGCGAATAGTAGAATCTCAGTTTAAAGATGTGTTTAGAACATAAAAATATATGTCTCTCTTTCTACTGACGAAATTAAACTTTTTGTGTTTTTCATATTTTATTGGTATTTAAACTTTGGTCAAACGTGATAATTTCAGAATATTTGACTTAATGTATGGATATATTATAAAAGTAGCTTTATTTGGCTAACTTTTATAATTATTAGATCGCTACTACCTAGATAAATTAGATTTTAAGGTTATAGTTTAATGAGCCACAAGCTTACAACAAAAATTTCTAAATCTTGACCAAATGCCTTGTTCATATTTTTATGTGAATTTAGACAGCGCATTTATTTGTGTCTCGTGTACTCATTCATGAAGAGGAAGTATTGTGGGGTAATCATTTAAAGTTTAGACGTCCGGGGTTCAATCCTCGGTCCCGGCACAGATTTATCTGATTACCAAACCCTTCCTTCACCTCTGACAAAACATCTTGTGAATGTGGGGAATGCCAGGCCTCCACCGTGGTTCGGATTCCACGCTAAACTGTAGGTCCTCCATTTCATCCTACAATCACCCTACCATTACACATTAGCATAAGTGTGTACAACCCGAATAGGTAGTAAGATGCGGTGGTAATAATAATAATAATAATAATAATAATAATAATAATAAAGTTTAGACTTCAAGTTCATGATGGATCTTGACGTTTTATGTGGCCCAACACGCAAATAATTGTAATTTAAAAGCTGCCTATACCTGATTTAGTTCCAACTTGGTATTTAGACGCTATATGGTGATATCTCAAGGAAAAATTGGTATTTTAACTTTTTTTTATTTATAAAATTAAGTATATTTAACAAATAATTAAGGTTTGTGAATCCAAATTTTTTAGAAAATGGCTGTAGCTTTTGTTTAAAAATTAGTATTTGGGAAGGGTTTTGCATGTTAAATAAGACTATTATTATTTTTTTGTAGAAAGCCTTATTTAATGATAGTTTACTGATAATATAATTTTAAAAATTGTATTCCAAAAGCGTTAGCCTGTCAGCCCACTGACCAATGCGTCCAAGGTTCAATTACTGGCATGGTATAAAAATTGATCATTGGTAAAATCTGGGTTTGCCCTTTCACAGTGATGAATTAACGGTCAGGGACTGGATGATGTTCTACTTTTAAGTAAGTTACATGTCATGTGTTCATTTAATAAGTTTATTCAGAGCATGCATGCTAAATACCTAAGATAAAATCTTCTATAGGCTGTGAGAATTTAGCATATATACCAATTTGTCGCACTGGTTATTTATATTTAACATTTATGGATTCGTGAAAATCGTGAGGCTCTTTTTATTATATCAGATTTCAGACGGATTTACAGTTAAAAAAGTGTGTTACAACATAATATTTATCATTAAGGTTTTCCCATACTCCCTCCAATGCGAGTTTACTGATTCTAGGTCATTGTTTCACAAATTTCACCCGTCACGTAGCTCTTTTAAGACCATGACCTTAGCAAGCTATTTATTCCAGTGCTTCATAAAAAAGAAAATGGATACTAGCTATTTTTAAAAGTACACAATATGTATGGTAGTTCCAAATTTAAATAAAACCCCAACTAAAAAAAAGCCATGATCTAGAGAATAAAAAGATATACCCGTAAAAATACGTCAAAATCTGATTAATTTTTTTTATAAAATTTCGTGCCATCAAAAGAATATTTTATGATAGATATATCTCGGTGTTTCGTCACGTAATCCTTCAACCACCCCTGAAGGTAGGCCCCACGGGTACTACAGTTTGTAAAACAATGCTATTGACTAATTTACTCATAATCACTTCCTTATATGTCACTAATAACCTTTATGTTGAAGATATTAATCAAATATATTCATACCGAAATTTTACGTTTTAAAACATGATTGTTACAAAGATCAACTTACCTAAATGATTTATAGATAAAACACAATATAAAATTAAGATTTAGTATGGATATAAAACAAGAAGTAGCTAACTTTGTTTATAATTACCTTATAGTCATTAGCATCCCCTTTAATAGCGTTTTTTTTTTATCTCAGATAGTGTTTTGACAATATTTATGGACGACCTCTTGTGAATTCGCATTGGAAATCTCTACACTTAAATAATACCCTGATGCTGCGCCAAGGGGGGTACACAAATAACAAAACTTAAATTCAACATAAAGTTGTACACGAATGTATGAGTTTAGGAATTCTAAATGTGGCCCGCACAGTAATCATTGATCATATCCAATAATGTGTGACTTTCCCCTCAAAGTCGTAAAGTTTAAACTTTACAAATTTTGAAATATAAAATCAATTTAAAGATTACTGATATTAACATATCATTTGATAAGGCTCATGGGTACAAATATTTAGGAACGATTTTAACTAGCAAAATTAGAGGGGTGATTAAAAGAACAATCGGAAAATACATACTATAACTCAGTAAGTTTATTATGCCTGTTGTCAAAAAATGTAAAGTTCATGATATACAAAACAATAGTTTTATCGATTATTACTTATGGAGAGGAAACAGATCTCCTAACTTAACAGTAGGAGAAGTAGTTTAGGGTACTTGTAAACAAAGTACTTGGTAATACTTCTCCTACTGTAAGTTAGGAGATCTGTTTCCTCTCCATAAGTAATAATCGATAAAACTATTGTTTTGTATATCATGAACTTTACATTTTTTGACAACAGGCTTAATAAACTTACTGAGTTATAGAATGTATTTTCCTATTGTTCTTTTAATCGCCCCTCTAATTTTGCTAGTTAAAATTGTTCCTAAATATTTGTACTTATGAGCCTTATCAAATACTTCAAATAATCAAAGTACTTGGTAATAGTATTGGTCCAAAAAAGGGATGAATATAGCTGTGAGTGGAGGAGGCTAAATCATTATACGTTACATAATCTGTTAGGGTAGTCAAATCTCGCAGATTACGGTGGGCTGGACATGCAATGAGAATGGAAGAAACTAAAACCGTTTTCAAAGTATTGACTGGTAAACCCAATGGGAAGCTACCAGTAGGTATAATTTGATGCAGATGGAAGGATAACAATGAAATGGACCTGAAAGAAATTGGCTGTGATGAGATGGACTAGCTCAAAATAGGGATAAGTGGCGTACGTGTGGCAATAAACTTTCGAATTTCTAAAGCCAGAGAGTAAGTACAGATTTATTTTGTGACTCTTTTATAATGAATAGATATTTTTATGTGGGTGATTTTGTTTGATAATTTATGAAATAAATTAGTGTTAGCCATATTTATATGAACCTACAATATATTATGAAAATTAAAACAACTATACAAGTATATGATTGTTGTGTAACACCAGTGTTTAAAAAGGATGCTTTAAATCACTATCTAATATTAAGTTTTATAATTAAATGAAGTCTTAATTATCATTTAAAAATGTCCAAAGCAATTGATAGCTTAATTTTATAAGCCAGCTCTTCAGATATCAAAATTTCCTCGTTAAGTTTTGGGAATGAATCCAATGAGCTTGCTAGTCTTGCTTTGTCATGCGGTGAAATCTATACAGACCTTTAGAAGGCGAAGGTTGTAAAGGGTGTGTCGCTAAGGTGAGTCGACGTGTGTTAGAAGTGAGCTAGGGAGGGAAAGTGTGGGTGTGACGCTTGAATGTCACACAGGAAACAATCATCTCCCTTCACCGCACCAGTCCTCTGTCAGTCTTACATCACGCCACCTTTAGGCGGGAAAATGCCACCTTGACAACACAAACTGTGCCTGCTTGATAGGGTGGTAAAAAAAATAGTGCCACCATAACTACACAAAATGTTTCTTATAGATATCGTGGTACAAAATAGTGCCACCCTAACTACACAAACTCAATATTCGAGGTATCATAGTATAAACAATACCACCTCAACTACATATAGTACTCTACGTATCATGGAACAAAATAATGGCACCCTTACAAAACAATATGTGACTGTATGATATAAGCGTAAAATAATAATGTAACGGTGTTGGAGCTTTTTAGGGGAAGAATATGAGCTGTCTGTTATCATTTTAAAAAAAAGTTAAGATGAATTTAGAACTATAGTTAAATATTTAGACCTACTTTAAAGCGATTCTATCAAATCTACTACATTTATTTTTATTTAATATTTTCCTTATCGGAAGGGACCACATTTATTGAGAAGGAAGATGAGTCCCCTCTGACCTCCCTGATAGATAAGCCCTTGTTAACAAAACAAGCACTCGCACCAACCTCAGTACATGCGAATGAGATTAGAACCTCGATATCCCCATCATCGGTGGTATAGTCTATTGCGAGAATAGGGAAGAAAAGTCAACATGCATTCATTCACCAAACCATTTGATTTTCAAGATTTTGCTACGTTTCGCAGTCAAAACTTTCACAACAAACAAATAAATGTTCTTCTCTTTTAACTATTTTTTCATTACATGGGGATGTCAAAATTTCACCAATGATAAAGTCATAAGCCATGTCAGGAGTCGAAGCCGGGTCCTTATAATAATAGGCAGCCTCACTCCCGACTGAGCTTAGGTGACGGAAAATAATATTATTAATAAACTCAAATGCAATCAAGATTGTTCGAAAAAGACGCATGTTTATGTTTTCTAAAGTGTTTCTTAACACCGCGTCTTACTACCCGTGAGGGTTATAAGCATATTTACTAATTTCTACAATGTGTTGGGGATGAGTAGGATTGAATTTAGAAGAAGTGTACGCACAACTGTGTGAAGGGAGAGGGGAAAACCATCTAGAAAATATACTCAGTACAACCGAGCGGGATTTGAACTATGATCTCTCCGTTATCAGTAGCCCAGTCTATATCAAGAGTGGCGACTTTGACCACGCGGCCACCGAAGCAGATTTATAAAGATTTCTTCTAATGTGAAATCCCACCAAAAGGAAAAGTAAAGAGTAGATATTTACACACAGCGGTAGTAGGAACAATAGGCTCGTCACGTTTTGCAATGTGTAGAGAGGAACATCTTCTCAGGGCAAAGGTATACGTTGAATTAATGAGCAATATAGCATAGCGACGTAACGTAATGAGCGTGTTGGGTATTCAAGCATGTGCGCATTCTCTGTGCACGTATTCGCCTCTTGAACAACCTTCAAAGTGGAAAATAATTTACTTGATAACATATTCATGTCAATAAATTTAATCACTATAATGTTATGAGAAATTAGTCAATGATAATAAAGGTAAAATTTATTTAAGGTTTGATGAATTTGTTATTATCTATTTAAATAGTAAAGCTATTATATTTGTTAATTACGGTTATACCCGCATCTAACTATCATATTCTTTAATTGTAAAACGAAACCTGGACAAAGAAATCGAACCCGGACCTTTGGCTTAGTATGCCAATGCTCTCACCACTGAGGTACCCAGGAATCTTTCCGAGCCCAGGACCATCGTTCGCTCATATTTTAAGGCAGAGTTTGATACGCACATGCGGAAATCGTCGGCTACTTTCAATTTAAAGAGTATGCTTGTTTTGGTGAACATGTAGTTAAAAAAACATGAGTATATACAGATAACATAGTCCCATTATAAGACAGAGGATTAACATCTACCTTAATAAGACCAGAGCCTGAAGATGGTTCATACCATACATTGAAACTAGTCGTGCAAATATGGATGGCAGTCAACGCAGCCATCAAAAGGAAGGAGAAAAGGACTACCAAAATAAGAGAATTAGTTAGTTTCTATTTTTTAATTTTTCCTTTTGCTCATAACAAAAATTGTAAAACTCTAAGACTATGTATAAAGACATGGAATATTGTAACCTACAACCATTCAAATTTTACACGTAGCAAAACTTTTCTTTACTACCGCATCTTACTACTACTATATAGTTTTCTCTCAATAGTGTCCCAATCTCCCTCCCTTAATATGTGGGTACATATCCTCTAAATTCTACCTTCTCATTCCTATCTTATTAGCGTAACTATACGGATAGCCTGGTTGAGTAGTCAGACTTGGGTCACCAAACATAAACATTTAAGTAGAATCAAAACTTACTAGACGTTGTAAATAATACCGCCTACATAGGACACAAAGGTTATTGAAAAATTCATTCCAGTTTAGTTAAACAACGCGTATTTTTTTATATCAAACTCCATGTTCAATGAAAACACCAGAAAAGTTTTGCGTAAAAAATGCTATATTACGATGGAGCTTACAAATGTAAATGTTAAAGCATATTTAATATCGAGGAGAGATAGTGTGGTTAAGAAAATACAATAAAATACGATTTCATATTAATGAATGTTGTAGTCAAAACCGTCGCCAAACTAGTAAATGGCACAGCAATAAAAATAACTTACTGGTAGAGCTATTTACCAGCCTGAAAGAAACATATTCCCCTATATTGCCTTTGGGGCACTAAATCACAGCCGTAAAAATACTAAAACATGTATTTATTGAGTTCAAATCGCCGCATCGATGAGCATATGTGTTAAAGGATAAACCTAGTCTGATCTATGAATGAATAGATTCAAAGAAAACGTTAGCAAATAAATAACCGTGTACTATGCGCTTAGTTGAAATTTAAAAATTAGTTTAATATATATGACCACTAGAAAGCACTAGTAATATGGTGTTACTGTGAAAAGGATGGGTCACAACATAATTTTAATAATCCTTTTCTTCGAGGTCATATTACGTGGTTTGGTGAGAGAGGGAAAAAATAAAAGACGAATTTTAGTGAGCGTCAGTAAAATATTTGGTATGGTTATGAACACACTAGCGATCATGGAGAGATATTTGTTATTAATTAAAAACCAACCGTTTTGTTCACCAGACTGACAACTTCTTGGTATACATTATAAATTCGCAAACATGCTTTTTTATCAGTGATGTGAAGGTCAGGGTTTGAATCCCATCCGATTTTACTGAGAGTGGTTTTTCACTATGTAAATACTGGTGTATTTTATCTAAATTCTTATATTCTCGTCCTCAATTTATTAATGTAAATATGTGAGTATCCTGAATGGGTAAGAAAACGCGTTTTACAATATTAATAATATAGTTTATTTAACTGATTTAACCCCATCTTCTCACATACACAAATAATGTAGTGTATTCCATGTTCATGAAACAGCTACAGCTCCTCTCAGCTATATACACTTACGTTTAAAATCTTTCAAATTAATGTACCCACACTCGTGGCTACATAGTCTAAGGTATTCATATTATGGTATAATCTGGAGTATACACCAGCGAGCCGAGCGATATCGCAGATCCGGCACAGATTTATCTGATTTACAAACCCTTCCTTCACCTCTGACAAGATATCTTGTGAATGTGAGGAATGCCAGGCCTCCACCGTGGTTCGGATTCCACGTTAAACTGTAGGTCCTCCATTTCATCTCACAATCACTCTACCATTACACATTAGCGTAAGTGCGTATAACCCGAACGGGTAGTAAGACGCGGTGCTAATAATAATAATAATAATAATAATAATAATAATAATAATGATATCGCAGACACCGTCTCATGCTCGCGGTGGAGTTAGTCGAAATCTTTTCTCAGTCCGTCGGGCCGCCCCACGAATTTGTAACCATCCCCCTATGTTATATCCTCCCCCCTGATTATTTTAACCATGGGGACCCAAAGAAGGGGCTTTTGATGATAGTACTTGATAAATTTCTTCACCATCCCAATCATTCAGAGTCCCAAAGAAGGGGTTTTTGATAATAGTACTCGATAAATTTCAGGACATCATCTTCACCATCCCAATCATTCAGAGTGTTCAATGTGACCGTAGTTATGTGCTGTACCTTCTCGATTAACACCTTAAAATATACCGAGTGTATGTGGGGTGAGAAACATGTACGGCAGCCATATACGCTATGCGTGACAACGTTCCTAATCTCTCTTAGATGGGTGAGCTCAAAACCGACTACGGGTGGATTGGAGTGCGTCGCAAACATTGAACAAAATTACGTTCTCAGCGGCGTTCGTGGTCTCTCATCCACACAGTCGATGTTCGATGCTCGCGACTTTGTTCCTCTTGTGTGTACTCCGCTTATACTGCTAACTTAGCAAAAGACTGGATTTCCTGAGACACGGAAGATAAAGGTTCAGTATGATGTATAAGGTGTTGTTTTCTAAATATGGTATCTAAAAGTGATGTTCCCATCATCTTTCAACACAACGCAGGTAACCTTAGTAATAATTTGGACACATTATTTCAACTCATCATACTTTCCAAATTTAGTTATGTTAGTGACATAAGGATGATGAAGGTAGAATTTAGAGAAAATGTACACGCAAATGCGAGGAGAAAGTGGTAAAACCATTAAGGAAAATAAACCTATCATCACACTTAGAGGATATTTAAACCTTGAACTCTTTAACCGGGAATATAGTCAATTGCGAGGCTGACACCTTATACCATGTGCAGGTAGTTAAATTGTTAGCTCCTTGACAAAGCCGAGGAGAATATATTTCTGTTTCTGCCTAGAATCATTTTCGAGTCTCATCATTTGAGTAAGCGAAGCGAATAATTTTTACAACCACTCATCTTTTCTAGTGAGGCGGAAACAAGTGAAGAGCACTTGGTTCCGCGTACGTTATCCGACATGTTCCGAGACTTTCTCGGAAATATACAAATACAGATACTGAGTATCTGATTCATCTGGACCTGATAGCATTTGTTATTGTTTGTTATATCCACCTCGGGAGATACTGACTAAATATCAGGTTCATCGAGTCTGATTTGAGAGGCAGTGGTTTTTCATAAATGGTTAACTACTTACCCTATATGCAGATGCAAGTATATTTTTAATAGATACCACCATCCTCATCCTTACCTAATTATTTTAATTAAACTGCCCGAATGGAGAGTAAGTCACGTCGGAAATTAATAATAATTATTGTTTGGTTTTGAGCAGAGACACGTGGAGTAAAATGTATAGATGTACCAAGACGACGTCGATCCGGATAATTACACTGGAGGTTTCTTACATGTTACATATCTCTCTCCTCCAGGCCCGCTATTGTTTCCCTTCCCGGTAAATATATTTATTACAGCTACTAAATATTTATTTCACTTCACTCGTTTGTTTGGCCAGAATGTGAGTGGAACATTTAAACGTCAAGTAATTGCTGGATAGTGAAACTACGCTAGCACTACATAAGCACTCAAACAAAACTGAGTGCCGTATGTAAGAACACCACTGAAGTGGAGTCTTAGTGTGAGTGGAATCTTAGGGGAGTTGGTTTGCTTGCCTCGTCATAGGCTGGAAGGTGGAAAGTGAGTGTGCCCGGGAATACACTAATGCGCCACTAAGCTTCCACTCAATATTTAATGATATTCTCATATATAGCAATAAGTGATGATATAAAGAATAATATTAAAATTAATCTAGCACTCTATAACTTATCCTCGTTCTGGCCTGTTTTCCTTGGTGGGGAAGTAGAGATTGAGAATACGACTGCACTAATATTACACTAGCACTCAAACAACACTCAACCTCATTCTTGCATACCACCCTTACTGGAGAGATTAATGGTTTGACTACAGACGCATAAAGACACAAAATAATCCCTTTGGAAATGTATCTGTACCCTTTTGATAAGTTAAGTTGCCGTGTATTAATAATGTTTAAATTACACTATCATTAGCCTGTAAATACATTATGCAAGTGAGGTAGTAAATATTAATACCACAGATTTACAAACAATTAGTACACGAAATATATTTACATATATATACACAATTTTAAAATAAATATTAATAGCCGCAAGGTTTGGTATTCGATAAAGTAATTCAAATTTTGTAAATATCCTCTATTTACCAGTAGTTAGGGGAAACTTGTGACCATGTGAGTACGAATAAAGCTGGGTTGGTTTTAACAAGGTTTTTTTTAAATTGAACGTAATCAAATATATTATAGATTAGTGAGTAAAATGTATCACTTTTTACTATCTAGGGGTCGTAATAAGATCATTGTTATTGAATGGAAACCGAGTTTTATAAGAAGTTAAAATAACTTATTCATAATAACTTCAGGGAAATATAATTCAATTCACCTGTAGCTTCAAAAAAGTTCAATTCAAAATTGTTGTAACATGGTTTTTTTTTCTTTTCTCCTCTATATCTTAATATGCGTTTGGATGTACTCATTTTAACCCAGATGATTGAGTAGGGATATAAAGTGTAGAGACTTGTTTAAATGTATTCGCATTTGCTTGGAGGTAAAGTGTAAAATCATTTAGGAAGGACCATCATAATATAGTACTTTGCAATACTAACACCTTAAACAATGTGACCACGTTCTCTCCCTCCTTTGATGGTACAAGCATATTATGATTATATTAAGTTATACTGTTTATTTATATTTGGTTGAATATGTTTACCTCGAGCCGTCTTGGTACCTGTCTGGACCTTTTAGTTAAGCCAGGGTATAAATGTTTAAAAATGAGGTGGCCCAGTGTCTAAGTAATTTTATCGTGGAAATTAATAAAAATAAATAAACAGGAAACATAAACTAATAAGTGTAAATTTAATTAAGAAATCCCACTTGGAAAAGAGAAAAAATTTGGGAGGAATTCAATGCACAAAGATGACATAGTCTTCCTTTCGTGCACCGGTGCGGGTTACCGTTCTAATTAATTAATAGCTATTAGACTAATGGTTCTAAATGTATGAAAAGAATTAAAATAACTAAACCAAATTAACCTTAGATAAATTATTCCTCTAAAATGCGAAGACCAGTAATTATTTGGTGGAAATTGCATTCTAGGAAAAATAAATAATAATTTACAAAAGTATTATGTTTTTGATAAATGTAATTTAACATGCACTTTATGAACAAAATAATTATACAAGCAAACAACTTAAAAACTACCCTAACCCTTTAATTAATACAGCAGCCCTACCCTCTTCGATAAGCACGTGGGTTGAGGTGACGTATAGTTCAGGGTTTGACTATCAGCCGGATTTAAGGAGGGGAATTTCTATAAATGGTTTTCCACTATCTCTATCCCCGCAAATGGGGCTATATTTCCTCAAAAACTCTACGTTAATCATTCATATTCAATTATTATTAAAATGTTTATCGTCATATAGTTTAAAACAACAGTTTGTCATCACTAATGTAGGCCTATATCGTGCTGGTATATGGTCTAATGGCAATGGTTAGTGGGTTTTTTGTTGGTTTTTTATGCTGCCTTAACGCATTACTGCCTCTTTTATTCTCAGTCTTTCTCCCTATGTATTCCCTATTCCACCACACACCTCTTTTACACACATTTTTGAGGTGACCTGGTGGTCTAGGGGTAAGGTGTCGGACTTCTGTGCTGGCGGCCGGGGTTCAATCCTCGGTCTCAGCACAGATTTATCTGATCACCAAACCCTTCCTTCACCTCTGACAAGACATCTTGTGAATGTGGGGAATGCCAGGCCTCCACCGTGGTCTACCATTACACATTAGCGTAAGTGCGTATAACCCGAATGGGTAGTAAGACGCGGTGCTAATAATAATAATAATAATAATAATACACACATTTGAAAACCAAATAATACATTCTCTAAACTGGACAATCCTCACTCACCGTATGACATTATTTACTCCCAGGAGATTGTTGAATTTCACTGAGCTGCAGGTAGGGAGGGCCAAGTAAAGTACCATGGGGTTCAGGCGTGAAATGAACAGATAATACATAGAAAGATAACAGGCATGGCAATGGAAATGAGTTGGTTAATGGAAATGAAGGATTACATTGTGTATGTTAAATATCACAATCATAATACCTGAAAGGGGTCTAGCTAGCACTCTGCTGGAATTAAAAGTGTGGTGTGCGTTCACTGATTACTTGAGAATATCAGGTCTGGTTCTATCTTAATATAATGCTTCGCTGGTAAACATTGTAGAATTGGGACCAGAAGTTTAGACACCCTCATTCTGTCATCTTGTATGAATGCAAGTGTTGCAACCCCATGTGAGTCAACCCTCGTAGGAACAAATCTATCTTTCTCTCGTGTGTTTCAACAAAATATAGCGACAGTCAGATAAAGATAGGAAGAACTATTTTTTATATATAAAATATACAATAGATAGACTTTTATTTATTCAAACGTCAAGTCATTTGATTTTCTGCTACCATTTTTAATATATAGTATCAAAATATATAGAATGTTGTTATATATAAAAAAAAGCAGAAAATATATGTGTGTGTGTGTGTGTGTGTGTGTGTGTCCATAAAAAAGATTAAACACTTCTATATAGGCTAGAAATGAAATTTGGCAAGATGGTAGAGGGATTATCTCAAATAACCAAAAAAGTCTGATGATTTAAAATTTTAAAACGGTACTTCGGAAAGGCGGGGGAGGGATATTATCTTATCTTATATGGGAATTTGGGGCATTGGGGGGTTTAATATATATATATAAAAAGCTTTTAAGGGAAGGTAGATTGTTGAAATTTGGCAGGCAGGTAAATAACCAAATATATCTTAAAATTTGATATTTCAAATTTGGAGTTGGTTAAATGGTGCAGGTGGGTTCAAAACTTATAAGACTGACAGATAAAAGCAACTTTAGAGGGTGGTATAAAACTTAGACTTAGCAAGAAGGTTAAAGGACTATCCCATATAAAGGAGAAATTTTAAATTTTTTATTATAACTACCCTTTATACCGTATTTACCATTTTTATCCTCTTAATCTACTTTACACTATTTAACCATTCTATTTACTCTTTTTTAAATAATCGATTAGATTTCTACTTTTTGCTATGTTTGTCCTCTATGATCTTTTTGCATTTTTTACACCTTTTTACACATTTTAAAACTTTTTAACCTTTCTACCATAAAATATATTTCTCAAGGGCATAGCCGGGTAATTAATGTAAACAATTGTAAAAAGTGCAATAAAGGGCAAAAGAACCAAAAATAGTAAAAATATTATAAAGTACATCTATCCAATCACAAAAATAAATAAAACCAAAAGGGTGAAAATTGCAAAAATGTCCAAATATGGCCAAACTGTCAAAAAGTGTAAAAGGGGCAGAATAGAGCAAAAAGAGGAAAAATAGTAAGAATGGAAAATATTAACCAAAATATAGTAAAATAAACAGGTACAAAGCTTAAAAGGAGTAAAATAAATAAAAATTGTAAAAAAATATTTAAAAGTAGTAACATTTCCAAAAACAATTTTAGAAGGTAAAAAGAGTAAAACTACTTACAGGGGATAAAATTATAATAAAATGTTTAAAAAGCTTAAAAAAAGAGTCAAAAGGGTAATAAAGGTGAAAAAGAGTAAATAGTACCAAAGTCAATAAAGTGTTTAAAGGGTAGTTTTTCGTTTAAGAAAGGTAAAAAGGTGAAAAATATGTGTAAAGTGTAAAAAGGGCCAGATGGGTAAAATATGAAGGAGAGGTTAACGGGTTAGATGCGGTAAAAAAAATTGCTAAAATAATTTAAATCCTATTTAATGACAACAATTAAACAACTAATTATGTATGCTGTGACACTTTACTTTATTTTTACTAGCACCAATAGACAAGAGTTCAAAATATCGGGTATAAGGAAGTTATAACTTAATTTTGAAAACAAACGTCAGCTTTTAAAATATGCTTAAATTATATGTATATTTTGCCATTGTGTATTAGTCAACGTACTTTCGTATTTTGTATCACAATTTAGACCAATTAAGGATTAATATTTAAATATAATTTAGGATATGTTACCATTCCCTGTGGTATGACTGATATAACAAATATACTTTATAGATTCGTAAGAAGAACGGTTATACCAGATAGTAATAAAGTAAAATTTTGTCAAAATTGATAAATAAACTTTGAATTTTCTAAACTTATCTGCCTATCAGTATAGTGTATATAAGTTAATTAATATCCTTGCTGCAGACTATAATATGATAGATACAAGGTAGCCTCTAGTTAAGATTATATAATAGACGTAAAAAAAAGTATGTCGCGAATAGGGTGCACCGCGCCACTTCGAACTGTCTATTATATAATCTTAACTAGAGGCTACCTTGTATCTATCATATTATAGTCTGCAGCAAGGATATTAATTAACATGTAATGCATCGTGCCACTCCGAGGCATCCAGAAGGTCTATTGGGTTTATTTTTAAAATGTAATGAATAAATTTGTTGTATAATTTTCATATTACCAAAATGTTATAGGAAACATTTACTTTGTGTTTAACACTTTTCTCCTCTTTTTTGAAATTAATTCAATCTTATATATATATATATATANATATATGAGTATATATATATATATATGAGTATATATATATATAGCTATTGTGTCAGGCAAAATCTATTTGAGACTAATATATACAGAACTATGGTTTCAGACAACCTCTTGTGGAGACTGATGTATATAGAGCTATATTGTCAGGTAACATCTAGTTGAGACTCTAGTATATACAGACCTATTGTGTCAGGTAACATCTAGTTGAGACTCTAGTATATACAGACCTATTGTGTAAGGCAACATCTTGTTGAGACTCTATTATATACAGACCTATTGTGTAAGGCAATATCTAGTTGAGACTATCAGACAACCTCTAGTTTAGACTCACTCTAGAGTACACATACATCTGTCCTAGTGACAATGTGACCCAACATCAGGTAGCTATTATGTCATGTGTGACGCAGGTGGAGTATGTGAGAGGGGGAGGAAGGACAGGCAGCTGGCTAGCAGTAGACTATTTCCCATACATACGAACGATGTTTTAATACCCAAGTCAGTACTGACTTAAGTTCAAAACAATTATTACCGGGTGGGTGAACAACGAACACAAGTAAAGATCAATAAAACCTGGCAATAATTTGGTACTTGTGCAGGTCCTACATTTTAGAGATCCTTAGGTACAAATGCATTAAAAGAAGGGATACAAAATATCTTGTATTAGCAAACTTAATAGTGATTTCCCATCATCAATATTAATAAAATCGGCTTTGGTGGTCACATGGTCTAAAGCTTCACTCTCGTGTTAGATTGGACAGGGAGATTGAAGCTCTAACCTCGGTCGAGTGTTCTGAGTTTTTTCGAAAGATGGTTTACCTCTCACCTTCCACGAAAATGCGGGTACAATTTATCTAGATTCTACCTTCCTCATCCCCTAGCTATATTGCGTAATTAGTACTATAGGTACATCCCAAACAGTTAGTAGGACTCTGTGATAAAATAAACATATATAAATAAAATAAAAAGACCCACTTCGGTTTAAGGAAAACCACCCTCTGTACACCCAACCGGGATTGAACCACGATCTTCCCGTCATCGGCGATTTATTCTATAGCAAGAGTAACGTCTTAGACAATGTGGCCACTAAAGTGGGTAAATATATAACTAATGACCAATTTTTTTAAAAAGCTTAAACCAATTTGTTTATCACATAAGGAACCCTATCATAATAGAACTAATACATTCACTGATTAACATTTATTAAATATATAGCTCTATTTTTTAATTTAATAAGTTATTTTAGCCATCCGCATCTTACTGCTAGTTCGATTATCCGTAACATATTTGACCCTACAGGATGAGTGGGGTGAACTTTAAGGAAAAGCATCCACAAATACTTAGAGAGAGTATGGGTAAACCTAATTTTAAATCGCTAATGTAAAAGGCCATCATAATATATCCTCTAACGTCCTAGATTAGTCAACCAACTGTGCAGGAATATTTGAATTACACAAAAAACGCACCAAGTACTTTTTTTTTAAAAAATAAGTGTCAAACGACATTTCTACAACTGGAATTTGATCTCCTTCCAAGTACTACAGCCTTGAAGAATGGGATCATCTTTTGGTCAGAACAAGACAGGATAAAATAAAATAAATGTTTTCACTTGGATCATATTTTCTCCTTCTCATTTTGTTTTCTCGTAGTTGTTTTAGTTGGGTCTTATGGTTTAAAATAAACTTTTTATTTCCTAATAAACTGTTGATAAACAATGTCCCGTGCCTAAAAATATTCTTAACCTGTGTCAACTTAAAATAAAACTTACATTTTTATGTTATCGTTTTCCCCGCATCAGTGGGCAGTCAAACTAAGGTGTCAAAATGCTTTATCTTGTTTTACTATCTTAGGAATGTCTGGGCTTAAATCCCAGCTGTGTGTACTGAGAGTAGTTTATACTAAGCAATGTATATGCCTTATCCATGCTAATGTGGGTATATTTCCTCTAATTTATCCCATCCACATTAGTAAAATAACCTGCTTCGGTGGTCACATGGTCTAAGGCACTACTCTCGCATTATACTAGACTGCCAATGATAAAAAGAGATTGAGGTTCGAATCTCGGTTGGGTGTACTTAGGTTTTTTCAAAATTGTTTTCCACTGCAAATGCGGGTACACTTCCTATAAACGTATCCTTCCTAATCCCTAAAACCATTAAGATAATTAGTTAATAATCGTATAAACCAAATGAGTAGTAAGACGTGTAAAAAAATAGTAATATATGAATATATTTCGAAGAGGTATTAAGAGTAAGACGCAGTGTATGTATAGAAATAGGTAGGCCCTACTATTTGTTAGCATATTAACACTAATGGAGAAGGAGAGAGGAAGGTAGAGTTGAAATAAAATGTATTCAGCCTTAATAAAGAGTAGAAAAGTATTTAGGAAAATCCGCTCTAAGTACACACACTCAGAATTCGAACCCAGAACTCCACATCACCAGCAAACCTCTATATTGAGAGAGTGGTGCTTTACACCACGCGACCCAATGCGGGTATTTTGATGTGTTCAAGCTGCGAGAATCGTGTGTGTCACACATGTCAACTTGGAAATGTGCAATGAAATCAATGTTTGGTTCACAATTATTTCTTTCCAACTATGGGATGTAAAGTTCCCTCAATTGGTTTGGAAGCTTTTTATTTAAATTTACAGTTCAAACAAAACTGCTATTTTGAGCTGATGATAGTTAATTTAATATATTTATCTATCTTTGAGAAATTAGGTAGAACTCCATTGAAAAATAAAAATTAATGTTTTGTGATAGTCAACGTCCGACCAGTGGAAATAACCTACCGGGCTCGCATTAAAAGGTCCGCAAAACATGCTCTAATCGCTTAGAACATGCCGCCACCAAAGTGAATACCATTATATCTATTTTAATGTTTATACTAATAGTTAGAAATGATAAGGGAAAATTTTGAGGAATTTTACTCGCATTTGCGTGAAGAGAGATTGGGGGAACCAAACGGAGAACAGCTTAGTAGTACTATACTTCGTCTGAATTGTATTATATTACTTTCTTGTAACCGGAAAATAAACGATAATTAGTTTAAAGGTGAAACAGAGATACACAGAGAGATAAAACGATGGATTACATTCAAATGGAATAAAATAACTCCCAAACCATAATTTAAATTGGAAATTTAAATATCATTTAACTAACGTTATTTATCAATTAATACTACTTTGTAATCTACTCTTGAACAGCTTGCAGACATATTATATCAGTGAACAAGTGGACTAAAAATAGAACGCGTCTTGATTGCGTAACAACGAGGAGATGGTTAGAGTTTTAATACTGATTAGCTGTTCTGAAATTGATTTTTCTGGATAGGTTATACCTCTCACTCCTTACAAATAAAGGTACATTTTCTTTAAATATTTCCATCACATCCCTCTCCTATTAGTGTACAAAAGCAAATAAACCGTAAGGTATTAAGAGGTGATCCATGGGGAATTAACAATAAAAACTTTAGCTTTGTGACATTCTGTATTATTTTTAATATTCCATGGCATCAGTCCACAATCGAGTGAGTCATACCGACCAAGCGGTCGCCGTCTGTTGGTGAAAATAGTGCCAACACCTGCATATAGAGAGTGTCATGTGGTCAACACAACGAACCCTCCAGCAGGTAATCTCAGTTTTATAGATCAGAGCCGCTACTTTTTAATCCAAGTAACTCATATTTTGTCCTCGCGAGACTAAATTTACACCGTTCCAGACCCATTGTTTTACGAAGAATCTGGAAACGCTGGGGATAGAACTTGGGACCTTTGTATCTGTGGCTAGGAACTTTGATCATTAGACCACAAAGGGGTATATTATTTTAAATAATTGTATAGCTAGACATATGTCTTTAAAAGGTCACTTAACATAAGACTAATCTGTAGTAGGCGATATTAGGCAAAAAAGATCTTGGACAAAACATTTGTATAGATTTGGTGCAGTTTGTATTTATATATTTAATTTGTATACGTATACCTAGCTTACAAAATAATGTACTGTACATATTGAGATGATATAGGCTATTCACAAACTGTATCCATATACAGGACCCGCGCTACAGGTTTTGCTGCCCTTTGAGAATGTTAACTTGCCACACCGTTCCTTCTCAATATTACACTTTCTAATATCCCTTTCCCTCCCCAGAATTTTCATTGAAAAAACATGAAATAGTGTGAAATTTTACAGAGAAAATAAATGGGACGTTACATCTCAAAGACTTTCTCTCGCTTTTGTCTTAAAAATAGGCATTTACTAAAAATTCGTTAGATTTATGAAATGAAATAATAGGTATATTATATTGTTGAGGAAACAATACACCAAACCCCATAAAATAAATAATACACACTGTTACTTACTTACTTTATGGCATTATGAACTAGAAACACTGTGACAGAAAAATTGAACAAAAGGAAATCATCTTTGTCCATCAAAGTGCGTAAGAATCAAATTAATTTTCAAAGACTTTAATTTATATATATATTTGTATAGCTAAGAAATTGTTGGTTTTATAAAAAAAATATTTCAAATAAAAGATTTATAACTTTAATATTACTACAAGTTATTTTATATCACAAATAGTTGCGAAGAAATTATGAAAAGTGTAAAATTTCCCCTGTGTCAAGTACCATCAAAGTCATTTTTGTAATAAAATTAACATTTCCATCTTATTTATAATGGTAAACAGTGTTTAGATATAAAATGTAATCAAAATCATTAGAGAAATGTTGAGATTTTTTTTTTTCTTTCTCTTCAGTAAGCTACCCTTAATTCTAGGGCTAGATGTTTAGTTCCAAAAAAAACCCTCACGGGGACCTTGTAAAACCCCCATATACCAAGTTTTATCCCAATCGATAAAAAAGTTTCTGCGCTAGCTTGAGGTACAGACAGACAGACAGACGGCATTGCAAAACACACTTTTTTTTTCGGGGGGTCATGAAACGTTGACATTTATCAAAATTTTGAGTTCGATTTTTTTTTGACGATCACAATACTTTCTCTTCGAGTTGTCGAGAGAAAGTAAAAACTTGGCACTCTGGACGCTGAACTGACCTGTGGGTAAAACCGGAATACACGAACGAAAATGGTGTGCGAGCGTGCGCCGAGAGGTCATTAAAATGAAACACAACAGACATGGCAGGTGAGGAGGGGGTGAGTAGGAATAGGGGATTGCTCGTGGCCTGGTAAGCAGACTCCCCTCACCACCCTGCATATTTTCCTTTACTTAGTGGCTACTATTTACACACTACAGCACAGGGAACTCAAAGAAGAGCTATTAAATCCACGCTAACGGGATAAGGAAGAGGAAGGAAGCATTTTTGATGTAATCTACCCGCACTGGCATGTAAGGAAAGTGGGAAAAAAATTAGTAAAAAACACTCTTAATAGACTGTGATTCGAACCCCGATCTCCTGATCATCACCAGGCTAGTCTAACACGAGAGTGATGCCTTAGACCCTTCTGCCACTGAAGTGGTTCGTGTTTAGTTAAATGTGACTCTATATATAAACTTGCTAGACAACATTCAAGTGGCATTAAGGTTTATTATAATTGTGTAAAGTATTCTGATAAGCTTGAAGGTAACATGAAGCAAGTATTTAAAATAATATCAGAAAACAAAACAAACGACTATTAACTGTGTGTGGAGTTATAATGTATGAAATGAATAGGTTTATGCTTTCTAGGAACCATTGTTTTAATAAGAAATCCTTTGTAAGGTTTAATCATTGATGTATTAAATATAAATGGATAGTTGTTACATCCGTTAGTTGAACTTCTAAAGGTCGTTGAAGCGAGTGCAAATTGCAATTTGAACTTTATTAAGTGTAGATTAATACCGTGGCTGGTTACAAATAAGTATGTAATATCTAAATACTGGTATATTGTTTAACTAATCTACTCAAAACTAATTACATAATCATAATAACGATAAACAAACACTAATAATTAGTGTGACTCGTATCGGTCGGTTGGCATGCAGACTAAATGTCAGTCTCGTCTAGTCTGGTTTGGGATTCGAATTCGGACTGGGTTTCTACAGGTTGTTTATTTATCAAATTGTTTCACTCTCACCCTCCACAAAAATACCGGTACATTACATATACATTTTATCTCCCTTCTTCCTACCCAATTACTGTAATTAAATGTAGACGCCCGGTCGGGTAGTAAGATGCGACGGGGGGAAAAAAAGTGATTGTGGTACTACGCTTACATTAAACACTATACAGTGTTCTTAGTGTTATTTGTTAGTACCACGTCTTAATACCCATTTGAACTTTCTGAATACTTTATTTATAAAAGAACCACATTTTATGAAAATTGTTTATCTTTCACCACGTCCCACTAGCCATTCGAGCTATATATATATATATATATATGTCTCGTTGAGGCGAGAGGATTATGGTACTAAATATGACGGGGTAAAGGCCAATGAAGATCTATCCTAGCTTAAGCCAAATTAAACAGACCCTGATGACCATGGGAAGTATTCCCCTTTAGAGAAATTCCCCCGGTACTAGCCAGTAATCAAACCTGGGCACTCATCATATCATATATATTATATATATTCATTTATACGCAATCAGGCCTAGTGGGAGCCTCTGACTGCTAACCTAGAGTGCTCAGGTTCGATTACCGGCTGTGTACCGGGGGAATTTCTCTAAAGGGGAATACTTCCCATGGTCATCAGGGTCTGTTTAATTTGGCTTAAGCTAGGATAGATCTTCATTGGCCTTTACCCCGTCATATTTAGTACCATAATCCTCTCGCCTCAACTAGACCTGGAAGGAGCCTCCATGAAAAGGATTAGAACAATTAGGACTTACCCAAGGCAGGCTAATCTTTCCGCAAGCTGCGCTACAGATTGAAGTAGTCCAGGCACGCCATTTATTATTATTATTATTATTATTATTATTATTATTATTATTATTATTATTAACAACAGTGACAATTACCCGCCTCGGTGGCGTAGTTGGCTAACGCGCTTGTCGTGTTGAGCTCGACTGCTGAGGACGGGGAGATCGATATTCGAATCTCGATCGGGTGAGCTGGGGGTGGTTTTTCCTAAATGGTTATCCACTCTTCCTCCACGCAATTGCGGGTCCACTTCCTCTAATTCAACCTTCCCAATCCATTAGCGTAATTAGTACTTAAAGCGTATAAACCGAAAGGGTAGTAAGACGCGGTGCTAAATAATAATAATAATAATAATAAACAGTGGCAATTGGTTAAGGATGAGAAAGGTAGAGTAAATGTATGAACATTTGCGTGGAGGTAGTGTGTTAGTCCCAGTCAACAAGCGTTAAAGTAACCCGCGAAAACAAGGAAAGTGGAGTGTATTCAAAATTAAGTTGAGATATGACTAGCTTACCTCGTCCAATTTGAGATTCGCCGACAATGGAGGCCTAGCTTGTGGGTTACTGGCTTTTAATAAGAATGAATAGGAAATAAGGGGCTAATTCAACGACATATATCGGAACTCTTGCGGTTTCTTGATAAAAAGGGGCCACTTTTGGGCCAGTAATACCCGGCTCACACGAGGAAAACTATTCGTGCAGCACTTGGTGCACCCATATGGTAGACACCCTATCTGAACTGAACTCTGCACCGGGCTGAATCACACACTCTCCAAAAACAAACAACCCTCTCCCCTCCAACTCCCAGAAACGTAGATAAACCCTCAAAAACGGCGGTATTCTCTTTTAAAAAAACGGTGGGAAACGTCCGAAGAACAATCAACAAACACAAAACCAATGTAAATAAAGAATTATATCAAAAGAAACTATCCGACACCTTAGCTCAGTCGGTAGCATATCTTTCTACTGAGTTAAGGGTCCAAAGCTCGATTCCTAGAATGGCTGAAAAATTTATGATCGGTGAAATGTGGGATTTCCTTTTCACATTGATAAATTAATGGCCGGAGACTGGATGTTGTGACTGTCCTAATATTAAGTTAGATTGTAAAGCATATGATGGATGCTACGACAGGCCTAGCAAGCCACAAAGGCTAATTTAAAATAGACTATTAAATAGATACAGTTCATAGACTGAACATGGAGTGAAAACTCGTTCAGGAAGCACTTCACTCGGCGCACCCCTGCTGGGATTCAAAAACCGACTTCCCTGACATTAACAAACCAAACTAAATGAGCTTAACATTTATATCACGTGGCCAACGTTGAGGGTGGATGATATATTATTTAAAAAATTCAAGAGCAGCATCAACTGTTGGTCAAGAGACCGGCTATCCACGTGCTACACGCTATAGTCAATATCTTGAAGTGGTATCGATCCGACAGGAACGCTGGTAGGTCGGTCGTATCCTACAGATAAGTGATGAGGGTTTTGAGGGAGAAAGAGGGAAGAAGTTGATGGGGGTGCATTGGGAGTTGGAACGCTTACAGCGTGCGAAGATAAACATAGACGTGCCATCCACCCCCGCAGCGAGTGAGAGAGGCGCGATATTGATATTCTTGATGTAAGAGGGGGCGGGTGGGGGGAGAGACTTGAAGGCTTGTCCGTTACGATGTTAGTTACGCTTCTCGCCGCCAGGTACACTCCGCTTAGAAGACTTGCGACACTCTTTGTGTGACTAGAGTAGGGGTCTCGCATAATATTGATTGGCTTTCTCAATTAGTATGAGTTTTTAAACACGAAATAAAAATAATTAGGAGTTTAATCCCCGTGACGCGTCTTTTTTTTTTTTTGCACCGTTTCCTAATACCTGTTCGGGTTATAGGCATATGTTCTCGGTAATGAGCTAGGGACGAGGTAGGTTGAGTTTAGAGGAAGTGTACCCGCATTTTGGTTGAGGGAGATTAGAAAACTATTTTTTTAAACACCCTCAGTGCACCCGAGCGGGATTCAAACCCTGATCTCCCTGTCATCGGTGGTCTAGTCTAACACGAGAGTGACGCCCTATGCCATGTGGCCAACGAAGAAGGTTCACCCCATCTTACTACTCATCTGGGCTTTTTGACTACTTAAGCTAATAGGGATTAGGAAGCTGAAAATTTAGAGTGAGTATGGTCGGATTTGCATAAAGGGATAAGGGAAAATTAACTATTTATGTAAAATAACTAAGAAAACCTAGCTGGGATTAAAACACATAGCTATCTATAAGTAAATAAACCAGGTCCTACGAGGTTGACGCATTAGTCCGTCTGTCCACCGGTACGTGTTCAAATTAGCTTAACATTGGGCAAGAGCCAAATACCTTATAACAGCCATAGAACTTAGAAAGCTAAATATTTTATAGCAGCACAAGCTTGTATACAAGCGAAACATAAATTAGTGCTATATAAGTATAACAAACAAACATAATTAGTATATCAAGTAAAGTACTAGATATATTAAGACCAGATTTTTACAAATGTTATCACAGTATACACCCACATCCAAATTATAAATGTATTCAGTTATACCCCTCCAGAATCGAACCAAGGTATATTAAATATGTACTAGAGCATTTTGGTCCCTCAATGATAGGGATGGGCTTTAAACTTGTGTTTGCTTTGTCTGAAGAATAAACCACATTATTTAAACACATAAAAATGTATCCTTAAATATCTATTTTAAAAGTTTATTTTTATTTTAAATAAATTTTTCAACTTTTTAATAAAATTTTAATTTACAAGCTCAAATAAAGTTGCTAGACATTATTACTCAATGGTTCTCAACCTCTATTTGTTCACGGCACACTAGTATTGGTTGGTAGTCCTTTCCGCACACTGAATATGTAAGTTGGTAATACGATGGGAGATTCGAGTACGCGCATGAGCAGAGAGACTGCTCTGAGTTGAACAGGAAATGCGTGTGTGTGTCCTCTATTCGACAACAAATTTAACTTTCTCATACTTTCTCATTAATTACAACTCTTTGATGGTAAGCCATTAGATTGCTCCTGTAAAATAGCTATAGTAAAAGCTTTCAAACATTTTTCTCTTGGTTTTTTTTAACACCATGTCTTACTACCCATTCGGGTTGTATGCCTATGTACTTATTACACTAAAATAATAGGAATTCGAAGGTTTAATTTATAGGAAGTTCACCCGCATTTGCGTAGAGGGATAGTGGAAAACCATCAAGGAAAAAATCTTAGTGCATCTAACCCGGGATTAAACCCGGATATCCCGTCTTCGGTAGTTTATTCTAACACGAGATTAGTGCGTTAGACTATGTGACGACCGAAGCGGGTTATTTTTTTATAAAAATTAAATTAATATTGAATGAAACTAGAGCCTACTTTTAATTATTTGTATTAACAGTAAAATAATGCCTGGAATTTCGTTGCACACACTTTGAGAACCACTGAAATCAGATAATTTAAACGATTTAAGCTAAAATAACAGAATAAACATAATAGGCTTAATTTAGGGAATATATTTATATGAGACTGTCTGAATTGGTATAACCTTTCTTATGACATAGTAAATGAAAGTAGATCTCATTAAGTTTGACAGCTGCCATAAAATGACTTTTGATTATATTTTTACACGCATATAACTATTCACTAGATCATTGATACCCGCATATTTAGACAGGTGGAATAAACGTCCAGCTTGTCTAGACAAGTTTGCCTGCGATGGAGGGTATGAGGCTATGAACCCAGTATTCAGGATGTGTTTTATTTTTCAAAAAAAAACTGCTATGCCTCTACACAAATACGAGTGCATTTCCTCTAATTTATACCTTTCCCATACCCACCACAGTTATATAAATACGTTTAGCTCAGACGGGAAGTAAGACAAGAAGCCGTAAAACCAAAACAATTATTTTCTAAGTGATCCTTAAAAACATTTTTGTCTGAGGAAAGTTTGAAAAGTTATAGATTTTATTCGAAAGGACTGTACATAATATGTGGATCCCACATTGAGGTCACATCGATTTCGTTGATAAATGACTGTAAAGGATAAAGGGTGGTTTCAAAATCATTTCTGATCAATCTGGTACTTCAGTTAAAGTATTATTTTATCCCTGCACATTTTATGAGAGCGTCTCAATCGTCACGAAATGTAATCCTTGTCTCAAACTTATTGAGTGATTCATTTATTCAGCATCTTGGAGTTATTCAACTATTGGTCATCAATAAAAATGTAAGCATTCTTGAAAAATAGACGAAGCTTGCGCATTCCAAGATGATAAATATGTATATGTATATTTTTAGCAGCTTGTCTTACTACTTGTTCAGGTTATACGCCTATGTACTAATTAATTTAGTGTGTTAGAGATAAATAAGGTTGAATTTAAAGTATGTGTACCTGCATTTGAATGAAGGGAGAATAGAAAAACCAATTAGGGAAAAAACCCTACGGTAAAATTGACTTAGATTTGAACAGCAATCTTGCCATCATCGGGAATCCAGTCTATTATTACGGGAAAAACACCTCATACGATGCAGCCACCGAAGTGGATAGGAAATGTATTGACCTCAATTTCGGAACTGATTGTACAGTCTATAAACAATATGATTATAAAAATTATTCATTGTCTGTTAGTAAAGTGTACAACGTAAAATATATATTAAACTAGATAGCTGTTGCCCGCGGCTTTGCTCGCGTGGAAGTTGATTATATACAAATACGAAAATATACATATGTATTTACAGATTAATTTAAAATATTACGTTACGTTGATGACCATAACTTGACCTCAGATCAAAAATAATGCAAGTCCGATACAAACTTTCACCCCCTTTTTCATCCCTTATTAAATAAAATTTCCAAAATTCCTGAAACACGTATTTATTTGTTTTACGTCAATAACCGAAATACAAAATTTTGTTTATGTAACTTTCAAAATGACGGACTTTCATACATATTATCATACATATTATCATCCCCTATTTTGACCCCTTTGGGGTGGAATTTTCTAAAATCCTTTCTTAGTGGGTGCCTACATAACAAAATGAATATACAGTCCGAATTTCATGCTTGTAGCCTTGATAGTTTGCGCTCGGCGATGATGAATCAGTCAGTCAGTCAGTCAATCAATCAGGACATGTTATTTTATAAGTATAGATAAATGTAATTTGGTAAACTGTATAGCTCTAGGGTTTGGCTAAGAATCACCGAATATTTTTATTCCACTTCGCGTCTTACTACCCACCTGGACTAATCGTTATCTACATTAATGTACAAGGGTTTAGGAATGAAAAGTCTGTAGGGAATGTACCCGCATTTTCATGCAGGGATTGAGGAAGAATATATACTAAGTCTACTTTAGTAAGCCAGAATGGAATTTGAATCCAAATTCTTCGTCATTGATAAACCAGACTAACGATCTTGACGTTAAGTTCACGTGCGCACTGATGTGGATTATAAAAATTATAAAAGCTATTTGTTAAATGGGACTTAAAAAAGAGGATATCTCTAGGAGTATTGTGATAAAAGGAAAATAGAGGTGTGCCAACAGATAGCTCAAACTGAGTGTAATAAAACGGATAGGGTAGATAAAAAATCACCACTTCTTAATACCCGGGTTTTACGCCTATTTATTAATTACTATAATCTGTTAAGGATGAGAAAGATTGAATTTATAATAAATGAACCTGGTTTTACGTGAAGGGAAAGTGGAAAACTAGTTAGGAAAAAACCCCTTAGTATACTCAACTGGGATAGAACGCCGATCTTCCCGTTACCGGCAGTCTATTTCAAGAATGACGCATTAGACCATGCGACCATAGAAGCGGGTATGGTCAAATATTCTTAGGTTAGTCTGTAATTCTTGTGTTGATATAGCCTTTTTTAAAATTATATATTGGAGTTCGCTGCTCTAAAAATGATCACATTTTTAAGGTATTCAAATAATATAATTTATTTCCCCGTTTCATCATCAGTGATCATGCTATGCGCTGTTAATATAAAAATTTGTATTTAGATGCATCGACTGTTTTGAAGTAATTTGTAATAAATAGCATGTTAAATGGAATAAGCGTGCTTTTATCTGGATTGGTTTGTATCGCAGAGGCATACCACTGATTGAAAAACACCAATTGTGATAACAGTATAGAAAATATGTTTCTTCACTCGAAAATAAAACATGTTTATACAGGGTGGAGTGGAAACAATTGGACGATTAGTAACTTGAAACCTGCTTCGGTGGCCGCATGGTCTAACGTTCTACTATCGCAGTAGACTAGACTGCTGATGACGAGGAGATTGAGTTTTGAATCTTGGTTGGGTTTACTGAGGGTGGTTTTTACTAAATGGTTTTTCACTCTCCCTCCACGGAATTGCGGGTACACTTCCTCTAAATATAACCTTCTTAATCCTTAAGACCACTAGCGTAATTAATTACTAAGCATATAAACCGAACGGGTAGTAAGACGCAGTACTAAAATCAAAGTAACGGGTAAATATTCACTAGCTAAATAAAAGCAAACTACATACTACACTTTTACAATTTTTGAAGATAATTTCACTCGAGTGAGCTACACCGGATGTCAGGCAAACCTCAGCACGTTGTCCATCACTTTCCTCAACATATTATTATTATTATTATTATTTAGCACCGCGTCTTACTACCCATTCGGGTTATACGCTTAAGTACTAATTACGCTAATGGATTAGGAATTTGGAAGGTTGAATTAAAGGAAGTGAGCCCGCATTTGCGTGGATGGAGAGTGGAAAATCGTTTAGGAAAAACCACCACCAGTTCACCCGACTGAGATTCGAACCTCGATCTCCCCGTCCTCAGCAGTCTAGCTCAACACGACTAGCGCGTTAGCCAACTACGCCACAGAGGCGGGTTCCTCAACATAGATCGTATAATAATTTCCGTCACACCCTGCCTGTATTATCAGCTGTTTCTAGTTGTCATTGTGTTAAAATACATTTCTGTAATCGTGTGACTTCAAAACTCGAGAGCAGATTCTGCTCTCTATTCATGGTTGTCCGACACCTTAGCTACCTAAATAACGTATTTGTCTTTAGAGCTAAGGGTCCTGGGTTTGAGTCACGTCCTTGACTTAAAAGATTTATACATAAGTGAAATGTATGTTTTCTTTTTCACAGTGATGAATTTATGGTCTGGTTTCTGTGTCTCTTATAGATTTAAGTTAGTTTATAAGTCGTATGCTTGACCGCCTCTGTGGTATTTTGGTCAGAATTCCTGGTTACGTATACAGAGTCCTCAAGAGTGCTCACCTCAGGTCCCGATGTTCATGGATTCAAATCCAGCCGGGGTCAATGGATTTTTCTTGAGCGATTAAAATCCGTTGCACAAATTCCTTCGGGGTTGGGGGGAGTGGGAGTAAAGCCGTTGGTACCATGTCAATTGTGGCATATAAAAGATCACTTGAAAATAGGTGAAAATACCTTTCCGGCAAAATGGATAAGTCCTTTTACACTCGCTTGTAGAAATTATCGTATGCTGATATAATCAGTCGGCTCAGAAAGTGCACATTAAATATTTAAAATAAAAAATACATTTATAATGTTCTTAGGCTTTATATCCAGCGTTCCCTAATTTTTCTGTGAATCAGTGGCTCTGAAATGGAGCCAACTCCGCGTCGTGAGGACAAATGAGGAGCTACTTGAATAAATAAGTAGCTGTTCTGGTATAGAAAACTGCGATCAACCTCAAAAGGTTTCGTTATGTTGACCACACGACATCCTCCATCCGCAAATTAGGCACTATCTTCGCCAACATGTGGTGGTCTCGCAGTCGGCAGGCTTACGCCATGGAGCTTATATTAAGTCGTGTGCTGATATTGCAAATATTAATATTTTTGGTAAACGTGTGAATCAAGCTTCACTGAAAGACGTAAGCTATGTCCTTTCGTAGCAAAATTGGGGTATAATAGAAATTTGGTGTGGAATAAAAGCTTTATAAATACAAACTTTTCTTTTGCGGTCGTTTGTTATTTTACAATAGGCCTAGTATTTGAATGATATTGTAGCTATTGGTATTAACAAAAGTGATAACAGGAGCTCATTTGACATTACATTTGTATATTTGAATGTAAGAATATTTTTTTAACTTACAGATATAAGCCTAATTTACTGTCCTTGATTCTTACCAGAATCTACTGGTCTTGTAATCAATGACCGGACATTCCAAGGACGGTATGGTAAATAAAAAAGGCCCGGTGTAGTAGACCCATGATATGTAACTGCCACCTGCTCAGCTAACCAGTGGTTAACCAAGTCCTAACCCCTATCAGGAAGTCCCTCCAACAGGTGACGCATGCGAGAGCGACAGGGACCTCGACGCGGACCCCTATCATAGACTAGTGGTGGCGATAGACTGGTCGAGTGCGGGAGTGTGGGAACGATGGCGGGGGAAGGGGGAGGGATAAAGAGAGAAAAAGGGGGATAAGTTATTCAAAGAAGACAAACAGGTGATCCATAGCCATCTGTTGGAACTAGTAATTTCCCGGAAACTCCGAATATAGCCTGGTTAACGATTTAATTATTAGTTTTATTTCCTTTCTTTTGATACTACTACCCATTCAGCCCTCCCAATTTTTGTTTAACGCTAGTGGGCTGGGAATAAAATAAGGTAGTATTTATAGACTATGGACCCAAATTTTCTTGGAGGAAGTGTGGAATAACATACATGTGAAACAGTCTTGTTACATGTGACTGTAATTCGAATCTCTACCTCCCTGTCACCAACAAGCCAAACCAGACGAAACCAACGCCTTATTTCATGTGCTCATTGTGGCATGTAATTAAATATTAACGTATGAGAAAAGACGAGGGATAAGAACGTGAATTATTTATGTCTATAATAACTCGTCTACGTGTCGGATGTAATATAGCATTTACATAAAGGTGTTAAATTGAATTTTTAATAATTTTTAACACTTCCTTTTTTTGTCGGAAAACTCTTTTTAGTATTTTGTTTTATAAACTTTTACTCTAATGTAAATATCGATCGGAACATTGGCTGGATAATAACGCGTGCTATATTTATTTAAGTTTTAATTATTTATTAGTAAATTCTTAGTATACTTTAAGTTTTTTTTGATCAGAATGAAGATTTTTAAAAAGGTTTTCAGCAATGTATATTTTAGAACAAAGATTTGTTCTTATAAAAAGTATAAATAGTTTACCATCAAGATTTGACATATTAATAAATAATAAAAATTCACTTTAAACCATTAAGTTTCTGTAGGACATAAATATATTTTATTAACTTTAGTATTTTTACACGGAATATGATTATCTCAATTAAGTGTAAAATAGTTTACGTACAATTGAATTTGTTTTTGTATTTTATATTGCATCTCTATCTTATTGTCTATACTCTAACCTAAATAATAGGTATATTCGTTGTTAGTTTGAAATATTTAAGTTTTAATATCCACACTAAAAATTATCTTACACTTTTTAGTTTAACTTTTTTCCGCTAGAGGACTCTACTGAAAGTATTTCTGATTGTCTAGACTTGTTAGGTTGGGTTTTAATTGTGATAATTGATTTTGTGTACCGCCTCTTACTACACATTCAAACTATCCAGCTTTAACTAAACTTATCAGATAGTGATGAGAAAGGTATAATATACGTAGAATGGGTTCATTTCCTACTATTCTATTAACTCTACAACCCTCATCCCTAGATAGAGTATGTAGTTAGATGCGTACATACCGGATGGCATGTAAGGTTCGAAGTAAAAGTAAGTGTTTAAAACTTTTTTTTAACTCTTTATTGCTTTAGACTATTTTGTTACTCATTAGGGTAAAACTACACCTACATTAGCCAGGGGGAGTCAATATGAGCTCGCCTTGATTTCCAATTAACCACTAAGGGTTAGTCATAATTTGCCCTAATATAAAAAAATTACCCATAATGTTAAAGCTGGCCGTTCCTTAATATCCAAGTGGTCAAGCTGAACTTGCTCTAATATCCGACACATTTAACAGTAAGTGTAAATATGAACCAGCCTTAATACCCAGAGAGTTGATAATACAGCATATAACTAGTGAAGCTGTGACGTCACTATCACAGGGTGATAACAACGTTTGATAAAAACAGAGTCATTACATTCGTGGTAAAATTCAAGCACTGGGTATAGCGAACTGAACAATACGTATTCCTGCCTTGAGGACAAATTGAAAATAGGCTATATTTTTATTTACAGCAGAGTTGTCAGCTATTGGATCATACCACAACAAATTTTAATAAAAACTTAAAAGCTGTCAAGTTCAACTATAAGGCTCGGTGCATATGTCGAATGTATAAGCGTAATACTTGAAATCCATTACAAATGCGCCAAGAATTATTAATATCCTTATAAAGTGCAGATTTTTTATTTTAGCCTCATGTCTTACCACCCATTCCGGCTACATGCTTATGTATTAGTCACGCTAATGGGTTAAGGATGTTGTGGGTTGAATTTCGAGGAAGTGGGAGTGGGAAACCATTTAATAAAACCAACCTCAGTACACCCAACCGGGATCGAACCACAATCTCCACATCATCGACAGTCTATTATATTACAAGAGTAGCGCCTTAGACCATTTTTCAACCAAAGCGGATCATAAATAGTAGATTTTAATCATCATAGACAAATAAGTTTCTTGTTTCATCTTTGGTATGTAAATGACTTGATCTACTTTCACATCATATTTACAAGGGGGATGTTTTTATAAATATTCTGTCTTCCGCTTCTTAATGCTGACCCAAGCTATATGCATTTAAATTAAGCTGATGGGTTGACGAATAAGGAAAGTAAAATTGACAGGAAATGCACCTTCATATCGGGGTGAGGGGATACAAATAATAAAAAAACACGTTCGGCACACCTGATATGGATTTTACACAAAAATGTCCATTACCAGTAAACCAAATTCATACGAGATTGACGCATTAAGGTAAGTGCACACAATGGCGTGTCGCATCAGATCGTATCACTCCACACAAGCTCGTAAAGTTCAAAATAATATTGGGCACCAACATTATACCTT
Source organism: Timema monikensis (assembly GCA_902151445.1). NCBI lineage: Eukaryota > Metazoa > Arthropoda > Insecta > Phasmatodea > Timematidae > Timema > Timema monikensis. The sequence goes on along the minus strand of CABFVZ010001073.1, from coordinate 201,160 downwards.
GCAATACGGGCAGGTATGCGCCAAACATGCACCAAACATGCGCCTGCATGCCCACCGATGTGAGCTCAGCTTAAAATTAGAACAAGTCTGTATCAAAATTAAATAAGATAGCCCCCTTTCACAATACATCTAAAATTACCAATATAAAATTAAAACTAATAAAATAAATTTAAAAATTATACAGTACTAAGTGACCCCAACTCAAAATTAAATTAAAAATTCCAATTTTAAAATTAAACTAAAAACCCCACCTACAAAATTCATAAAGTGATAATAAACGACCCTGATCAAAATAAAAATAAGCCAACCCAACTCAAAATATAATAGAGCAACCTCACCTCAAAATGAAACTAGGCAATACTATCTAAAGAAATAAACAAGCCTACCTCAAAATGAAACAAAAGAACCCACCTCGAAATGAACTAAACAAACAAACTTACCTCAATAAAAAAAACTAAACAACATCACCTCAAAATGAAACTAGTCTCTACCACTAAATGAAACTAAATTGCCTCACCTCAAAATAAAAATAAACAACTTTACTTCAAAAACATAAATGACCCTACCTCGAAATTAAACCAAATGACCCCACCTCAAAATATAACTGAATTACCCTACCTCATGATGTAACAAAATTACCTTACCTCAAAATAAATTAAATTACCTCACCTCAAATTGTAACTGAATGACTCTAATTAACAATGAAACTAATTAACTTTAACTCCAAAAGTAACTCAATGGCCCTACCTCAAAATATAATTAAATGACCACAACTCAAAATGTCACTAAATCACACCACCTCAAAATGTAACTGAATGAACCCTACCTCAAAATATAGTTAAATGACCACAACTCAAAATCAAACCAATTGACCCTACCTCAAGATAAAAAGAACAACATTACCTCAAAATGAAACCAAATGGCTGATCGTCAATATGAAACTAAACAATACCTCAAATTTAAATTAATTGACCTCACCTAAAAATGAACCTAAGCAACCTTGCCTGAAAATTAAACTTAATGACCCCCCTCACAATGAAACTAAACAACTATAACTCAAAAAACTAAACAACCGCATTTCAAAATGAAACTAATCCTTGTTATCAAACTGTATTTGAAAAACATTATTTGCATTGGAAGTGTTTGTCCCCAATTTACTTGTACAAGGGATAAATCAAATCTACCTACATAACACATCTCGTAATCCAATTTGTTTTATTTGTTAGCCACAGAAGAGCGCTAAAAGGATTATATTGGTTGTGAAATGGGGAGGAGGGTGATAAAAAAAGTTCATACTGATCTAATATCAAAATAGACGATATTATCCAAACCATAGCTCTAAACTCAGATTAGAAACTTTGTTACTGGGAACGTATTTACTTGTGTTGCGGTTTCACACTGGCCCAAAACATTAATTGGGTTATTGATTACAATTTAATATAGTTTTATTTTTAATTTTATATTATTAAGTTTTTTAGGACCTTTCCAATCACATTTTGCTTAGAAAAAAAAGATCAATTATTTTAATTTTTTCATCAAGTTTTACTACCTGTCTAGGACTAATGGATTAGGGATGGTAAAGGTCAAACTTGAGAGTAAATGTACCCACATTCACAAGAAGGGGAGTGAAAACCTTTTTTAAACACCCATAGTACACCAAGCCAGGATTCAAAAACTGACTTTACTGGAAAACCAGACTAAATAAGAGTTAAATTAATTCAACATGTCAACCGGCGTGGTTAGCTAAGTATTACAGCCTGTATCTATACTTAAAAGTAAGATTAAAGTTAGGATTCCCTAGGCGCGTCTCGTGTCTGTGACCAATGACCGTACTGGTTTCCATAGTTTGTTAAGCGGCCAGTTCTTTCAAGGCGACTGCGACTGGCGACCATAGTGCGCGTCCAGCTTCTCTACATGGCGTCTGCGTCCACTCTGCTCTTGGAGTAGTGTAGATGCAGAAGTTCCACCGAGCAAGCGTGTGTTTTAGTAGAGTTGTATTTCTTTTGTATTTGATTGAGCTGGTTTTGAAAATGGCCCAATATTTCTCCTTAGAAGAGGACCAAAATGTAATTAATTTGTTTTAAATTTAGAATCACGTCTTGCTGCCCGTTCTTGTTATACGTTTAAGTACTAATTACGCTAGTGGGTTAGGAATTGGGAAGGTTGGATCTAGAGGAAGTAAACCCGCATTTGCGTGGAGGGAGAGTGGAAAATAATTTATGAAACACCACCTCCAGTTCACCCGACCGAGATTCGAACCTCGATCTCCCAGTTATCAGCAGTCTATCTCAACAATAAACTAGCGAGTTAGCTAACTACGCCACTGAGGTGGGTAAAATTCAATTTAAAAGGTGGCAAAGCACCCAGTGTACCGGGAATAACATGTGAAGGACAACACATGGAAATATATCTCAGGAACGGTTGGTCGATCAAGCTAGTATTTTTTTATCCACACTATTCCCAAATAACAAAATAACACGGAATATTAAATAAAACACAATTGAAAAACTTTGATAACTGAGGAACGATCTGTACTACACATAAAATTACCCACAACTGGCGGCCAAGAGACGCATCTAGGGAAACACTGTATCCCACGTCTGCGACTCACCACCCCACGTCTACGGTCACAGACGCGAGTCGCACTAAGAGAATCCTACCTATAGGAACTAAGTGAAAATTAGCTAGGAAATAGAGTTGGAGCCTGGTAAAATTTAATTAGATGATAAAGCTGTAAACAGGGGCAAATTGTCTACGTAGTACAGCCGAAACCACCCACAAATAAACTTAGTACGAATGGTCTAAGGCGTCACTCTCGTGTTAGAGTGGTTTTTCCTAAATGGTTTCCTACTCTTCTTCCCCGAAAATGTTTCCTTCTTCATCCCTACCCCACTAGAGTAATTTATAAAATGTTCGTACAACCTTAATAGTTAGTAAGAAATGGGAAATTAAAAACAATTAAATCATCCTGACGTTAGACGGTCTCTTGAAGGAAATGAGCCAGTTTTAGCATAAAGAGAAGATGGGAAAACTATCCTCTGTGTAGCTTGCCGGGATTCAAACCCCAATCAAGTCATTAATAAAGATAAAAATAAATAAATTATTGTCAATACACTTTAAGTATCACAGTATAATACAACCGATAAGTGACTTAGCTTAACTGACTTTGAAACATAATGAGTTGAAGTTTTAAATAAATGCCCGAGCATTCACCTGGAGAGAGTACAGACGAGCAACAATACATGTAAAAAGCAGCGGTAGCCGAGCGGACCAAAGATTCAAGATTCGCATTGAATATGGTCATCAATGATGGAGTTCGATTCCTGTCTAGGTACACTGGGGTTGGATTTTCACAAGTGATTCTCAGTTTTCCCATCTTGTCTCCACGCTAATCCTGATAATTACTATAAAATGATATAATCTCTGGCACTCAGATTAGAAACTATGTGTTTCTACGCACAGTACAAACTAAATACACACATTGGTGGGCACGCTGTCCAGGGAGACCAAATCACAATGTACTGGGTTACTGTTAGGGTATCTGAGATTCAAATTTCACCCCAGAGCATTGGATGTACCCATGCGGTTTATCACTGTGGGTTTCCCTCCCTCCATCCAAAATTCCTCAAGAACTATGTTCACCATTCCTAACCCTTAAAATTAAATCGTCGGTACCCATAATGTAAGAAGCATTTATAATAATAAAGTTATTGTCTTACTACACATTCATGTTATACCTATATGTATTAATTACGTTAATGTGTTAGGGATAAGGGTGGTTGAATTTAGATTAAGTGTACCCACATTTTCGTAAAGGGAGGCTGGAATACAATTTAGGAAATATCACCCTCAATGCACCATAAAGGTATTTGGACCCTGATCTCCACGTCATCGGCAGTCCATTCTATTACGAAAGTGACGTTTCAGACCAATCGACCACCGAAACGGGTAATAATAAAGCTATTAGCTTTTGCGAGCGTATTATCAAGTTTTTGTATTCATGGCGGAATTTAATACTATGCGAATATATAGCCCTAGTTTAAATATTGCAGTGAATCTATACAATTTATATATTTATACGCTTTAATGCAGGTTTGATTTGACCTATCTATGTCTAAGAGGTCAGGACGGGGAGTGTGGTAAATGTAGGTCTAATTAATTTAAAATGGAATGGTAAAACCCACCGTCAGTTCAGTAGGTTCAGCTGTGCTAATATATCAAAGTTGTGGACCACTAAACTAACTCTAAGTTAACATGGAGTTGGAGCTAAGATTCTGCTTTACAGATACTTTTACGTGTGGCTTTGTGAATACTAACAAAAATAGTTTAAACATAGAGAAAGAAAGAAAAACAATAAAGCGAGACCAAAATTGTAGAAGAAAAAATATATACACAGAGAGACAAAAAAAAAACTTGATTTATGGAAAGGCTAATGTCATGCGAAATCGGATTTAAGAAACAAAAAGCGGAAGGTCAAAAACTAGAAACAGAATAATATAAATAAACACAAGAAAGGGAATAAGAAAATATAGAGAATGTAAAGAAGATACTCAAGGAAGACCATTATGCGTTTCACGTTTTATGTATCATGCACTATGTCTTGTCAGTCCTGGTTATTCACATTGCACTTATGGGATAGGGATGAAGAAGATAGAATTCGAATAAATAAGTCAATATTTTCCTAGAGAAAGTGTGTGAAAGTTTTGGTGAAACTAACTTCAATGCACCTGACCGGAACTCGAACTCCTAGCTACCCGTCACTATCAATCAGGTCCATTGGGGGACTAACACGTTTGAATGCGTGGTTACTGATGCGGGTATTAAGTCTTTACTAGCACTTTTGTTAAAGTAAATCGCACCTTTTTTTTACTATCCATCTGGGCTATAAGCATTTTAATAATGCCAATGGGGTAAGGTGTTAACTGTTAAACCCAATGGGAAGAGATAATTGGGAAGACCTAGATGCATATGGGGGAATACTTTTAGAATGGAACTGAAAGAGATTACGTGTGATAAGGTGGACAGGATAGAACTAGCCCGAGTAAAGGATAGGGTTTAATGAGGAGGACTGAATAGAGCTAGCTCAAGACAGGGATAGGGTGTAATCAGGTGAACTGGATACAACTATCTCAAGATATGGATAGGGTGTAATGATGTGGACTGGATAGAACTAGCTCAATTCAGGGACAGGGTGTAATGAATTGAACTGGATACAACTATCTCAAGATATGGATAGGGTGTAATGATGTGGACTGGATAGAACTAGCTCAAGATATAAATAGGTGGCATACTTTTTTTAAGTGCGGCAATGAACTTTCGAGTTCCTACTGCCATAGAATAAGTAAGTAATGAAAGAGTGATGAAGATGGTAAAATGTAGAGAAAATATACTCCCATTTGCGTAGAGTGAGAGTGAAAAGACAATAAGAAAAATACCCCTTCAGTTCACCCAACCAGGATTAAAAGTACGGCCTCCCTATCACTAGTAAATCAGACTAGATTATATTGACGATTAGTTCAGGAACACACAGATTCGGGAAAACATACTCTATGCATGTATATATTATACATATATTTTGAATCAAAGATAAATAACCATAGATCAAAATGTCAAGCCTTCTGAAGAACATAAAACACAAGTATATGTCGAGGGTGAAGCGTGAAAGTGTTACCACATACCCACACTGTACAAGTACATAAATCGGATCAAATTTGTTAATTTAAAAACTTGAATATTTCTGTGTAAATCTAAGAACGTACAAATAATCATTCAAATTCACAAATATAGTAAAATTATTAATTGCTTTCCATTCAAGAAATAAAAATATATTGAAAAAAAATTACAATTAAAATCAATATGAAATGATAGTGTGGGTAAATGTATCTAGAACACCCCCTTACCCTGAACACAAGGTGACACATATCAGTGGATGTAATGGCTTTATTACCCACCTCGGTGGCAACATGGTCTAAGGTCTCTCGCAATAGATTAGACTGCCTATGGCGGGGAGATCAGGATTCGATCCTGGTCGGGTGTACTGAAATTGGTGTTTCCTAAATGGTTTTCCACTATTCCTCCATGCAAAATCGGTTACACTTCATCTAAACAATTCAACCTCCCTAATCACTAACACATTATATTAATTAGTACATACACATATAATCCTAACTTTTTTTGAAGGCTTCATAAGTTGGATAGTTGTCACACCTGTAATCACACAACCTAACCACACGTCATAGTGTTAGCCAGCCTCCATTTTCTCGCGTTATAAATGAGTTATGCGTAATGTCGCACATGCGCAGTTCAGAGTTTCAAAAAAGTATTGATATCCAATCTAGTCTCTGGAAACGCTTACCCTTGTTTGTTCCACTTTCAAATTGACTAGACCGGTGATGGCGAAACTTTTCCAACCAGTGTGCCACTTTAGGACTAACTGAATTTTGAACTAGTCTGGTGTTCTATCTATTATAATACATCTTTTGATTCGTACTTAAACATCAACACTTATTAAGAACTGTAATAAATATTTCATATCAAGCTGTAAATATTTTCATATTGCCTAAGTTTGAAATTAATAAAAATATTAAAATATCAAAGTGAGTATCTTAGAGGGATTATACAATGTCATTTTTTGTATTAAATATATTTGATAAAAGAAATACGATGTATTGTTGAAGATCCATCAAAGAACTTTTATAAAAGATTGTATTTTACTTACTATTCATAAAAGCTTTACCTTATAGAACACGCTCTAGGGTTTATCAAAGAAAATGGTGAAATATGAAAGCGTAGCTCATACCTGCGAAGAAATTATAAATTATACTACTATAAATCCACATGGCTGACTCACTCACTGACATTAATGTTTACCCACTTCCAGATGAGCTAGAAACTTGAAATTTAGCAAAATTAAAACTTCTAGCCTGTAATCAATAGGAAAATTCCAAAAGGTTAAAAAAAAATTAAACTGCGAAATT